>CM062808.1:761380384-761754216 GCA_031772625.1 Pinus tabuliformis | reverse complement strand
TTTTTAGGTTTATGAGTAATTTCTAGTAATTTCAAGTATTATGAGTAAACTAGTTCTGATTTAAATATTTATTAATTATTGTTATTTAAACAATTTTTCATTTAATAAATATGGTTTTAATCATTATTGCAAAGCTTATCTAATTTCATTAGTATAAACCTTAAGATTATTGTCAAATTAAATCATGAATAATGAATGTTGCATAGCTAATTTTATATTTCAATAATTTATAGGGTCTTTAGGTTTATGCATAATTTATAGTAAACAATTATAAGTAACTTAGATTTATGACTAATTATCATTAACTATGAGTTATTTAGCTTATGAGTAATTGACTAATTTTATGCTTTAGTTTTAATTTATACTAATTTAGGTATTTGAATAAACAATTTTTTATTTAATAAATAATTTTGATTTAAATATTTATTAATTATTTATAATTTAAACAATTTCTCATTTAATAAATACTTTTTTAACCATTATTACAAAGCTTAACTGATTTCATTAAAATTAGTATAAATCTTAAGATCATTGTCAAATTAAATAATGAATAATTAATCAGTTGGTGTATATACTTTATTTGCAAATGTTTTGATGAAGCTTTAGTTGGTGTATATACGTTTTTTGCAAACGTTTGATGAAGCAAAAAATGTGAAATGCTCAAAATATTTTCATGAGCATAGAAATTAATAAATGTGAGTTTGTTAAAAGCAAACACATAATAATAGCCCTAGGGAAAGAAGATGAAATGGTAATAGCATGCCATTATTAAAATAGTTATGTAATTAATAATGTTGTTTAAAGCAAGGTATATCAAAATTATTTGGAAAACCGAACACTGACATGGCATTTGGAAAATCCAACAATAACAACAAGTCGAGGGAATTCCATCATCAAATACATTAAACACCTGTTGCAATGTAGCAGATGGAACGATAGTAATCTAAACTCACAAGTTTCTAATGTAACCCACATAATTCAACACACAAAGCCACTTATTCCAATTTTATTTTTAATTTGATTTTTCCCTCACTAATCCCAATACATATTTCATAAATGGTTATACATATCTTCATAAAGTAGCTATAATATAATAATAAAAAATAATCAAAAACATTAATTAACAAAATCATTCAAATACCATGATTAGTTCAAGCTTGGTGAGAGAATGGCAGAAACCTCCTGGAACCGATTCGCAGCTGTGACCCTCGCCTCTGCGGCCAAGCGGCCTCGCAATGGTTTTCTGATATCAGGTAGCCGCGACGGCTCTGGTCATCTCCCCGAGAAGCAACCTGATATGACGATGGAAGCCGGCGCATGCTGAGGGGAACGGACCCTCTTGGACCTGCAAACGTGAGTCCTGTTCGAAATGAGCTATCATTTAATGAATCAAGTGGATCAAATGCAGTAGACCCTGGCGATCTAGGAACGGGGTTGGGCAAATCGGTTGGTAGTGGCTTAGCTGTTTCAGCCTTCCCTATTGACCTTCGACAAACCGACCCTGTCATCTGCATGTACCGAAAGGCAGCCGCTAAGAAGAACAGCCAAGAGATCAGCCCAGATCTGCGTTTCCAGACCTATGCGGCGGCCGTGTGGCAGGAGAGAAACCTGAACGCAGACGAAGACAGAGCACGCAGATTTCAAGGCACTGTTACTGTGGTAAGGGCAATTTCGTTTTTTCCTTCCTACATACCCAATCTTGCCCAAGATGCGTTTGCAGGGTCAATGCACAGAACTGGATCGGGCATCCCAACCACGGAAGGCGGTCAGATGCTCAAATCTGCCATTGAACCACCAGATCAGATGCTCAGAAGAACAGGAAGCCTTAAAAAAACCCAGATCTGTGGGCATGCAACCGTCAGGCAGCAACCTCAGATGGGCACAAATCCCAGAGAAGCGGACTTCACACAGCTCCTCTTAAAAGCACCGGAAGGTAGAAGTTACTGCGTGAGATTATGGAGGGGCAGTAGTATCCTGGAACTACGGAATAGAATACAAATCCTTCTCGGCATCCCAGAACAAGGGCAAAACCTGATCTACAAGGGGCGCAGTCTACAGGACCACTACACCCTCCAGGAATACAATATAACCACAGATTCAACAATCATCATAAACCTGCGTCTGCGAGGAGGATGCTCGGGATCTAGTTCAAAGAATACAGGCTCCTTCAAGGATGCAGTGAAAGGCAAAGGGGAAAACATACAACCCAAACCAGCACCAGCTTCAGAGCTACCAGGTCCCTATATTGTGGAACAAAAACTGGAATCACCAACGATCCAAGTGACTACGCCAGAGGTAACTAATCTACACATTGATCTAGCCACACATGTTGTTATCTGTAGATTTAATGGGTTCTGGCCAAAATCTGATGCTCTGCATCATTGGATCCTCTCAACATGGTCACCTCACTGTGAAATTCACCTATGCTCAAAAGGTTTTTTCATAGTTCGTTTTAGCATAGAACAAGAAAGTGACAATATTATCAATCACGGGCCTTGGTTCTAGGGCAAGGCTGGCCTCTTCAACATCCCCTGGTTTCCTGAATTTGATGCAAATACTATGAAAGTATCAACAGTGCCTGTTTGGGTGAGGCTGCATAACCTCCCTCTCCACTTCTGGCACCATAAAGTTTTAACAACCATTGGAAATTCTTTGGGGAAATTCCTAAAAATAGATGGAGAAAGAGTTAACCAAGGAATTTTCACCTATGCTAGAATATGTGTAGAAGTGGATCTGAGTTAGGGGCTACCTGATCACATTACATTGAACTATAATAATACACAGAGGATACAACCGCTTGATTATGAAAATACAGCATTCAGGTGCCTTAGATGCATGCAAACAGGGCATCTTCAAAACACCTGCCCACTGGCCAGGAAGGACCCCAAAGTGAATAAGAAACAACAAAAAAAGACGAAAGGATGGCAGCACACCGATTGGAGGGAAAAAGAGGACATGCAGACAAAACCTACAGGGAACCAAACAGAACCTGACACACAAATGTAACAGAAATACACAGAGGAAGGAAATGCCCCAGATACACAATTGGGGCCTGACAATATGAAACAACAACAAGAAATTCAGCTGGAAGTAAGCGGCACCAAACGAACTCATGGATCTGAAGGATCGGAATCTGACAAGGAACAACTAATAAACACAATGGAAAACCAGCTTGCTATAACTGCACCCACTTCCAACTCTGAAGGTTGGCGAAGGGTGGAGAAGAAGAAGGGCAGGAAAGTATAGGCGAGGAGACAATTATTTTTTATTTTTTTTATATATTGTAATCTCTGTTCTCCTGTGATTACAGGGACAGCCATCTGCATATGCTTAAGCATCTACAAAATGTAATTTTTTCATATGAATAAAATTACGACTTTTTCTACGGGAAAAAAAAATCATTCAAATACTGAATTCTAACAGAGGAAAGCCTATAGATACCAATCTTTAAGGTGTAGGAGTGGTTTTATTGAAACTCTGGGCGCAATAGGTAAACATGTTCTGAGTGGGAGTGGAGTATTAACAATAAGAACAATGATTTAGAGCCTTCAATATAAAAAGAATTAAAATGTTAAATGTAAGATATTTTTAAATTCTGGCATTCTACTTGGATCCCTAATCTAACAATTTGGAGGAGTATTAACAATAAGCACAATGATTTAGAGCCTTCAATATAAAAAAAATTAAAATGTTAAATGTAAGATATTTTTAAATTCTGGCATTCTACATGGATCCCTAATCTAACAATTTGGAGGAGTATTAACAATAAGCACAATGATTTAGAGCCTTCAATATAAAAAGAATTAAAATGTTAAATGTAAGATATTTTTAAATTCTAGCATTCTACTTAGATCCCTAATCTAACAATTTGGAGAATAATGTAGATGAGAAAGTGTGGAACAAATATTTAAAGCCTGAAAATTATCATCTTTCATTCTATTGTATTCCTTTTTTATTGTGAGTTGTGTAAATACAAATATCTATATCGAAATCTGGGACTACTCGCTATTGGACTACTACTTATTAGGGGTGGTGTGCCTATGATAAGTGTTTGGATGGATAACATGTATTTTGTTTCCCCCCTACCTATGGATCTATCACTGGACCGTGAGGTGGGGAGACCCGGAGACCACAAATGAAGTGTCTATAGACTGTGTGAAAACTCCATAAGCCCCTGGTTTTTGTAGTGGGCTTGGTCATCCAAAATCAATTGGGAATCCATTTGGTTTGAGAGATGGAACTCCTGGATTATATCATGAAGATTAGCATCATGTAAGTGTTCCTTTCATTTATAATTTACATTTAACCTCAGCAAGACTTCACCAAAAATTAGAAATTAATTTCCCATTTTCTATTTCAGGTAGTTGTAGATTTTTTTCATTTTATTTAACCATTTTCACCTACAATTCATACTATCTATTTCCCATTTTCTATTTCACATATTTTTAAAAAATATTCATTTTATTTAATCATTTTCATATACAATACATGTTTTTTTTTGTTTTTGATAGGTAAGCACCCGTGGGGGATTTGAACCAGTGACCTCTCACAAGGAGTGCCTTAACAGTGCACCCATTCACCGTCAATCCAAAACCCCGTGGGCTCATATACAATACATGTTACGATTGATAATATTTTGTATTTAAATTTTAATTATATATTCACTTAATTGTATAGTTTTATTTGTTTACAATAAATAATAATAATATACATATAAATATCAAGATACATTGAAAGATGTGGAAAATCTATTCCTTAATTATAAAATTTGACGGCTTTATCAGAACATTAAATTCCACGCATGGTGTTATCACTCCAAAATTTCTTCTAAGTTGTCAGAAAAAGAAATGATAGAGGTAACCACAAACCAACTTTGGATATCAGGATCTAGGCTTCCTAATCTCAGAGAGGGCTCTCCCTTTTTTATTTAAATTTGTTTAATTATTTGATTTTAGGCTAGTTATGATTGTGCTTGGGTTTTTTATTTGAATTTGGGTGGTGGGATCACTTACTTAGATGAACAGAGGGTTGCTTTTACCATTGGGCCAATGGTGTCAAAATGCCAGACAAACAGGACTGGATCGAGTTCTAAAAATAGTGTCTATAGGGAAAGATAAAGGAGTTACTACAGATCTCAAAGGCTTGATGGTGAAATGGTTTCCAATCGGATCCAGGGAGAAATTAAGGGTTCCCTAGGCTGGATTATGAAGAGAAATGAAAGAGGTCAACCGGGATGGGAGAGAAATTAAGGGTTCTCAAATCCGGATATCAGAGGAAAACATATAAATGATTAACTGTGCAAAACAGAGTGTACTTAAACAAATTCTGAGTTAAATTTCCAATTAATTCATTCAAATTTAGATAACATTTAAGTTTATGAAACACATAAGAAAGTAACAAAATCAAACAAAGAAGATACTTCACTGCAATAGCTCATCTCATGAATCCTGTAGTGCAATCTTTTTATTACTTGCTCCAGTCTGTTGACTTGAAAATTGGTACAATAACCCTTAGGTTTAAGATCAAAATAACTCTACAAATGTATAGAAATCCACACTCAATACTTCGAATTATGAAGTATTTATACAAAATATCCCAAATTGTCTTGGGAACTAATCTAGGAGAAAGAAATATCTTCATGCAAGAAGATAGAGACAACTATTGAACTGCTACTTGCTATCCCTATTATTTAGGTTCTATTGGCTTCGATATTTTTGATATTTTTCACTTTAATCTGCTTTGGTGTTTGGTCTTCACATTGGATGTTTTATTTACTCTGACCTTTCATCTGATACACTTTGACCTGACTGACCTGTCAATATCCTTTTACTGTACATTTTACATTTTACTATGTATTTCTACAATAAATCATTTAGTTTTTCCCATGTCTCAGCATCTGGTAATTGGATATTGAACATCTTCCTGTAGATCTCATCTACCTCTGTATACTTGGCAAAAGTAGGCTTATTGACAAAAAGGTGTTTTACCTCATGTTGGAGGTAAAACAAATTCTCAAAAGTTTGATACAATACTTTGCCAGTAGATATACCCTTCATGGATGAAGTATTTACCTGATCTATGGCCACTTCTCTGATACTTTTATTATAGTCTTCTTGTATCATTAACTTGTTGTTGATAACCAAGGGATTTGGTAAACCATTTTGCCTCAAAATTTCAAACTTCACCATGAATCTGTCAATGGCCAATTGCATAGTTTGGCACTTATCCTCTAGGTTCAACATCAAATTCCTCTTGCTGAGGACCCTCTTCACTTCCAAAATTATACCTGTTCTATCAGGTATCTCTAATTCCTACAGCTCACACCCGTTCTTGGAGTTGAGGAAGTGAATGATCCTTTTAGCTTCCTCTGGCATGTCTCCAAGTTCTGTATTGACTCTTTGAATGGCTTCTGTAGCCTGCTTTATTAGATCAATTTGTTCAAAAATAACCTAGATGGATGGCCAAATATCATTGACAGAGTCAATAATATTGGCCCACAGTTGCTCCTTAGCCTGACCTAGAGGTTCTTTCAATGTCAGTTCCTTCTCCAGGCTTTTGATTCTTTCGGTCATCCTTGTTGACTTTTGCCGTTCTTCTTCGTGCATGATTTGGGCCAGTTTGTAGTCTGTTTCCAGGCTGGTCACCTTTTTCTTAAACCTATTCATTTCAGTGGTCTGAATTAACATTTTTTCCATTGCTTTGACCAACCTGTTTGCCTCATCACCTGTAGACATTGTTACTGATGTAGTTGGTGTAGATGCTGGTAGTGTTGTGGCCATTAGAGCTGTGGGCACCAAAGATGATGCCAAAGTAGAATGCGCAACAGTGGTAACTGTTGGGATGACAGTTGCAGGAGCATCATCAAGACTAGCTTGTTTCAGTTGAATCAAGCTATCCAATTCTTACTCCATATCCTTTAACTGATCATTCAGCTGCAACACTAGGTCCATCATCTCTTCATGATTGATTTGGCTCTCCAGGACCTCCTTCGTTTGTGGGTGTTGTAAATGAGGCAGATTAAGTTATTTCTTGAGGGCTGCTAAATCCTCATTCTTCTTTTTGATCAATTTCTCAGCAGCCTTAATGTCACTTGGATCATGGCCCAACTCAATAACCAAGTCCTCCAATGACTTGATCCTGTTGTCTTTAGCCTGTGAGGAGGCCTTCTCTAATTTATACTAGACTATTACATTATCCAGTGAATCCTGCAACCTATGTGCAGCCATGGATTTTCTTGTAAGGGTGGAGTAAATCATTTCTCCAGCCTGCTTGTGGAACTCTATCTGGTCAATGGGATGAACATCCCTGACCAATACCTCAAAATCAATCTTCTTATAGTCAGTCGAGGTCTTTGGTTGCTGAATAGTGGGTTGCAAAAATGATACCTACATCTTTCCTGCTTTAATATCAAAGGCTGACATTAACCTGTTCTGGTTGGCTGGTGTATGTTTGAAGTCTTGGGCATATGTCTTTGCCTTCAACTTCTCATTCCTCATCTTTATTTCTTTGTACCTATCTTTGATGTCCTTTTCTCTGTCAGTTGGCCTGACAAAGGAAGAAACCTCAACACTTTGTTGTCTTTCAATCAATTGAGTGTTGGAGGTTGATGGCTGTTGTGTTTCACCTGATGCAGTTGTGTCTTTGCTTCTCTGCCCCATTGTTTCAGTGCCAGTTATTTCCATTGATTCAATGTTCTCCTCTTGTTCAAACACAAGATTCATCTTGGACCTTTTTCTAAGCTCAAACAGCTCATCTATAGTCTCCATGGTAGAAGTGGATGCCTCTTCCCTATTCCTCTTTGGATTCTTCTCCTCATTGGCAAACTGTTCAATGTTCGGTCTTGGGTGATCGATGTAAGGTCCCAATTTGACCTTGAGTCTTAGCTTGTTTATGACCCCATGACGGTCATATTGCCACATGAAGTTGTTGCTGAACTTCATTTGTTGTAGTATCTTGTTAGCCTCTGGTCCAGCCTCTTTGTTATTGCAAATGAATGGGCCCAATTGGTTCTTCATCTTAAACTGGGTCTTCTTCCTAGCAGATAAGAAGTGGACCTCATCATAGTTGATGATTTGTCTAAAATACTCAAGTGAAAATATCCTCATGGGGAGGTATTTGGGAAACTTGTAAGGGGATAATTGGTAGCCATAAACCCTAATTTCGGTGTGGTTCTGGTACAAGTACCAGTCTCCCACCTTGTTGTTCTTAGCCAATTGTAGCATCCTCTTTATTTCTTGGTTGATTCTAGGTTGCGTGTTACTAGTCAACATGTTCATGACTCGGTAGACGAATGAATCGATGAATTCTTTGTATGTAAATGTTGTGGAGAAGTTGTGGATCAAGGGAGTCTAGAAGACAATTGATCTCTATTTTCCCTTGGTATCCAACTTATGGATTCTTACAGGGAACTTATCTGCTTGGTAATACAAAAACATGTGAAACAACACTGAAGAGTAACTGAAAACACTTTCAGTGGGTAGTCTTGTGAATTGTTCATGCATCCTGTCTGCAATGAACTGAACATAATTGTACATGATAGCAGGAGGCTTGCTTGGAGTAAAAATGGAAAGGAAGGCCAGGATGACCTCATCCACATGCTCATCTATGGTGTATCCTAGGATGCGTGAGAGCATGGTGATTATGTGTCTGCCGATTTATGAAAAAATAGTAGCAGCATATTGTGGGGTATCTGTAGGAGTATGGCGATCTTCAATGATGAAAGTTTAGAAGATTTGCCTTATTTTAACCAAGTCTAGGGTGATATATAGGTCCAATAGGTCTCCAATGGATAGAGGGGTCTGATTTTGGCTAGGTTGGACTTGAAGCATTTGGTTGATGGACTCTGGCGTAATGGTGAATAAGAGTTGTTGGTTTGGGGAAAAAATAGCTCTTTGCCTAGGGATATAGCAGGCATGACAAAAATGTATGATATCAGGGAATCGATGGACTTTTGGGAATAGATATTTGGGTAAATTAGATTCGCAAAGGTGGATTTCATCAGCATGGTTCAGGAATCTGTCCTTACTCCATCAGTGGAGCCTTATAAGGTTGGCTGGGGTAGCAGTGTCTTTTATTTGGAAATCCCTGTCTGCTAGTGCCAAATGGTCGATGTCCAGGTGAGGGGTTGACACAGGTCTCACATCCAGAGAGGTTCAGGAAGCCATTTATAGGGGGAAAGGTGTGAATTATGCTTGTATATACTGTAGCAGTGAGGCTTTGAGAACACTGGTATAGCAAGAGGGTAATTTGCAGTTTGAAAAAGAGGGGTTTGGGTATTTAGGTGGAAATATTCTTTAATTTAGGGAAAATTAATTAAATTCAATTAATCAATCCTTTAAATTAACTGTACGTTTTCAAATTGAGAGGGTCGTTCTGGTTTTTTCTCAAAATACCTGGAAATTGGTGGTTCACGCTGCAAACTGGTTTCAATGGTGACTATAAAGAGTACAGTGGCTCCAGCTGTGCATTGGATGCTTGAATGGGGCGTCCGGATCTTGTTCGTGAGGTAATCACCGATCAATTTCAGTTGCAGAGGCTCAAGGTGGCGTCGGAAATCTTAGGCAGCATTCACAGTGCAAACGAGCAAAAAGAGTCAAAATGGGCTTCTTTGGCCTTTTAACTGGCAACAGTTAGAATTTGGCGTGCAACTCATAAATGAATAGTGGTTGGTTTTGGATTTTGGCAGGGAGGCGGTTTCAGGGGCCATCGCACCACTTTTATCAAGCATACGGTATTTCCTTAAGAGCACATGATTTCGCCAGGAGCTGCCACGTAGCAGAACGGAGCCCGAGCAAAACCGTGAATCTCGCATGCTCTCGGGCTGGTAATGGTCAGAGAGGGAGTGAGCGCGATATGGATGCGCGCCATTAGATCTGGGGGTGGGAGATCTAATGACTATCGCGTAGTCAAGATGCACGGAGGGGAATCGGGGTTAAAATTTGCGGGGCCCGGGCGTTAATTACAATTAAATGTAATTAATTAATGAGTAAGGTGGGGATTAAAAATATAATGAGCGGGTTAATGGAGTGGGACTAGGGTTTAATGTGGAGGGGTTTTCTTAACCGCACCAAGGGTGGGTTAAAAGGGTTGTTTGGGGAAAATATGAATTCGGGAAATTAATTAAATAATGCAGGGGGGGATTAAAACTTAGGATAAAGAGGTTTCATGGGTTTTTTAGGTAAAAAAGGGAAATTAATAAAGGGGAAGGTGATCTTTTCAATGGAAAATGGGTTTCACACTAGGGAAAAGGGGTTTTGGATAGGGTGATGACCTTTGGAGGGTAATTTGCTAGGGAAATGTGTGAAACCAAGGGATAAGGATCAAAATGAAAGGAAAAGGGTATTTTCATAAGACATGTGGGATAGTGGTGACATTAGTAATTATATAGTGGGGGTGAAATGAAATGAGGGAAAGTTAGTCAAGTAAGCTTGTGAACATATTTTCACTCTCATAAATTCTCCTGCACACTGAAACATAGGATTAAGAATGATAAATGTGCTTATCATTTAACAACCTTGTACATTTGCAACCTTTCTTCTACCCACCCTTTACTTATCCTAACATTTTTTTTTTCATTTTAATGGGTGCATTTAAGCTAGCAGACCCTTGTTTTCCTTTTATTTTGACAAGCAAACTATCTAATTCTAACCTTATAACTTCCAATGGCTCAGATTAAGCTTATGAGCACATTTTTATTTCTCTACCTAACTACTGATCTGTTAAGGTTAAACAGTTTGGCTAGATCTTTATTTCTCTATTTATAAACATGAAATTTGAAGCATGAATTAGTCAAGATTAAGCTATTTGACTATCACGGGTTGTGGCATTTATGACAAGCTGCACACAACCATTATTTTGCACATAAAAGTAAAAGCAGAGGCACTTGAATTTGCACACTTTCATGATTTGGTTTTGTTTGGGGTGCATATTTTTCACTTTTTTGATATTTTCTTTTTCTTTTTGTCCTTTGATTATTCTTTTAGGACATACCCTCTTTACATTTTTAAATTTTTAATATGGAAAACATTTTGCAGAAAGAAAAAGTATGTACAATATTACAAGACTAACCATAGCCAAATCAACATTATGAATCCTATTATTATAGGACCCTAACACATGGAATGATAAAAGGTGACATAAGAGAAAAATGACTCCCCCTGATTATTTAGTAGAGTGAATCGAAGTCGATGGAATGAATAAATATATTTGCACGGCACATACAGAAAAAGAGAGTGAATAGAAATCGACAAAAATATAAATAGATTTACACAACAGCTAACGAACTCATGATAAAACGATAAACCAAAAAAATATGTTTAAAAAAAAATCATATAACGTATGCCATAGGGTTTCAATACGTTAAGAGCCATAGTTGTAGTCTACCAAAAGCCAAGCAAAAAACACAGATATTAAAGCATAATTAAAAAATAACCTTACGGGTCATCGGACAAATTGTCATCCAGCACGGATATTAAACCACAAATTGTGATATCCTGATTAAATATCAGGTTGTCCTGAACAAAGCCATTCCACATTAGACTGTTATTGGTCTTTTAAATGACAAATCTAGGAAATAGTGGCCATTGAAAACAATATTAATATATAGAGTAGTAATCTTCCAAATCTAGGTAATAGATTGTGCACCTTTCTTAGCAGATAGAAGTCGAGAGAAGCCCCTTCAAATCGTTCCACTAATCCTTCCAAAAATCCTTCCAGTAATCCTTCAACAATTCCAACAACCCAAGCACTAAGAAATGCATGCATCCACGGAGCACCTTGCTTATAATAGATGGAATGGTGATGAATAACATGTACAATAAATATTTAATCACAATTTGAAACGTTCAAGTTGCTTTATTCCTCCACGTTACAGTCCTAGATGGAGTGGCAGAGTTATTATTAAGAGCATGAAAGGATGAAATTGATGTACAAGTTAATGAAACTACCGACACATGTTTTTTGAAGTTATTATTAAGAGCATGAAAGGGTGAAATTGATGGACAAGTTAATGAAACCAACGACACCTGTTATTTGGAATTGGACAAGCGTTACCAATGGTTTGAAACAGATGATCATCTTATTTGAAAATACACATTTCCACTACTATGACAAGTGTATGTGTAAGGTGTGTGTTACATTTTGTAGTCTTCCCATTATGGTTAATTCTCATAGGTGTCAATTAACAAATGGTATGGTAAATTTTTAATGAAGCTTCGTAAAAAATTAATTTAAATAAGGTTTAATCATGCGATTTAGATATGCAGGGAAGTTAGTGGTGTGAATTCAATCCATTGATATTGTGGCAACGACGCGAATATATTGACATCTTTAAATTTAAACCGTCAAATCAATTTTTTTAATAAATGATTAAAGTGCCCAATTCCAATAGGAGGGACACCTATCAGCATAATAATAACAAAAAATTTATACATTATAAGAATCATCTCGCCCACTACAAGTGGAAATGATTGTGGTAATAATCAACCTATAGGACTAATTTTTTTTTTTTTTTTTTTTTTTTTTTTTTTTATTGAAGTGTGTTACAAATGATATATGAGTTGAAGGGTTCAACGTTGTAGCCTATGAGCTTGACTACTACTAAAATAACATATTAAAGATTTTTATCAGTTGAGGAAGAAAAAAATAAGTGAAAGAACCATGGCATGAATAATTGGATTAAATTTTGTTATAATAATTGAATTAGTGTTGGGTACCTGATATGTTGGGCGCCTAAGAGAGAAAATAGTTGTTTGGAAGTAAATATATGAGTAGACAAGCAAAAATAAAATAAGGTAGTAATTCATTGTTAAAATTTATAAAACATTAAATAGATATGTTTAAGAAAGAAGGCAGGGTGTCGTATCTAAAATCACTTTGAAGACTATATACTTTATGATTGTTAATTAATTTTTTTTTTTTGGTAGGTAAGCACCCGCGGGGGATTTGAACCAGTGACCTATCGCAAGGAGTGCCTCAACAGTGCACCCATCCACCATCAATCCAAAGCCCTATGGGCTATGATTGTTAATTAATAGTTGCGAGCCTTTTTGTTAATTTGCATTATAAAAGAAGCTAAACATATAAGAATGATATTCACCAAGATGTTTTATGTTAAACCCCTAGTTTAAATTGTTTTGAAATGAGACATATATGAAACAAATGAAATAATTACATTATGAAATAAATACTTTATGAATATAAGCTACTTCTTGCATATAATTTGGACATTTAATAAGAATCTTGCTTGAAGAGTGAATGAAGTACTTGATGGTGGATCTAGATATAACTACAACAAGGATGGGCGAGTATACGAGGGGCGAACGACGGAGGACGAAAAATTTAGGGTTTCAAGGTTGTTTCAGGGGCAGTTCTCCATGGAAGGGCGCCAAGGAGGGAGCTCCACTCCCTCCTTCAAACAGGTTGTGACCAGCATGGGTAAAAAACCTATGGAATATGATAGAGGCCCTTCAAAGGGAAGAAACGAGAATAGTGAAGAGGAACAAGCTAGACAGAAGTTGATGGAGAATAACAATACTAAAGAGAATGAGGAAGAAGACAAGGAACAGGGAACAAAAAACAAAGCACACATGGGTCCATGTAAGCCCAAAGCTGTTGTTACTCCCAGAGTTGTTTTAAATGAGCCTGCTCTGCAAGCGCATAGGGACCACATGCAAACCTATGCAATCATTTGCAAATTCATGGGTTTATGGCCCACTGAAAAAGCCTTACAAATGTGGATAAAATATCACTGGAAACCAAAAGGAAGCATCGAACTACACCTAGGGTCAAAGGGTTTCTTTACTGTGGTATTTGCAAGCATCGAAGATAAGGATAGAGTTTTTGAAGGCGGGCCCTACTTCTATGCGGCAACAGGTCTCTACATGAGACCTTGGATCATGAATTTTGTATCGGAACGTGAAACCTTTACTTCGGTCCCAGTTTGGGTAAGACTCTATTCTCTCCCGCTTGATTATTGGCAAACAGAGTCCTTATCGGCCATAGGAAATAAGTTAGGACGTTTTGTCAAAGCTTCTGAAGCCACTAGGAGGGGAAAGTATACTTCCTTTGCTAGAATATGTGTGGAGATGGATCTCTCTAGAGCTCTACCAGATGAGGTCATCTTGGAAGTTTTTGATGAAGAAAGGGTGCAAACTGTGGATTACAAGCATATTCCATTCAGATGTCGCAAATGCCATGAACATGGGCACCTATTCAGGGATTTCCCTCTCACTAAAATAGAGAATAAGAGTAAAACTAACGCAATGAAAGACTCTGAAAGCTTTCAAAAAGTGGCAAACAAAGGAAAAGGTAACAAGCGGGGGCCAAAGACACAAAAACCTGATGGGCAACAAACCAGTAAAAATAGGTTCCAATTGCTGGAAGAGGAAGAAGGGATAACTACTGCAGACCAGACAAAGGGAGAAGGTATAATGGAGGAAGGGAAAGAAAAGGACAATGAACAAACACCAGATAAAAATCAGCAGGCAAAAACGATGGTAAGTGATGCAGAAACAGAAATGGATCATGAGATGACCCAAAGTGAGATGGAAATGGAGGAACAAGAACTTCAGGAGATCCTTGAAAAAGAGAATCTAGATCTGGAGGATTTCTTGATTCAAGGAACCAAGGAAGGGGTAGACTCTTTACCTCCAGAGGAGTTTAGCAGAGTCCAAAAACTATTTATATGGAAAACCCAAAATAAAGGACCGGAGAGGAAAAAAACAAGGAAAAGCAGAGCAGCGAAGTGGTAAAAATGGTGAAAACCACACCAGGATTAGCACCCAGAAACCCAGGAAAGAAAAGAGGCAGGAAAAAGCAGAACGAACTATTGATGGAATGTGGAAAGCTAATGATAGACTCAGGTAAGATGAAGTTTACTTATTGGAATATTAGAGGTCTTGGTAGTAAAAGAAAACAGAGACTGATTAGTAATAGAATGAAACAAATAGCTCTGGATGTGATCTTCATCCAGGAAACCAAATGTTCCATTCAAAAAATAAAAGAGATTCATAGTAAATGGCTCAATCGTTATGAGTTTCTGGAAGTCAAAGTAGAGAATACAACAGGAGGTATACTCACCCTTTGGAATCCAAATAAAATAGACATTTTAGATGCTGAGGCATCTAGAGAGTATCTATCAGTGGTCATACAACCGGTAGGAGATAAGGAAACCTACCTGGTCACAAATTTTTATGGCCCCCAAAGAATGGAAGGTAAACTCAAATTTCTAGATTCTCTGGAGGCTCTCAGAGAGAGACATTCAGGCATTCCATGGATATTGGGAGGGGATTTCAACATGATTAAATCACTTTTGGAGAAAAAAGGTGGAACTAGAGTTCTAAGTAAAGACTCTCTGAAGTTTCAGACTTTTATAGATATAATGAAGTTAGTGGATATTGTAATGAGTAATGGCATATTTACTTGGAACAATAAAAGAGGAGGAGAGTCTCAGGTAGCTTCAAAATTAGACAGATATATGATATCAGAAGACCTTATGCTCAATGATAAGGAAATATCAGCAAGAATTCTACCCTTTGGAGGCTCAGATCACTAGCCGGTTCATCTGGAGGTGCAGAGTATTGGTACTCCCCGGAATAGACCTTTTTGATTTGAAAACATCTGGCTTTCCCATCCAGATTTCACCAGCAACATTGCCAAATGGTGGTCAAAAGATTTGAACATTCAGGGCACTAGAATGTTCCTTCTTCAGAAAAGACTAAAACACATCAAGCTCCGGCTCAAGGATTGGAATAAGAATGAACATGGCAATATTTTTGAAGCTAAAAAAGTAGTGGAGGGTAAAATGCAGGAACTCAACCAAGCCCTTATCATAGATGGCTTCAATGAAACCAGAAATGATTAGGCTACCAAATGTAATCAAGAATGGGAGAATTTATGCAAACAAGAGGAAATATTTTGGAGGCAAAAATCGAGGGTTCAATGGCTCAAAGAAGGAGAAAGAAACACTAGATTTTTCCACAGATCCACTATGGCTAACAGAGTTCACAACAGAATTTCAGTGATCAAGGACGAGGGAGGTAATCTTCACAACTCTCATGTAGAGATAGAAGAAGTTCTTGTTAAGCACTTTCGAGGCACAACCAAGGAAACATGTTATGACAAAGAAAACTCCATCAGAAACTTCACAAGACATATACCTAGGCTGGTGTCCAGAGAGGAAAATTTCAACCTTAACAAGCCAGTAACCGAGGAAGAGGTCAGCGAAGTGCTCAAAGAAATGGAAAATGGTAGAGCACCTGGCCCAAATGGTTTCAATGTAGATTTCTTCAGAGCTTGCTGGAATATTGTAAAGAAGGATATTATAAATGTTGCAAAAGATTCTAGGATGAATAGAACTATTTTCAAAGCCCTGAACACTTCCTTCATTTCTCTAAACCCTAAACAGGAGGCAGCCCAAACTCCTGACAAGTTTAGACCGATAGCTTTATGTAATGTGGTTTACAAGATTATATCAAAAGTGGTGGCCAATAGACTCAAACCTCTCCTTCCTACCTTGGTCTCTATGGAACAATCTGGGTATGTGGAAGGAAGGCAAATTCTTAATAATATTATTCAAGCACATGAGGTGGTACACTCTCTGACCAGCAACCAAAAGGCTGGTATGATCATGCAATTGGGCATTGCCAAGGCCTATGATAAATTTAACTGGAATTATATAGAGGAAATTCTTATTGCTTTTGGGTTTGATCATAACTGGGTGAGATGGATCTTGGCCCTGGTCACTTCCTCCAGCTTCTCAATTCTAGTCAATGGTTCTCCATCTACAACTTTTCTTCCCTCTAGAGGCCTCAGACAGGGGGACCCTCTCTCTCCCTTTCTCTTGATCCTCGTGATGGAAGGACTGGGTTGATCTATCAAACATGCAAAAGAAGTTGGTAAGATCAAAGGTCTCCAACTTACTGATAGGGGACAGGCTTGGACGCATCAACAGTTTGTGGATGACACCATGTTGCAGGGAATCCCCACAGTCAAAGAAGCTCATGCTTACAAACAAATTCTAAATGACTTTGCCAGGGCTTCAGGTATGGAAGTTAATCTCTCCAAATCTAAGATTTTTTTCTTCAATACTAATATTGCCATTCAGAGGAACATTGCTAAAATTCTGGGCTTTCAAAGAGATTCACTCCCCTCAAAATATTTGGGGGTTCCTCTAACTGCTAAGCCTTTACACAAGAGCATCTGGGAGCTGGTGATTAATAAATTGCAAGACAAAATAAGGAAATGGACTATGAGGTCCTTAAACTTGGCTGGCAGGTTGGTGCTCGCAAAGGTTGTTCTGCAATCTATCCCAATTTTTATGCTTTCCGCTCCCCATGATCCTAAAGGAGTCTTGCAGCTATTCAGATCCATACAAAGAGACTTTCTCTGGGGCAAGGGGGAAGAAAAGAAAAAATGGGCCTTGGTAGCTTGGGAAAAACTCTGCAAACCTAGAAAACATGGGGGTCTTGGATTGGATGATCCTGAAATTTTAAGCAAAGCTTTAGGGGCTAAGTTATGGTGGCACTGGATAAAAGAACCAAAGGCTCAGTGGGCTACAATTTGGAAAGAAAAATATGCCAGCTCATGGCAAAGTGATGACCATATACGAATGGATGGAAATATTAAGGGATCACACATTTGGAACAAGGCTTGGGATAATAGAGGTCTAGTCCAAGATAATGGCTTCTGGGAAATTAGAGAGGGAAACTTAGCTCTGTTTTGGGAGGACAGATGGCAACAAGAACCCATTCTTTTAAAAGAGGAATGGAAGGAACTTAAGGTAGAGGCAGATGCTAAAGGTTTAACCAAGGTAAAGGATTTCTGGGATCAAACCAACAGTATAGAAAAATGGAGAATATGGAGGAAACATGATTTCAGGGATGACAACCCCTTAAAAGCTAAAGCTGAAAGGCTAATGCAAGAGTTAGATCGAAGGAAAATTTTAGTATCAGAAGGGAATGACCAGCTAAGATGGGGCAACAACAATGAGGGCACCTTTAATCTTAAGGAAGCTAAATTCATTCTCCTTGGTTTGGCCTCCCAGGCTCCGGACAAAGCATGGCAAAGACTATGGAGGCATCAAGGTTGGATGAAAATTAAACTCTTCATGTGGCTGGTCTAGCATAGGAAGATTTTGACTTGGGACAACATTCAGAAAAGGGGTGTTTTGGGGCCTTCCAGGTGCCAGCTATGTGAAGCTCAAGAGGAAACAATGGAGCACCTTCTCAACAACTGCACCTTTACTTCCAGGTTGTGGGATGCTTTTGCCGCCATTTTCCAACAGTCAGATAGGGACAAAGGGAACATCATCAACACCCTAAACAAGTGGAGAAGAAATTTTTCGAATAATGAAGTCCTCAGCACTGCTTGGGCTCTTACGCCTGGCTTCATTATCTGGAATATTTGGAAAGAAAGGAATACATAATTTTCAAGGATGTTAAAAAACCATCCCTTTACCTTTTGGATCAAATCTTAAAACAGCTTCACGAGACAATAGAGTATTGTCTGAAATATCCTTAAGAATCCTCCTTCGGAACTAGATTTGAGAATTCTTTGTTAGCTAGGGTTACAGGGTCTCATTCCTCAGGACCAGGAAAGGAAGATTCTCATTAGACACTATGAGCTTGATTTTTGGCACTCGCCCCCAAGAGTTTTTTGAAGCTCAATATTGACGGTGCCTCAAAGGGAAATGTGGGTATTGTGGGTCATGGTAGAGTTTTAAGAGATGAAAGAGGGAATATCTTGTTCATTTTCTATGGTCACCTAGGGAGAACCACCAATAATATGGCAGAAGTTATGGCTATGGAGCATTGTTTAGAATTCTTGATTCAGGATAATCAACAAAATGTGATTGTTGAAGTAGATTCTGAGTTAATCATTAACTCAATCAAGAGAATTAGCTGGGGTATGGCACCGGAAAAGGCCTCAAGGAATTGGAGGCTAATCCAGATCTTTCAACAAATCCACAACCACCTTCTGTGCCTCCGCACAATAACTTTTAAACATGTCTGAAGATTGCCTAATAAACTTGCGGATCTTCTAGCTAATGAAGGAGTGAACTGCACAGAAAATAGGTTTGCAATGAAATGGCAAGAGCTACCTCAGCACAGTGTTAAGGCGAAGTGCCAAAACCAGGCAGAGGAAGATTGGTTGGTGTTTCAGAGTAGGGCCATGGAGGGCAGCATTGATAACTCAGAAGCGATATGATCAGAGGAGTGTATATTATTGGTTTTACAGCGAGTGATATGCTTCAGCGGTTTGCAACTCGGAGCATGATGGTTTGCAATTGCGAAGCGGGAGTCTTATTTCTAGGGGTTTCAAGTAGGCTGGCGGAAGCCTCTTTTCACAATGTCACAGGTAGAGCAGATATGGATAGAGATCGGAAGCCGGGAACCCGTGGCGTCCCTGATAACCTGAAACCTTCGCCTCTGATCGGAATACCATGGCCAGAGCGGTTTTGGGGTGATCGCAAGCCTCGTGAGCGGGAAGCAGTTTTCCCTTTTTTGCAGTGATCCCATTCAGTGAACAACACGTGGCAGTGGGGCCGGATGAAAAACCGCCTTGATCGCACGCTAAAAATCGGCATGTTGAGCTGTGCGATATTCATTTTAGCCGTCAGATTTTGTGGCAGGGATCAACGATCATGATTGATCGTGCAATTTTGTGGGGCCAGGGAGTTAAGTTCTCTTTGCCTTCTTGGTGTGAATTTCTTCTCCGCCGTCGAATCCAAATGTGGATTGGATGGCCACGAATTAATAGGTAGGTTGAAACCTTCGCCTTCCCTTTTTTATAGCGATCCCATTCAGTGAACAACACGTGGCAGTGGGGCCGGATGAAAAAACGCCTTGATCGCACGCTAAAAATTGGCATGTTGGGCTGTGCGATATTCATTCCAGCCGTCGGATTTGGTGGAAGGGATCAACGATCAGGATTGATCGTGCATTTTTGTGGGGTTGGGGAGTTTAGTTCTGTTCACCTTCTTGATGCGAATTTCATCTCCACCGCGAGTTTAAGACGTGGATTGGAAGGCCACGATTTAATAGGTGGGTTGAGGGAGTGCTAGCGCAGGCAATCGCTTGGCTAAAGCTTTAGTCAACATGTTTAGGGTAGGTATCCTAAAGGACTTGTCGGTTATTTGTATTGGGTTGGGGTTCTTGCCATTGGGGGTTAGCACCCTTGTTTTGAGTCCACTTTGTCGAGTGGATAGTTGTACAATATGTAAATTATTTTCGGCTTAATGATATAGAAGGATCGTCTCTTGCTTCAGCAAAAAAGAATGAAGTACTTGATGGTAGAAATAGAATTTTGAATCCTAATCAAAGATTGATCTTATCCCTGCATGGGAAAAATGTATATACAAAAAAAATACAAAAACATAAAGCAAAATATGGAGTGTGTTGGCATACCCAAGGAAGCAGTTTGGTCATACTTGATAACTTTGTCAAAATGAATACAAAAAATAAAACACTTGTGATTATAAATTATATATAGGAATTTAAATTATGTACAGGAGTTATCTCGGATAATTAGTTCAAATGATTGGAATCTCGTTCACCAAATTAACCATTGGTAAATGACATGGTAGAAATAAATAATGATGACAACAAAAGACACACACCTATATGTTAACACTATAAACTATAACTCACACCTATATGTTAACACTATAAACTATAACTCATGTATAAATAAATTGAATGCAGTGATAACTAGTTGGCATGAGTAAAGCTCGAATTTTATGATTGATAAAACTCGCGAAGAAAATTAATGAACTTTTCACTGTCTCTGACACACACGCCTTCCATATGGAAGAATGTATTTAATTTTTAATTTAATACCATTTGACAATGCTTTAAATAAGGGTTCTGGTGTATAGTGAAATTGGGGAGTGAAGGCACGCCTTCAGGATAGAAGAATGTATTTAATTTAATACTATTTGACAATGATTTAAATTGTAAGAGCTCTGATGTGTAGTGAGATATTATGGCATGAAATTTTATAGTTTTCAGATTTTCCAAAAGAAATCCTTTAGACTTTTTACTCGTAAAATTTGATTTTTTTGATAATGAAAACCTTAGCATGGTTGACTACAGACCTACTGGGCTCAGTGTACAGGAATGAAAAGAAAAGACTCTGTATTTTTTTTAATTTATGATTTTTTAATTGAGTTGGAAATTTTTTTGTGTGTTTTTTGGTCTAATTTCTCTAAAATTTGATAGAAATTTATTGAAATCACAAAATTAATGGGTAATTCCTGCACAATTGAAAAGGTCTAAAAATTTTTCAGGGTGCTGAATCCATATATAAAATCAAAAACCCAAATTAAATAACACAAATCAAGATTTTATCTCAAATTTTTCCACTTAATTTTAACACTAAAAAATATGAAAAATAACACTAAAATCAACTATTCCCCTACCTATCTAACAAACAATACTATATAAACATTAAAACACATCATGAATCCCAACAAATATTCCACCAAATATTCTTCAATTCAGTATCGAGTATCATAACCCAAAATATTATTAAATTTATTCTACACAATACAAATATTTTATTCAACAAAGTAAAAATGGTGATCTTGGTTTGGAGGTTGGTTCGAAATTCAGCTCCACAGCTGACCGAAACTGTAGCAGATATTCTATCAATCCAATAGTAATTAATAATTCCAGCTAGACAGCACGCCTTTAAAAGCGTAGCAGGTCTCGCTGTTAATTTACCAACGCCAATGTTATCATTCTATTAATACGGTCAACGGGCCGAGTTCGTGCGTCTGTATAAACTGTAAACAGACATGACACTGAGCGCCATAAAGATGACGAGACCAACAAACGAAACAACTAGAGCTCCAACTCCATGGTGGCAGAACCGATCATATATACCGCAGATTTTTTGCCACTGAGTGTGAGAATTTCCCTTGTATCCAACGTAGGCAATGGCGGTCGCTGCAGAGACGCCCGACGATACCAGCGCCACCATCACCTGCACACAATTATGAAATTCAATTCGAGATTTGAACATTTATACCGCAGCTTTCATAGCTTCATAGCAAAGAAAAGGAGAAATGCATTACCAAATCGGTGACAGAGAGAAGAAAGGCTGACAGAGTAGAGGAGGCGAATTTGCCTGTTACGGAGAAGATGAATGAAAGCATTGTGTACCCACAGGCGACTGCATTCGCCACTACAAAGAACCTGCAAAGCAACATATCATAGGGAAGATCTCAACATGCAACAACATAGAAATTTAAATATTTAATAATAGTAAGTGTAGTTTAGTTGAAACAATTTTTTTCCAAATTCATTGAACGCAATTTTGTTTTATGTGTAATTTGTAAACTTTGACAACCATCTAACATTGTATCATGAAAGAAAAGTCATTTAGTGTATTAATTAAGCAATTTAATATATTACTAGAGTTGTTTAATAAATTATTAATTTATTGTACAATTCGTAATACAAGAATTTCTATTATAAATATATTATTTTTATATAAGTTAATAATTTAATTATTGGGTTAAGAATGGTCATGTTTATGTTATTTTTATATAAGTAAATAATTTAATTGTTGGGTTAAGAATGGTCCTGTTTTATAAATATTTTGATTTAGTTAAAATAAATTGAATTAAAAATTAAAAATATTATATTAAAATAAAAATAATTTCAAACTAAAATAATAATAATAATAAATTATATGTTATTATTTTTTTATTAATTTTTGTTAAGTAATTTAGATAAATTTGAGGTGTTCAAGTTAAAGGTGGTTTTTGAGCTTTAGGTTTATGAGAACTCATAATATTGAATGCTGAAAATAACATGGAATATAATCTATTTAAACCGGGAAATTAAACAAGTCTAACCCAATTTAACTCAAGATCTACCAAACCCTAGAAAGATCAATTGCATCTCAAGAGATTTGATCTCTCCACAGACTTGGAGACTTGGGACATCCTAAGTTAAGATAAGTTTATCAGTGATAAAACCTACATATTATTTAACTCTAGATCTACCAAACCCTAGAAAGATCAATTTCATCTCAAGAGATTTGATCCCTAGATTTGATCTTCTAGACACTTGGTATATAGTAAATTAAAATAAATTTATCACTAATAAAACTTAAATATTATATCTATAAAATTTAGTATTACATTAATATAATTTTTTTTAATATATTTATTTTGTGAAAAAAAAATTAATAAAAAAAATATCATCACATTTAATATAATAATAAAATCTATTTAATAGATTATTTTCCTCTATTCAATCATAATAATAATACAGGATCATTCATATGCAAATATATTAACTAGAATTCTTTGGTGTAACATGATCATGGACACATATACTAACGGGATTTATTTGGGAGAGTCTCATCTTGTAGGTTAATTTTCTATATTTAGTGATAAAGAAGAGCTTGGTGATAGCTTAAGTAAACTCATGAAATAAAAAATCGTTGACAATGAGAAATGAAATATGCTTCTCTTTGAATACACATACAAATGCTCCGACACTTCCAACAATAAAGTATATCTCTTTCCAAGTTATGACTTGTCCTCCTCTCTACTACTTATTTATATATACAATACATATGCATTGCTCAGATATTCAAAGATTTAAAAACTAATAATGCTATAATATCCATATACCATTGAGGCCAAAATTTGATTAATTTTTTTATAAACCTAAGGTTTTGGAAGAATAAGACCAACAATATTTTTAACCCGGTATCTACCTACTTATTTAACCCGTTTATATGAGAGTAAAAACACAGAGAAGATAACTGAGCTAAGCTGATCTAATATCCTCCTACCCACATACACGAAGGCAGGCGAATATTGGTATTTGATAGGCCATGGCCCAACGATGGGAAGTATCACCGTCTGCTTGTTCGTTCCCATTACGATTGCAGCAGAAAACGTGCAGCCGATTGCCAGCAGTCTCAAGATGACATCAACTACAAAGAAACTGCTTTTAACTCCATTAACTCTCTCCGCATCTTCCCCGCCGGACTTATTCTCAGTCTCTAAGTAACCCACCTTCACTTGAGATGCCATTTTTTCTTCCCTGCAACCACAAAGTCTGACTCCTCTTCTTACCAGGAGCTAAGCACCGATATGCCAGGTATATTACAGCACAGGTGCGTACGTGGACGATTTATAAGCTCACATTATT
Organism: Pinus tabuliformis; assembly: GCA_031772625.1. Lineage (NCBI taxonomy): Eukaryota > Viridiplantae > Streptophyta > Pinopsida > Pinales > Pinaceae > Pinus > Pinus tabuliformis. Next base: position 761,730,043 of record CM062808.1, on the reverse strand, counting down.
CTTTATTAGTGAAAGCGACAGAACATAAATTCTTGGTGTTTAGATAAAAATCTGATTTCGTAGGGTGACGATGTATAGGTAGGGTAGTTGGGAAGTTTTAATGATAAATTTTAACCGAGTTCCAGTAGTATGACACGATTATGTTCAATAATTTTGAAAAAAAAAATTATGTACCGACTTCGTCAGTACTGATCCTACTACTGAGATTGTTTAATTGTTTATTCAAGTAATTTGAATAGTAAGACTCTGTACCATCACTCACTAATCCCACCTCCATTATATTTATCTATCATTTGTGAGGAGCATTATTGGGCTGGAGCTTACAACTACTACGATTTGATGTGCGTGGACGTTTTGCATTCAACTGACTTATGCCTCATTCCTAAGTGGGTAAAGTCTTGTTTTTTTTAAAAAATAATTTCGTTTCACCTAATGTCCAAATATTTTATTACCCGATTACAGAAGTTCCATATACAGACACATGGCCGACGGCCCCGCTTGATCCCATATGAAATAATATCCGCAGATTTTTTGCCCCAAGTTTCAAATACAAACACACAGCCCCTATTGATCTCATATGAAGTAATGTGCGAAGATATTTTTCCCATATCTCATGAATCCATTCCTATAAAAAGGATAATCCATTCAGCTGTTCCATTCAGAGGGGTTAATTTTGATAGATATTTATTTGTTTTTATCTTATTTAACCGTTTTAAAATTAATCCATTTTATTTTAAAAATATCATAAAAACAAATAAATATCCATCAAAATTGACCATCAGACTAAGCACGGCCTTGTTTGTATAAATATCCATCAAAATTGACTATCAGACTAAGCACGGCCTTGTTTGTATATGAAACTTTGGGCAAAAAAATATTTTTCTAGAAATGTAAATAACTGCTTTTGATTTTTTATAAATCATAATTTTTTTTTATTAATTTTAATATTATTCGTAAATTTTGATGAGACTTTTAGAAAAGATTTTAATGAATTTATTTTATTTTAATTTATTGTCCTGAATAGCTTTTAATTTTAGAATATGTTATTTCTCAGACACATCTTTGTTAATGAAACTTTGTTTCACTAAAAAAAATTTTGGCCATTGTGAGGTTTTTACAGATTTATATTAAATAAATTTTGGGTTTCTACAAATCTATTTTATAAGATTGAATTTTTTTGGTGGTTTGTATATGTATAGTGAATAAAATATGGATTAGAAAATCATAATTTTTTTTTGATGAATGCTTTAATAGAACACCTTGTCGCCCTCTTCTCTACACCTTGTGGACTCAAATTCTACATTTTTTTTTGTTAAATACTATTTCATTATAATTTTATTTTCCTTTAGCAATATTATACTAATATATATTAAGATTAAGTGTTTTTTAACCTAGTAATAATTTTAATACACAAAAATATAAAAATATATATATATATATAACTGATTTCAGATTATAAAATACAATTTTTTTTTGTCATAATCTATATAATCTATCATATTGGACACTAATCTAATCATAAAAATTATTGAGTTTTGTGTTCATATATTAATCAGATATATACAAAAAGATTTTTTGGGTAAAATTTTATTATGAAAAATATTATGCTACAATAAAAAAAAGCTATAAAATAATTGAAACCATGGAAATGAAGTCTCACCCAATAAGGAATCTTGAATTCAAATCTTGTACTAACCAGATCTGTGTCAAAAAAATTAGACATAATAAATGTAATTCTACCAAACTTACAAAAAAAAATAATTACTCTTCATATTTAACGGTCACCCTTTCTTCATATTTAACGGTCACCCTTACTTCATTAGTTCTCCCTTCCTTCATGGCCATAGACACAGTCGCCCCCTTAACCTGCATTAATCTTTCGAGAACCATTTCCACACCTTTGCTGTGCTCCTCCACAAATGCGTGCCCAGAAAAAAGTCTTCTCTCCATTTCGGAACTTTAATGAACTTGTTATCAGAATTTACTCAGGGCCTCTCACTTTCGATCATATTCAATATTTTTGGGCACCATCATGGAGTGTATGCTCCATTACTCACACCGCGTTGCAACTTTCCATTAGCGTAACGCAATTCGTCCGAGAAAATTTTGGGTTCACGCTGTCACTGTTGGTCACAATTCCGATTTCCGTGTGCAGGCATTTGCTTGCTCAAGGATTATTACTCGTTCGAGCATTTCTCAGAGTGACTTTAAAGCCCTGAGCGTTATCGACGTGGTAAAACCTTTCGCACATTTTCAAGGGATTATTTTTCATTTTAAGTTTCTGTTTTTATTTTTATGAGAACTGGAAAATTATAAATTTTAGTAATCTAAAATAATTTTTTTAAATAAATTCAATATATCCAAAAGTATTAAACAAACTTTTTTAAATAGGCCAAAATAACTCCATGAAAAGTTAAATCAAATAAAAATATTAAAAAAATCCTTAAGTCAAACTGCATTGCACTACTTTTAAAAATATACCCAAAAAAAATCCCAAAGTCAAACTGCACTGCACTCTAGATCAAATTAACTCCATCAAAAGTTAAATAAAAGAAAATTGCAACATCCACTGCAAGCACCATGCTGTACCGTATTTTCAAACAAAACCATTACAAATTTGTTTTATTTTCGAATTATAACCATTAAATGTGTATGGCACGGTACTGTATTTTCAAACAGTAACTATTACATATTTGCATTACGTTTAAAGGTCTAATGTTTTGCCAATAAATCTACCATTACAGGTTTGCATTATATTTAAGGATTGCCATTACATCTAGAGAAATGTATTATGTTTAGGGATTGTCATTATAAAGTTTGATGTATTGCAGGTGCATTTAACAATTTAGCATGTAGAGCCTTAATATATAGTTCTCATACCATTCACTTGGCTAGACATTCTTTATCTCATAAACTGTTAGTAGTGTTGGCTGTTAGAAAATGGGCCTAATTATTATGGAGTCATTAGAGCTAAATAGGACAGAAACTGTTAGTAGTGTTCGCGGTTAGAAAATGGGCCTAATTATTATGGAGTCATTAGAGCTAAATAGGATAGGTGCAGTTTTCAATGGTTTATAATAATAATTATTAAAAATTAATATTATATTTAAAGTTATTTTGGAATATGGTTTTTGTATTTTAATTTAATTATTGATAATTGAGTGAATGGTAGAGATTTAATTTTAATGGAATATTATATAATTTTTGTAATAGTATATAAATGGAAATTGAGATTATGTCATTTTTTTCTTTTTAATTAAATTGATTAACTAGCCTCATATAAATAGAGTTATGGTTTTTTGGGCATGTGGCATTGATAAACCATAGTATTATAATAAAAACTATTTATAAATTAAAAATCTCAAAATAAATCTTTATGGTTAAGAATCTTGTTCCATGTTTAAAAAAATTTCTTTTTTTTTGCAAAGTGTCTTAATACTTATTATAGATTGATGTTTATCTACATTATCCACTCATTTAATGTATATGATTTCTCTAATAATTATTAAATCTTGAAAACTTTAATAGTTTAATATAAAAAATATGTATAATTTTTTTAGAATTTAATCTAAAGTTGAGAAATGATCTTTAAAATTAAAGATGATATATTTAATCTTATCAATTTTAAAAAACAACTTTTTCCATGTCGACCAAATGACTATGCCTCCCACAACAGGGTGAGAAAATCCTTCACGCAGTACTTGTTCCAAATACTCGGCCTGTTACACCATTAAACATGAGATTCACGGAGAGTTTAGTTTATTGAATTGAGAAATTTTGGACAACAAAGCTTTCTTACCTGTATAGTTTGATTCACGTCGTTGTCAATATCGACCTCTGTTAGCCAAGTTGGCAGACCCAAAGACCGCAATTTGTCCAATACAGATCTCATTAATGGTAGGCTGGGCTTTGGAAAATGGGATTCCAAACATATTCCTTCAATCAGCCCTAGTCGACTAATGTCATGCAGTTTCTGCACATATGCATCGGGTATGGCGGCCATGTCATTGCAGGTCTCGATTGTATTGTAGTTGTTCATGAAAATTGGAGTAGAGGGATCTAATTGTTTTAATCTTATCAATTTTACAAAAACAACTTTTTCCCGTGTTAACATCATAACTATGCTGGTTTATGTTTAACTATGTAATTTATGTTTAACATGTACACTAATGAGGTAAATAAAATGGAAGACAATAACTTTTAGTCATTAATTATATTAAAAATATTATTACATTTAAATTCAAGAGAAAGTGTAATGTTATAAAAAAATTAGAGAATAAGATAAAATTAAAATATTATAAGGATGAGACCAACAAATACACCTCAACTATGCCTGACTATGATTAACTATTTCATGTACAAGAATGAGGTAAATAACATGGAAGACCATAAATAGTATTACATTTAAATTTAAGGAGAAAATGTAATGTTATAAAAAAATTGGAGGATAAGAGAAAATTGAAATATTATAAGGACAAAATCAACATTGTTAAAATAAGGACCGACTTTCATGAACTTAGTGAAATAGAGTTATAAAATGTTTTCCAAACACACACATTAAATCTCAACTTCAAAATATTTGTTGTAACATTTCAAGTCACCACAAATAATGCTTCTCTCAAAGATTTTCAACATAGAAATAAAGTTCTAAAAGACATCAATATTTTTTTATGTGTTTTCTTAAAGTTTAATGAATAAAACTTAGTCTTAGTAGACATGAATAACTAGCACCATCGTTATCCATAACAAAAAAATCATATATCAATATTAATGACAAATAAAATATTTCAATATTGACATTAAGTAAAATATTTCAATATATACTTTATGTTATTCATTTTTATAAAATAAATAGAAGTAAAAATAATTTATTTATATAATACTAATAAAAATTAAAATCTATAATAAGTAAAATATTTTATTTATTGATTTGACACAAAATATTTCAATATTTCCCATGGGGTGTAGAATAGATTGTGACAAGGTGTTTTGTTAAGGTACTCTATGGTGTAAAGGTCACTAGCTCGAAACCCCATGGGCAAAAATCCAATCATCCTAAAAGCTAGTGTTGCCAAAGACGAGTGTGATCCCCGAGTGGTTTCAATGGCTTAGATGCCCCTGGGTCGCGACTACTCAAGCCACATGTTAGGCATGTCAATCGTCTCACGACTCACAAAATCTAGGAAACAAAACAAAAAAAATTCAATATCAACTTTACATAAAATACTTGTATATTTCAATATTAACATTAAGTAAAATATTTCAATATCTACTTTATGTTAAAAATATTTCTCTCATTTTTATAACATAATTAGAAGTAGAATCGAAGGAATCATGGGCCTCCAGTAGAACGCCTTCTAAATGCATCAAGCCTTGGGCTTCAATAATCTATAGGATGCTCTAAAGTATTCAGCCAATATGCTTGTAGAACTCAGGACACCTAGGCTTTCACCTCACAAATATTACGAGCTACAACTCGATCTGCTACATGTATTTTTAGAGCCCACGTATGTTATCAAAATGGATCAAGCATGTATAGCCCCATTTATCTAGTCCTTTTGGGACGCAACATTAGATCCATGCTAACACAACCTCAACAACTCTTAAAAAAACTCAGATCCACCAGAAAAAACCCCCTCTCCTTATCGATCTGGATTAGATGGAGGGTTGAAATATTTGGAACAAGGGGAGGACTTTCCAATTTTTATTAAAACCCTAAATGGGAAGTCCTTCATTTTTTGGGTCTCGAGTTTGGATCATGTGGTGAATCTCAAGAATAATATATAGAATCAATTAGGCTTTCCAACAGATATACAATGTCTTCTTCATGAAGGGACGTGACTTCAAGATCTATTTCAGTTGCAGGATTATAAAATTTCAAGAAATTGCACCATTGTCTTGAATTTAAGGTTGTGAGGGGGTGCTTTGGGGTTATGGAATCCAAGACGTTCAATCTTCTACAAGGATGTAGCGTGAGGCAATGGTTCTGGTCCACTAGATATGCCAAAATACAATCCTGGACCTTACATTGTCAAATAACAATAACAAGTGCCCACCATGGAAGTAAACCTAACAGAGGCTAATCATCTTTTTTTTTGTTCTTTAATCTAGGGCAATGATTTTCATATTCAATGGACTTTGGCCCAGGTCTGATGGTTTACATCAATGGGTTTTTACAACATAGACCAACAACTATGACATATACCTATGCTCAAAAGGTTTTTTCATTGTTCAATTTGATACCAGGAAGATTTAGAGAGAGATTTGAAAGAAGGGCCCTAGTTTTGGGGAAATGCAAGGCTTTTCATCACCCCTTAGTTTTGAGATTTTGATGCCACAACAATGGTGGTAAGTTCCTAGATTTTGATGCCACAACAATGGTGGTCTCAACACTACCAGTATGGGTGAGGCTATTAAATCTTCCCCTTCCTCTGGCATCACAAGGTTCACGAGGATATTGGAAACACTTTGGGGTCATTTAAAAATATAGACTTTGAAAGAATGGAGAAATGATTATTTAACTTCGCCAGAATCTATGTAGAAATAGACCTAAGTAAAGGTCTACCTAACCACATTTAGTTGAAAAATAAAACCTTCCAGTGGACCCAACCTTTGGATTATAAAAATATGAAATTCATATGTTGCTCATGTTACCAAACAGGACATTTGCAGGACACATGCCTCCAAGCAAAAAATCATCCAAAAAGGGAAAAAGGGGCAGGACCGCAAAAGAAAAGGATAGTAGCCTTTCATGATAGATGATGAAGAAGGGGAAATCATAGAGAACCCATGAAACCAGGAAGAATGGAGTAGTCGGGTAAATGCTAGAAATTCAACCCACAAGCAGAATGGTACTAAACCATGAACCAAAACAACAAAAAAATGTGGCACATAAAGATGATAGGATGGTAGGCACAAAGAGAGTTCATGTCTTGGAAAGTTCTGATTAGACAAAGAACCCCCACCAAATACATCTGTGAGCAACTTGGCAATGATTCCAGTTAATTCACACCCAATGGGATGGCAAAAGGTCCAATGAAAAAAAAAAAGTGAAGTGATTATTATAACACTAAACTTCTCATGTTTTCTTTTATAATTTTTAAGTTTTTTTCTTAAACTTGAAAGATGTTCTTATTGAATGCAAAAAACATCCACAAAATATAATATTATTCCTTTTTTAAAAATTAAAATAAAATTACTATTTTTTTCCTTAAAAAAAACATAATTAAAATTAAAAATAATTCCTTTAATAAATATTAATAATATATATATATATATATATATATATCAAAATTTACAATAAATAAAATATTTCATTTATTAATTTTAAACAATATATTTCAACACTAACCATAAAAAACTTCCCATTACTTTTGTACTCAACCTAAGGTTAACCTATTATATTTAAAAAATATTAATAATTATAATATATATATATATATATATATATATATATATATATACATTTCACTGTATAAAATTTTAATCATATTTAATAGGTTAATTGTCTCTTTAAATCGACCATGTTTAAAATTTACATAACACAAATCACAATCACATGCAATATAACATACATTACTCTCAAAGACAAATTACATTTAATATAACGTACAGCGATAAATTCAATAGTTTGAAGTAATATATTATTCTACATTGACATGACACAAATCATATTTAATATATTATGAAAAAATGATTTTGATTTGATTTTTTTAATGCATCAATAAAATCACACGCAATATAATTTAAAAAAAATTTAATTTTTTTGGAAATTTTCTGCTTTATTTTATAATCTAATTTGTCTAGAATTCGGTAGGGATTCAATGAAATCAAAAGTTTGACAGATGAATTGTACTTTGTTTTACTATGGATATGGATTAATGTATATTTAAACCGAATAGATTTTGAATGCGAATGTGAATGTTTAAATTTAATTACAAAAGTATTCTTTTTTTCAAAAAGGGTTAAGTACAAAGTTATGGTTAAGGTAATGTAAAAGTGAATTTCATATTCAAAGACAGTGGAAGACAATCATGGGCTAAACCAGTTGTGTGCCCAACCTCTCTCTCTTGAGACAAAATTTCTCAGAAGGGAAAAATGAAGCCAATAGGGTATGAGAGACCCTGAGAGAAAAAAGAGACTCATATATCATTAAACCTCGGACGTTGTAGAGGGAGGTGCGACACTTCCACACACAAAGTTCCTGAACTGGTTGGCTAGTGGAACTTTGTCTAAGTATCCTTGACTAAAGCTGGTTGGGACCAGGTAGTCTTGGGGAAAACCTATTAAGGTTTTAAATTTGAAACTGTGCTAAATATGAAATTGGCTCGGGGGGAGTACAAACGGTGTCACTGGTTCTCATAAGTTGGGAGGAACATTCCTTTCCCTGGGATTTTGTGGCTGACTAAAGAGGAAACATATAAGTATTAAGCAAAACTTGTATTGTTTACCAATTCTTGAATTGTTTTAAAATAAAATTTATGTTTGTTACATAAAATTCAGACTGCAAGGTATGATTGACACTGTTAATGTGTTGTATCAAAGAAACTGTGAATTACATAAGAAGGTAAAGATTTCCTGTTTCCTTTTATAAATGTATGAATAAAGAGAACGTATAGTTTCTGGAATATGGCAGTAAATTTGAAAAGGACTCTCAAGGAATAATATTCATTATGGTACAAGAAAATATTAACATAACTAAGGGGACTTGGGTTAGTCCTTGGGCCGAGTCAAGTTACCAGCAACTTGGGGACAGTCTCGTAGACTTCCTAAATGCATAAAATTAATAACAAAGGAAAGAAGCATCAATTATAAACATTATATACCAACTAGACAAGAAGAGACAAATCAAAGAGTTACATAATAAAGAACATGTATCCTTAAATACTCTATGTAAGGAATTAACTAAAGAGTTATAATTTATTAATTTGAAAAAAAATAGAATCAAAAGAAATTCATACGGTCTTAATTCCTTCATTTAGACAATCAAATTTATAGTATAACTTTATGATATATTTTTCGGGACATGGTTCATCACACCCCAAATCTAAATCATTAGATAAATTTTGAGGCCAAAAATGGGCCTCGAAACAAAAATGTACAACAAAAATAAACTTTATAAGAACCAATAGCATCCAATATGATGATGTAAACCATGGGGATGATTTACCAATTTTTGAGTAAAAAGATACAAATATTAAAAAAAAAAAAAAAAACTACTTTTTCAACTTATCTCCCAATGATTTTACTCAAATTTTGAGTGGGAACACTCACTGGATGAAAAATTTAATTTTGCATCCAAGCAGTACCCATGTTGCATACTTTTGATGGACTCCACTACACGAAAAATGTGAAATACATTAAAAAAAAAAATGTGATTGTAATAATGTTTTTTCATGTAGTAGAATCCATCAAAATTATGCAACATGTGTACTCCTTGGATGAAAAAATAAATTACTCATCCAAAAAGTGTTCCCACTCAAAGTTTGAGTAAAATCATAGGGAGATAAGTTGAAAATATGAGTTGAAAAAATAGTTTTTCTTTTTTCCCTCCAAAACTTGATGAGAGTTAATATAATATTATTTTATTATTTCAACTATTATTTTATAATATTCCCTAGGAGGCATATTTTAGACCTCAAAATTTCTCTAATGTATATAAGTATGAAACGAAGAAAAATTCTAGTCCTGCACAAAGGGTGAGAACTTGTGTCAAGCATACAACATGAAAATTAAACTAGAAATAATAGTACCATAAGTTCATAATCTCGTCCAACAAAATATGGCATATAACCAGTCCCATGAAATCAAGTAAAAGAGATGCATAGTATTACATAAATCAATGAGCCCCGCCACTGCCCCCCCCCCCCCCCCCCCCCCTCGGGGAAAAAAAAAAAAAAGGGAAATAAATCTTGATGTTTTCTTTCATAGTCACACTCAGAATCTAAGATTTTAATTAAGAACAGTGGTTGACCGAGTCCATGAAATACAGCTCAAGGCACTGTCATGACCCTAATCCCTATCTAAACTAAATATTGCATACTATATACATTCTTAAGAGTTTCTATACTATTAAGAAACCTTGCAATATTTGCTAAATAATCAACTACCAAAAACCCTAACCAGGAACATAACCACACCTAGATTAGAGATGAAATAACAAACTGTCACTGATGGGTGTGAAGAAGTAAGGCATGAGAGATAGGTGAAATGTAGTGATTTTAGAACACTGTACCTACAAAATAAAATAAACCCATATATGAGAATTAACATAGGCATGACATTCTGAGAAAGGAGTAGAAAGCCCTAACAAGAAAAATCACTGTCAAATTAACCTAGCCAGGATATGAGACTAGAATAAAAAATGAAAACAGGGAGGAGTGACTTACCGGCAAAATGGACCTATTTTTCACTCCCATCAACGTAGTTGTATAAACCCTAACCATATCCTGTGAGAATACACGGACATAAATAAGAGTTATAAATTTTATAGAAATGAATTATGAGTGCATACAATGAAAGGGAAAGGATATCAGAATTGTACATGACGGAAAAGGTAGAAACCCTGATAATTTACATCTTGAACCTCACATTAGAGAAATTTTGAGGTCTAAAATGAGCCTCAAAGTAAAAATGTACAACCAAGATAAAATTTATAGGAAATAATAAGATTACTGATGGTGATATCAACCATGGGGGATGATTCACCATTTTTGGAGTAAAACAATAAAAATATTAAAAATAAAAACTATTTTTTCAACTCATATTTTCAACTTATCTCCTTATGGTTTTACTCATATTTCAAGTGGGAGCACTCGTTAAATGAGTAATTTAATTCCTTATCCAAGGAGTACCAATATTTCATACTTGTGATAGTCTCTGCTACACGACAAATGAGAAATACATGAAAAACTTGATTGTAATCACGTTTTTCATGTATTTCTCATTTTCGTGTAGTAGGTTTCATAAAAAATATGTAACATGGGTACTTCTGGGGTGAGGAATTAAATTTGCATCCAACGAGTGCCCCTGCTTGAAATTTGAGTAAAACAATAGGGAGATAAGTTGAAAATACAAGCTAAAAAAATAGTTTTTCCTTTTTTCCCTTTAAAATTTGATGATGTAATCTAATATTATTTTATTATTTCTACTATTATTTTATAATATTCCTTAGGAGGCCCATTATAGACCTAAAAATTTATCTAATGGTGAGACGAATAGATGACCCTAGAATTAGTAATCCCTCAACTTCCACAGAGTGCATCCTTCCTAGGAATTAAGTGTATTAATACAGAAAGGGAAGAAATGGTCTCAGGATCAATGAGAACTTAGCTGAAGTGCGGAGTGGAAACCTGGAAAGCGATAAAGAGACAATGAACCATGAACAACGTTGGGGAATTGGGTAGTTACCTCTAAAAATTCCTCAAACATTCTCCAACATATATTCAAAATCCCAGTGTTAGGAGTCGTAGATCTATGTCAAATCCCAAGAGCCAGACTCGCTAGTTGGCAGGCGATAACAATGGGTTCTAGATAATGAAGAAGTGGCACATATGTTCACGCTCTTGATAAATTTGAGTAAGGATGCATATTGATTTTAATCAATACACAAATCCGAAAACATTCCACCCATGGATAACAAACCTCGAACTGTTGAAAATGCAACAAGATGATGGAGCTTAGTGGAAAGGAGTCGCCTTCACTAAGTGAGCCCGCGGGCTATTTTTGGTGCAAAGTCTATTTTTAGACTATGTCTATTTTTAGACATATGGATCATGGTCTATGAGTTGCAGGATGTTGTTTGTGGATGATTGGTCATGTTGGTAAAAATAGATGGACTTCTATTTTTAGACATATGGGCAGAGTCTATTTTTAGACTGCCAGGCTAAAAATAGAAACAGTCGAATATTATTAGCTCTTAATAATATTTGGACTATAAACATTATCTTATCCTCTTGGAGCACTTCAGTTTGAGCTACAGATGTGGCACATGCAGCTGTCAGAAGGAAATACACTTTTCCTATGAGTCAGTTGAGCCATGGTGGACTTCAGTTAGAACTCAAGTGGTTGAGTTTGGTGGAGTTGATTGAGGAGTTGATGGAGTTGTGTTCAGTTGAACTAGTTGTATTTAGTCTAACTGCAGAATACACTAGTGATGAGTTGTGTGAATTAATTATTAATTAATTCACTAATTATTAACTCATAAAGAAACTAAAGAATACATCAGTTAACTCAGGGCATGGACAGTTCAGTGGAGACAGGTGTTAGAGGTTGAGATTGCTATCAGTTGTGACTATAGTTGTGCATGAGATCTTTCACAATCAATGGGATTGAGTAATGCCAATGAGGATTGTGTGTTTCAGCCAAGGAAATACGAGTTTGGTTCAGCCATTCATCATTATTCTCATGCAGGATTGCGCAGTGGAGGCAGGCAAGCAGCGCAGGAGATTTGAACCTGTGATTGATTCAGATCTGAGCTAGTTTGTGTGTAACAGGCGGAGATAGTACTGAGTACTTGTGAGGAGTATTGTACTATTTATTGTTACATGTTCTCAATCAATATAATATACAGATAGTTGGGGGTTTTCAGCTGTATGCTTTCCCCGTGATATACTGTGTTGATATGTGTGATTGATGCTTCAATGTGTGCATGCAATTGTTTCTGAATACTGCAAATTGATGATCAATGGTAGAGGAGGTTATGTATTATGCATGCATTCCGCAATAGTGTATAACCAGGATAATCTCTGTGAATAAGTGTTATATTACTCAAAATTTCTACATGGTATCAGAGCGAGGTTGATCATCAGATCTATTATTCAGAAAGTGATTACATTTTATTTCTTCCGGCAGAGTCTGTAATTGGGCCAGGTAGCCTCTGGATTCATCCTTCTTTTGGAAGGTGAGATATCCGGTGAATGCCCATACAATCAATCTCTGTACGAGAAATACTTTTTTCTCACGAATTTTAGATCATAAGTGGTTGAGTTTTGAGCTGGTGGAATTCAAATTTGCAGTAGTGTTTTCTTGGTGTCGAAGTTGAAATGTCTTTCAACGGATTGCGATTGGAGTATGCCCTTGAAGGCAACTCGAATTATATTGCATGGAAAGACAGGATGGAGGTGGTGTTAGATGACAATGGGTTGAAGGAGTTCATAGATGGTGAGGTCCCAAAGCCTACTGATGCTGCTCACGTTGAGGCTTGGCAAAAGAAACAACAAAGTGTCAAAGGATTCTATTGGAGGGCGTGAAGGATCACATTGTATCCAACCTGCATGGAAATGCTTCTCCATACTTGATGTGGAAAGCATTGACAGTATTATTCCAAAGCAAGAGTGACCAGAGGAAGTTGGCGCTCAAGGATAAACTCAGAAACATTAAGTGTGAGAATGGAGACAGTATGCCCAAGTATCTCACGAAGTTCACCAAATTCCGGGATGAGTTGGGAAGTGTGGGGGTGATTGTCAATGATGAGGAATTGGTGAGCTTGGCTCTCCTTGGTCTTCCGAAGAGTTTGCATTCCTATCAAGACTCTGTCAATGGTCGAGAGAAATTGCCAGGATGGGAGAGACTTTGGTCTGATCTTGTGCAAGAGGAGATCAGGTGGAATACCAGGGATGGATCTTCATCAAAGGAATCCGATGAAGAAAATTGTGCTTTGGCTGCCAAAGCAAAGAAGGGGAAGAATAAGAAAGCTTCTCATTCCGGTGCTGAAGGCAAGAAGCAGGACATGTCCAAGGTGAAGTGCTTTCACTGTCACCAGCACGGACATTATGCAACAAATTGTCCGCAGAAGAAGAAAAATAAGCAAGTTGCTGGATATGAAGCGGGAGAGGCCTTAGCCTCGCAGTTTGAGCTTGATTTTTCGCTAATCGCATGCTTGGTATCAAGTGTTATGGGATCGGTATGGTTCTTGTACAGTGGTGCGTCTTTTCACATGACCGGAGATCGAGATTTGTTTTCTGATCTGGATGAGAAAGATCTTGGAGTGCACATCAAGATGGGCGATGATGGTAGATACAGTGTGATCGGTACCGGTACCATTTCCTTTGAGAGGGAGTCTGGTAAACGCTTCGTATTGAAGGAAGTGATGCATGTTCCAGGATTGAAGAAGAATCTTATCTCTGTGGCGATGTTAGAAGACAAGGGATATGATGTTGTCTTTAGCAAGGGAAAGGCTTTCCTACGCAGTAAGGCAACTGGAGAAACCCGGAAGATAGGGGTTCGAGTCAAGAACTTGTATGCTCTTGAAGTTCAAGATGCATGCAAAGCCTTGAGCAGCAAGGCAACTGATCGAGACTTGGTGGTTGAGAGGGAGTGTATATTACCTCTCAACATGCAAAGCCAGAAGAAGTCTCAGATGATTGTGGAGGAGCCACGATTGGTGCAGCAACTTCAGGAGGTTGTGGAGCAGCCACAACAAGGGAAGCTAAGAGGAGATCAAGTAGAGACATCTACTCATGCAGAGACCTCCAGTAGGGTGGAACTTCGAGCCAGGTGGGTTGAGGGATCACATGCAGCCATACCTCCAGGTAGGAGGTGGGGCAATATAGAGTGATCATCCCAAGGAGGAGGGGCAGGATCCTTGAGGTACCCAACCTCTTGGATGAGACCTTGCTACGGGAGCCCCGATGTGGAGTAGCAAGAACTGACTGATTGGGTAGAGGCAGATGCGGATGGAGCGACAGAGAGAGCGACAGTGTAGGGAATCCCAGGACAATGCATAGCTAGCAGGTTGCAGCAATGCGAGAGGCACAAGTGTTTTGCACAATGCTAGGTGGCACAGAGAGGTGTGCAATGGTGCGAGGTGCATGGAGATGTTGTAGTAGCGCAGATGTCAGAGAGGGAGAACTTGTCAGTAGCAGGTAGAGCTTCAGCTTCAGAGTATGTTCCTAGCCCAATAGAGTGGTCAGTTGGGAGTGTTTTTGTTCCAAGTGTTGTTGGAGCAAGTGGACTGGGCAAATGTGTTGCATGCAGAACAATCCAGAGTTGCAGGATAAGGGTTGCAGATAATCCATATCTTGTTGAGAGGGAGTGTTGAAAATTCAACAAGATGATGGAGCTTAGTGGAAAGGAGTCGCCTTCACTAAGTGAGCCCGCAGGCTATTTTTGGCGCAAAGTCTATTTTTAGACATATGAATCATGGTCTATGAGTTGCAGGATGCTGTTTGTGGATGATTGGTCATGTTTGTAAAAATAGATGGACTTCTATTTTTAGACATATGGGCGAAGTCTATTTTTAGACTGCCAGGCTAAAAATAGAAACAGTCGAATATTATTAGCTCTTAATAATATTTGGACTATAAACATTATCTTATCCTCTTGGAGCACTTTAGTTTGAGCTACAGATGTGGCACATGCAGCTGTCAGAAGGAAATACGCTTTTCCTATGAGTCAGTTGAGCTATTGCATGGTGGACTTCAGTTAGAACTCAAGTGGTTGAGTTTGGTGGAGTTGATTGAGGAGTTGATGGAGTTGTGTTCAGTTGAACTAGTTGTATTTAGTCTAACTGCAGAATACACTAGTGATGAGTTGTGTGAATTAATTATTAATTAATTCACTAATTATTAACTCATAAAGAAACTAAAGAATACATCAGTTAACTCAGTGCATGGATAGCTCAGTGGAGATAGGTGTTAGAGGTTGAGATTGCTATCAGTTGTGACTATAGTTGTGCATGAGATCTTTCACAATCAATGGGATTGAGTAATGCCAATGAGGATTGCGTGTTTCAACCAAGGAAATACGAGTTTGGTTCAGCCATTCATCATTATTCTCATGCAAAATTGCGCAGTGGAGGCAGGCAAGCAGCGGAGGAGATTTGAACCTGTGATTGATTCAGATCTGAGCTAGTTTGTGTGTAACAGGTGGAGATAGTACTGAGTACTTGTGAGGAGTATTGTACTATGTATTGTTACATGTTCTCAATCAATATAATATATAGATAGTTGGGGGTTTCCAGCTGTATGCTTTCCCCGTGATATACTGTGTTGATATGTGTGAATGATGCTTCAATGTGCGCATGCGATTGTTTCTGAATACTGTGAATTGATGATCAATGGTAGAGGAGGTTATGTATTATGCATGCATTCCGCAATAGTGTATAATCAGGATAATCTCTGTGAATAAGTGTTATATTATTCAAAATTTCTACACGAACACTATAAAGGTAACCAATGCATGACCAACCTCTCATCATAAACTTAAATGTTGATGGTAGTTGTATAATGGGTAGAACCTTTGTCCTACATTAATTTCTTAAACAATAAGAAAGAATTAATTTTATGGTAATGAAACTTAATATATTCAAACATATATGTATAATTCCTTATCATCATGATATGATAGATTTACCTATTGAAATAAAAGAAAATGTTACTAGGGTATGTTATAGGTGGTGTCAGAGCTTAGGTTGCTACATTGTGGCTTGATTGGGAAAAATGATGAATAAGTTGTATTGCATGATTCACCAGGGAAGAAAGGGAATGTGGAAGAAATTGAGGAGAGGAGGTGGTGCAACATTTGCACTGCCAACAAGACCTCCTGTGGGATTTGGTTCAACACCTTTTGTGGGGCCTAACACAAAAATGTGGATTCAACTACAAAATGAGTCTCGAAATACCAATGTTGTGCTGATGGAGAGAGTACAACAATTAAATGATAAAATGGAAAACTTAAGAGTAGATAATGAATGTTTGATGCACAAATAAGAAAGCATCATGAAAAGCATGGCAGACAGGGAAAATCACAGAAACTCCAATCCAAGTATTGAAAATGGAAATGGACAAGATTCCTATCAGAGGAGGGAATTCAGTATACCTGAGGGAAGTCATAAAAAGGAAATAGAGGATGATCGATAAACACATGAAAGAGAGTTTGGAAATTCTTTTGGGAGTAAGATGCATAAAGGAGCTAAGAAAAGGAAGGTGGAATTATAGGGGGAACTAAAAAAGATAAAACCCCAAAGCTATTATGGTGGAGTTGAAGAGGAAATAGAATCATGGTTAGTTAATATGAATAAGTACTTCCAGATTTATGATTACGATGAAAATTTGAAATCTTGGTTAGTAATTTATCAACTACAGGGAAAGGAAGACCTGTGGTGGGATGAAGTGAAGGAGGTACATGGAATTGATGAACAATTAGTTACCTAGGAAACCTTCCAGAAACATTTCAAGGGAAAAATAAATATGACTAAATGATTATATGATGATAAAGTGAAATAATTCCATGATCTCTGGTTAGGCAAACAAACCATGGATGAATATGTGGCAAAGTTCACCTTGTTACTACAATATGTACCTTATATACGTGGAGAAAAAGCTAAGGTACACAGATGCATTAGTAGCCTTATAGCTCATATGAAGGAACGATTAGAGTTTGATAATCCTAAAAATATGGACGATGTTGTAAGAAAGACTCAGAATTGTTATCAACAAATGTAGAAGAATGATAATGGTAAAGCCTAGGCAACTAAGAAAGGAGAGAAAAATATGCAAAATATAAATAGAACTGTTAATTTCAAGAATTCTTATAAAGGCCAGCAAGGAGAACTTTTGGAGAAGAATCAATAGAAACCTTGACCACATAATGAATCGAAATCTATAGAAAAACCAACGAGACTCGAAGGTGGTCATCTAGAAAAACCATTCCTACAATCCTAGGGTTGTAGAGGACCACATTATGTCAAGAACTGTCCCTATCATGGAATATTTGAGTAGGTAATCAAGATACAGGAAGCTTCAACACTGGGAAAAGTGGTGAAAACATACCTAAAATCAATGTTGCATTGGAGGATCATCAAGCGGATTATCAACCCAACATGATTGAATTTTAAGGTAAGTTGCTTAAGAATATTGCTTCCATTTTAATAGACCCTAGGGCCAATTTAAGTTTCATAAGTCCTAAGGTGGTATAACTATGTCAGTTACAAGTTCATAATTTTAAAATCCCATGGCTGGTTCAGTTAACCATAAGGGAGAAAAGAAGAGTGGTGGCTAAAAGTGTAGAACTGTTTAATTGAGTTAGTGGATCAACTTGTAAAGGAAACTTTGAATGTTTTACCTCTAGGATCTTACGATGTCTTAATTGGTATGTACTGGATGGAAGCTCACTTGTCTCTTATAAACTGTAAAGAAAATACCATTAGTTTCTTGAATGACGCTCGGGCTAGATGTGAGGTCCAAGGTACTAAGAGGCCCTTGTAGTTAAGACTGATCACCACCTGCCAATTAGGAAAATGTATTCACAAAGTCTTCTAAATTTAGTAGTGTAGGTGGGATATGCCAATTCTAAGGAAAAAAACAGCAACACTAAAGAACCTACGAATAATCTAATATTTTGTAGATGTTCTTCCTGAGGAGATACCTGGATCACCACCTAAATGAGAAATAGACTTTACTATTGAACTAATTCTAGGAGTTGCCTCGGTGTCCAAGGCACCTTACAAGATGAGTATACGAGACTTAACTGAATTGAAATTTCTACTACAAGAATTACTAGACAAAACTTACATATGCCCCATTGTGTCACATTGGGGAGCCCCTGTCCTTTTTGTTAAGAAGAAGGGAAAAAATTAGAGACTATGCATTGATTACCGATAGTTGAATAAATTGATTGTCAAAAATAAATACCCACGGCCAAGAATTGACAACCTATTTGACCAAGTTAAGAGCACTACGGTATTTTAAAACATTTATTTGTAGTTTTAGTACCATCAAATATGGATAAGGGATGAGGATATCTACAAAACCACGTCCATAATTCGTTATGGACATTATGAATTTCTGGTTTTAAGTTTTGGGCTTATGAACACCCTAACCACCGTCATGAGTCTTATGAATAGTATATTCCATCCTTACCTTGGAAAATTCGTGTTGATCATTATTGACAATATTATGATCTATTCTAATAATATGGAGGACACAAGAATAATTTATAGATAGTATTGCAAACTTTGTAGTAGTGTCAACTATATGTTAAATACAGTAAATGTGAATTCTACAAGGATCAGATACAATATTTGGAGGATCAACCAACTTACAAGTTCCATTCTTTATCATGTTTGGTTCCCAATGGAGGATCAACCAACTTACAAGTTCCATTCTTTATCAAGGCATCATACTCTTTTTGCTTCACTTCTTTCCATTCATCATGAGAAGCAACTTCTTTGAAGCAAGTTGTTTCAAAATCTGAAGACAAATTCAGTTCACAATCATAAGAAACATCCATATCAACAGGTGAATCAAAATTTTCTACATCATCTCCATTTTGTCTAGTAGAGCTCCTTGTTCCTGTCTTTCCAACCTCATTAGGATGAAAACTTTCAGGTGTCTTTGTCAGCCATTTTGGAAGACCTTTTTGAGGTGGCCTAGGCTGCTCAATTGACTGAGTCGGGGTTGAATCAAGATTGAGTCTCCCAATTATGTAAATCACATCACGCAAAGTGTCATTAGTGATTGGAGCTTCATGTGGGGGGGAGAGTGCTTCAAAATAATATTCCACAAATTGATCCAGTGTAGGAATCCCCCCTTCAAGATGTGGAATATCATTATCAAATTCTTGAAAATACTTTTCATGTCTGAATCTATCCAAGTGATCAAGCTGCTGCTTAACAACATTGTCAGCCTTGGAAGATTCAAGAAAGATTACATCTCTAGATACTACAAAATTCTTGCTAACTTCATCATAAAGACAATATTCTTTGGAGGTATTTGAATACCCCAAGAATATACACTTATGACTCCTTACATCAATTTTTCTTATTTGTTCCTTAGGTATTAAGGCATAACAGGTCGAACCAAAGACCCTGAGATGCTTTACCAAAGGAATGTGGCCATACCAAATTTCATAAGGAGTCTTGTTTATAATATCATTAGATGGAAACCCATTCTTTACATACACAGCACATAGAACTACGTCAACCCAAAACATCAATTTTACTTTCTTGAAAAACCTCATGGAACATACCATATTTAAGATTTCCATGTTCATTCTTTCAGCTACTACGTTCTATTGGGGATTATAAGGCACAGTTGTTTGATGTTTGATCCCATGCTGGCGAAGATAGTTTTCAAATTCATTTGAAGTGTATTATTTTCCATTATCAACGTGAATAGAGCTAATATGATATTGTGCATCATTTTCAATCCATGCATGAAAGTTCTTGCATGTTTGAAAAGCATCATATTTGTTCTTCAATAAATAAACCCGACACATTATGGTGTAGTCATCAATAAATGTCATCATATATTCATTTTCATTTGTAGAAGGAATAGGAATTGGGCCACATAAATCTAAATGAATAAGTTCAAATTTTCTGTGTGATTTGGAATGTGAATCATGAAAAGGTTATTTGTTGCGGTTTCCTAAAATACAAGCATCACATTGCTTAAGTTTCCTAGGAATTGTAAGCAAACCAATAACACTACTTTTATTCAACATACGAAGGTTTTCATAATTCAAGTGTCCAAACCTAGCATGCCATAAAAGACTTGATGTAATGTATCTTCATCATAATGAGAATTGTATGAGAAGTTTTGTGCATGAGAAGAGGTTCCTTGCATCTTCAAAATTCTTTCTCTTTCTATCCCTATCATGAAAAGTGAGTGATCTAATTCTTTTCTAACTTCAACCTTTCCATCAAACATATCAATGGAGTGTCCTTGCTATCGGATGTGTACCAAAGACAACATGTTTCTCCTTAGCTCTCGGAGATATAGAAAATCATGAAAAAGAAAGTTTGGAAGACTAGGCAATTTGAGCCTGATTGTGCCAAGCCTTGATGGCTCGAGTTTTGACTTGTCTGCAAATTATACTGCTCCATCAAAAATTTTAGTAAATTCTTCAAAAAAACCTCTTCTGAAATTCATTTGCCAAGTTGCCCATGAATCAAGAAACCAATCATTTTTCTAAGAAGAAAGTGAAGCATTAAATAAGTCTTTAGTTACTCTAATATTGGAATGTGCCACAACATAATGAGAGGATTCAGGTGCTTTACCTTTCCCTTTGTCATTGTTTTTACCTTTGGCTTCGCTTCTTTCCTGGTCAATTTTGTCCCAAGGAAACTTACATGTGGATGCATCATGTCCATCTCTATTGCATCGTATCCAATGAAAATCAGATTTTTCTCCTTGGAACTTTCTACCCCCTGCCTCTAAAATTCCTTATTCCTCTTCCTCTTTGGCCACCTCTTCCTCTAGAAGAATATTGTGCATGATTATTCTCTTTATGTGCAAGACACACAGCTTCTTCAAAATACCAACGAGTTTTATTCTTCTCAAAAGCCTTCTCTCTCTTAGAAAACTTCTTCTCAAGGGAGTCAAAGGTAATCTCCTTGAGGTTTCCACTCACTTGCAGTGACTCAAGATAATTTGAATAAGTGGGATATAGTGCCTTGACATAAGCTATAAGAGGAATGTTTATTTGAACACTAGTGGTTTTGATATCATGCATAATAGATCATACTTCTTATGCTAAAGGAAGAGGGTCATCATTTTTTAATTCAAGGCTGAACAATTTAATCTTCAATTGGACAACTTCAAGTTTAGAGTGTGAGTCATACAATTCCTTAAACTTCTGTAAGGCTTCAAAAGAATTTGAAAATGGTGAAATATGGTGACTCGCCTCTTCATTTAAAGATGCAACAATCAATGAATACGCCTTTCTGTTCTTATTTTTGCAAATGGAAATCTCCTTATCTGAGGTGGGATTTGGAGGTTCATTATCTCCTTCTCCTTCACAAAATCCTTTCCACAACTCATTGAAAATGAGAGTGTGTTTTATCTTCCATGACCATTCAGGACAGTTCTCTCTTCCAGAGAGAACTACTCCAACAATTGATATCAATGAATGAATTAAAAATATGTGTACTTTGTAAAATGTACTCTGCTACCACTATATATAAAAATTGCACTTATGGTGGTAGTATGTGTAAAAAAAATGCACTCTGATATATTAAAACAAAGGTATTATGTGGGGAAGGTGGTGAATGGAAAGGTGTATATGGGGGAGGAGTTATTAACATGGACAATGTGGAGGAATTATTAACATGGACAACATGTTATATGGAAGGTGGAAAATGTAATTGTTATGACTGTTTGGTCGATTTGGTATGTCAGTGCACAATGTAACAAATCCATGAAGGAGGAGTCGGTATGGGAGGGAGGTGGTATGACTGATCGTAATCATTCAATGTTAATTGTGATATGGGGAACGAATATGTTATATGATGGGTAGTGTTATGTTATATAATGGACAATGTTAAACATCGTTCAATGTTCAACGTAACGTGGTGAGAATATACCATTCCGCGAATGGGAGTATACTAGAAACGATGGGGAGGAGTGTTAACACATCATTATGACAAAATTATATATTATGACAGAACTGCATAACCTAACAAGGAGGATATGAAAACGTTAACACATCGTTACGACAACATTATATATTATGACATAACTACATAACTTGACAGGAGGTGGAATTGATGTATGCAGGTTTGAGACGTAACAATCATGCCACGATGTAATAAATACCACCACGCTTCCACTATGTGGGATATCACTCAACACAAGGAGGCAATGGATGCAACGAAGTTATATGTAATCGGGAGTGTGGAGGAGATATAACCAATAGACATCCTAACACCGTATGGGGGAGTATTATATATACCATGGGCCAAGGGATATATGTGAGCGATGAGATATTACAGGGTGTCAAATGCTACAACGAGCCGACATGGCAAAATAAGGAGATCACAATGGTATACGTAGCGGTGTGATGGTCACCACCAATACATTCGCCAGACACTGGTTTCAATACATAAACCAATCTTCAAATGGAGTATAACACAATGCACAGTCTAAAAAGAAGAGTTGACATACCATTCACCACATTCACAACTCCTTCTCACCAGACCACAATATTTCCAAGCAAAAACCTCATGCGTTCAACATCTATAGGAAGAAAACTCTAAATGGGAGAAAAAAACTGGCAGAATATAGGAGTTACAAGTCTAAAATGAGACCTGTGTTCTAATACCATGTCAGGCGAGGAGGTAACTCCTCAAATGAAATTGTGTTTTTCCATTAAGGCTGATCATAGATATATACATGGAGGGAGAGACTCTTGGGCTTCATCTCCTAGTGTCTCTTCATGTTCCTATTCTCCTTATTTTCTATTTACACTATTTTACATATATTCACCCAATCCCAATGATTAGGTGCTAACAGTTATAATTTGAACCTAAAAATCTTGATGAAGCTAGTGTGAAGGATGTACATCTTGAAAGAAGGGGGGAAGCATGAGTAAGATGACCTACCAAAGAGGGCAAGAGAAACTAATATAAAGGAAGAAAAACCCTTTCGTACTCATTTTGAGAAAGAAGGGCATGATGAGGAGAATTGCTAGAAATTGCATCCAGAATTGAGGCCAAAGAGGAATGGAAGAAAAGAGAAACATAAGACAGTCACTATCATGCAACAAGACCAAGAATCTGAATCATAGGATGAGGAGAAGATCACAACTACATTATTTTTAGGTCTTGGACCAATTGACCTAGTATCTGACTCGGGTGATGACATGAAGATTGCAACTCTTGGGACTACAAAAGATGAACCTATTGTCTTGGGTACAAAATCAGGCAATGAGACAAAGATTGCAGAAAATGTTTTTACAGAGATGAGAAGGGAACAAAAGACTGCATGGCTTCAAGAACTTGAGGAGATCAACCAAAGCATTCAACAAGATAATTTTGAACTAAAGAGACTCATATGAGAAGTAGAGGAGGAGAAACAAAGGTTACAATGTCAGTTACAAGCCAAGGAGGAGGCCTTGGAAAGGTTGCAATATAACAAGCCTAATGTAAAAAGTGATTCTTCAATTTCATGTTCTCTTTATGATGATGATTTCGTTTCTTTTGAGAAACATACTATAGGAATTGGTTCAAAGTTGATGAAGAAAATGGGGTATCAAGGAAAGGGTCTTGACATTAATGGCCAAGGCATTGTCAACCCCATCAAAGTGGAGGAATTTTCTTGTTATGCAAGGATTGGTTATGTCAGAAAAGAGGTTGGAGAATGTTCCAAGAAAACTAGTGACCAATCAACAACAGAAGATGGGAGAACACATGAAAACATTCTAGTGATAGTGAGGAGCCCACAAGAAGCTCTCCACATCAAGGATGCATAAGGAACAAGCGTTCAAAGAAGGTTCAAAAAGTTTGGACGAGGAAGAATCATTGTAGGAAGTTAGGTTTAAAATTAAAGATGATATATTTAATCTTATCACTTTTACAAAAACAACTTTTTCATGTCGACCAAATGACTATGCCTCCCACAACAGGGTGAGAAAATCCTTCACACAGTACTTGTTCCAAATACTCGGCCTGTTACACCATTAAACATGAGATTCATGGAGGGTTTAGTTTATTGAATTGAGAAATTTTGGACCACAAAGCTTTCTTACCTGTATAGTTTGATTCACGTCGTTGTCAATATCGACCTCTGTTAGCCAAGTTGGCAGACCCAAAGACCGCAATTTGTCCAATACAGATCTCATTATCTTACCTGTATAGTTTGATTCATGTCGTTGTCAATATCGACCTCTGTTAGCCAAGTTGGCAGACCCAAAGACCGCAATTTGTCCAATACAGATCTCATTAATGGTAGGTTGGGCTTTGAAAAATGGGATTCCAAACATATTCCTTCAATCAGCCCTAGTCGACTAATGTCATGCAGTTTCTGCACATATGCATCGGGTATGGCGGCCATGTCATTGCAGGTCTCGATTGTATTGTAGTTGTTCATGAAAATTGGAGTAGAGGGATCTAATTGTTTTAATCTTATCAATTTTACAAAAACAACTTTTTCTCGTGTTAACATCATAACTATGCTGGTTTATGTTTAACTATGTAATGTACACTAATGAGGTAAATAAAATGGAAGACAATAACTTTTAGTCATTAATTATATTAAAAATATTATTACATTTAAATTTAAGGAGAAAGTGTAATGTTATAAAAAAATTAGAGGATAAGATAAAATTAAAATATTATAAGGATGAGATCAACAAATACACCTCAACTATGTCTGACTATGATTAACTATCTAATGTACAAGAATGAGGTAAATAACATGGAAGACCATAACCTTTAATCATAATTATATTAAAAATAGTATTACATTTAAATGTAAGGAGAAAGTGTAATGTTATAAAAAAATTGGAGGATAAGATAAAATTGAAATATTATAAGGAGAAAATCAACATTGTTAAACTAAGGACAGACTTTCATGAACTTAGTGAAATAGAGTTATAAAATGTTTTCCAAACACACACATTAAATCTCAACTTCAAAATATTTGTTGTAACATTTCAAGTCACCACAAATAATGCTTCTCTCAAAGATTTTCAACATAGAAATAAAGTTCTAAAGACATCAATATTTTTTTATGTGTTTTCTTAAAATTTAATGAATAAAACTTAGTCTTAGTAGACATGAATAACTACCTCCATTGTTATCCATAACAAAAAAATCATATATCAATATTAGTGACAAATAAAATATTTCAATATTGACATTAAGTAAAATATTTCAATATATACTTTATGTTATTCATTTTTATAAAATAAATAGAAGTAAAAATAATTTATTTATATAATATTAATAAAAATTAAAATCTATAATAAGTAAAATATTTTATTTATTGTTTTGACACAAAATATTTCAATATTTCCCATGGGGTGTAGAATAGATTGTGACAAGGTGTTTTGTTAAGGGACTCTATGGTGTAAAGGTCACTAGCTCGAAACCCCGTGGGCAAAAATCCAATCATCCTAAAAGCTAGTGTGGCCAAAGACGAGTGTGATCCCCGAGTGGTTTCAATGGCTTAGATGCCCCTGGGTCATGGCTACTCAAGCCACATGTTAGGTATGTCAATCGTCTCAGGACTCACAAAATCTAGAAAACAAAACAAAAAAAATTCAATATCAACTTTACATAAAATACTTTTATATTTCAATATTAACATTAAGTAAAATATTTCAATATCTACTTTATGTTAAAAATATTTCTCTCATTTTTATAACATAATTAGAAGTAGAATCGAAGGAATCATGGGCCTCCAGTAGAATGCCTTCTGAATGCATCCAACCTTGGGCTTGAATAATCTATAGGATGCTCTAAAGTATTCAGCCAATATGCTTGTAGAACTCAGGAAACCTAGGCTTTCACCTCACAAATATTACGAGCTACAACTCGATCTGCTACATGTATTTTTAGAGCCCACGTATGTTATCAAAATGGATCAAGCATGTATAGCCCCATTTATCTAGTCCTTTTGGGATGCAACATTAGATCCATGCTAACACAACCTCAACAACTCTTAAAAAAACTCAGATCCACTAGAAAAAACCCCCTCTCCTTATCGATCTGGATTAGATGGAGGGTTGAAATATTTGGAACAAGGGGAGGACTTTCAAATTTTTATTAAAACCCTAAATGGGAAGTCCTTCATTTTTTGGGTCTCGGGTTTGGATCATGTGGTGAATCTCAAGAAGAATATATAGAATCAATTAGGTTTTCCAACAGATATAAAATGTCTTCTTCATGAAGGGACGTGACTTCAAGATCTATTTCAGTTGCAGGATTATAAAATTTCAAGAAATTGCACCATTGTCTTGAATTTAAGGTTGTGAGGGGGTGCTTTGGGGTTATGGAATCCAAGACGTTCAATCTTCTACAAGGATGTAGCGTGAGGCAATGGTTCTGGTCCACTAGATATGCCAAAATACAATCCTTGACCTTACATTGTCAAATAACAATAACAAGTGCCCACCATGGAAGTAAACCTAACAGAGGCTAATCATCTTTTTTTTTGTTCTTTAATCTAGGGCAATGATTTTCATATTCAATGGACTTTGGCCCAGGTCTGATGGTTTACATCAATGGGTTTTTACAACATAGACCAACAACTATGACATATACCTATGCTCAAAAGGTTTTTTCATTGTTCAATTTGATACCAGGAAGATTTAGAGAGAGATTTGAAAGAAGGGCCCTAGTTTTGGGGAAATGCAAGGCTTTTCATCACCCCTTTGTTCTGAGATTTTGATGCCACAACAATGGTGGTAAGTTCTTAGATTTTGATGCCACAAGAATGGTGGTCTCAACCTACCAGTATGGGTGAGGCTATTAAATCTTCCCCTTCCTCTGGCATCACAAGGTTCACGAGGATATTGGAAACACTTTGGGGTCATTTAAAAATATAGACTTTGAAAGAATGGAGAAATGATTATTTAACTTCGCCAAAATCTATGTAGAAATAGACCTAAGTAAAGGTCTACCTAACCACATTTAGTTGAAAAATAAAACCTTCCAGTGGACCCAACCTTTGGATTATAAAAATATGAAATTCATATGTTGCTCATGTTACCAAACAAGACATTTGCAGGACGCATGCCTCCAAGAAAAAATCATCCAAAAAGGGAAAAAGGGGCAGGACCACAAAAGAAAAGGATATTAGCCTTTCATGATAGATGATGAAGAAGGGGAAATCATAGAGAACCCATGAAACCAGGAAGAATGGAGTAGTCGGGTAAATGCTAGAAATTCAACCCACAAGCAGAATGGTACTAAACCATGAACCAAAACAACAAAAAAATGTGGCACATAAAGATGATAGGATGGTAGGCACAAAGAGAGTTCATGTCTTGGAAAGTTCTGATTAGACAAAGAACCCCCACCAAATACATCTGTGAGCAACTTGGCAATGATTCCAGTTAATTCACACCCAATGGGATGGCAAAAGGTCCAATGAAAAAAAAAAAAAATGAAGTGATTATTATAACACTAAACTTCTCATGTTTTCTTTTATAATTTTTAAGTTTTTTTCTTAAACTTGAAAGATGTTCTTATTGAATGCAGAAAACATCACAAAAAATAATATTATTCCTTTTTTATAAATTAAAATAAAATTACTATTTTTTCCTTAAAAAGAACATAATTAAAATTAAAAATAATTCCTTTAATAAATATTAATAACAACTATATATATATATATATATATATATATATATATATATATATTTACAATAAATAAAATATTTCATTTATTAATTTTAAACAATATATTTCAACACTAACCATTAAAAAAACTTCCCATTACTTCTGTACTCAACCTAACATTAACATATTATATTTAAAAAATAATAATAATTAAAAAATATTAATTTTATATATATCTATATCTATATCTATATATATATATATATATATATATATATATATATATATATATATATATATAATAAATACATTTCACTGTATAAAATTTTAATCATATTTAATAGGTTAATTGTCTCTTTAAATCGACCATGTTTAAAATTTACATAACACAAATCACAATCACATGTAATATAACATACATTACTCTCATTATTCTCAAAGACACAAATTACATTTAATATAACGTACATCGATAAATTCAAATTATTCTACATTGACACGACACAAATCATATTTAATATAATATACATCAATAAATGTAATATTTTGAAAAAATGATTTTGAATTGATTTTTTTAATGCATCAATAAAGTCACACGCAATATAATTTAAAAAAAAAATTAAAAATTAAAATTTTTTTGGGAAAATTTTCTGCTTTATTTTATAATCTAATTTGTCTAGAATTCGGTAGGGATTCAATGAAATCAAAAGTTTGACAGGTGAATTATACTTTGTTTTACTATGGATATGGATTAATGTATATTTAAACTGAATAGATTTTGAATGTGAATGTGAATGTTTAAATTTAATTACAAAAGTATTCTTTTTGTCAAAAAGGGTTAGGTACAAAGTTACGGTTAAGGTAATGTGAAAGTGAATTTCATATTCAAAGACAGTGGAAGACAATCATGGGCTAAACCAGTTGTGTGCCCAACCTCTCTCTCTTGAGACAAAATTTCTCAGAAGGGAAAAATGAAGCCAATAGGGTATGAGAGACTTGAGGTAACCTGAGAGAAAAAAGAGACTCATATATCATTAAACCTCGGACGTTGTAGAGGGAGGTGCGACACTTCCAGACACAAAGTTCCTGAACTGGTTGGCTAGTGGAACTTTCTCTAAGTACCCTTGACTAAAGCTGGATGGGACCAGGTAGTCTTGGGGAAAACCTATTAAGGTTTTAAATTTGAAACTGTGCTAAATATGAAATTGGCTCGGGGGGAGTACAAACGGTGTCACTGGTTCTCATAAGTTGGGAGGAACATTCCTTTCCCTAGGATTTTGTGGCTGACTAAAGAGGAAACATATAAGTATTAAGGAAAACTTGTATTGTTTATCAATTCTTGAATTGTTTTAAAATAAAATTTATGTTTGTTACATAAAATTCAGACTGTGAGGTATGATTGACATTGTTAATGTGTTGTATCAAAGAAACTGTGAATTACATAAGAAGGTAAAGATTTCTTGTTTCTTTTTATAAATGTATGAATAAAGAGAATGTATAGTTTCTGGAATATGGAAGTAAATTTGAAAAGGACTCTCAAGGAATAATATTCATTATGGTACAAGAAAATATTAACATAACTAAGGGGACTTGGGTTAGTCCTTGGGCCGAGTCAAGTTACCAGCAACTTGGGGACAGTCTCGTAGACTTCCCAAATGCATAAAATTAATAACAGAGGAAAGAAGCATGAATTATAAACATTATATACCAACTAGACAGGACGAGACAAATCAAAGAGTTACATAATAAAGAACATGTATCCTTAAATACTCTATGTAAGGAATTAACTAAAGAGTTATAATTTATTAATTTGAAAAAAAATAGAATCAAAAGAAATTCATACGGTCTTAATTCCTTCATTTAGACAATCAAATTTATAGTATAACTTTATGATATATTTTTCAGGACATGGTTCATCACACCCCAAATCTAAATCATTAGATAAATTTTGAGGTAAAAAATGGGCCTCGAAACAAAAATGTACAACAAAAATAAACTTTATAAGAACCAATAGCATCCAATATGATGATGTAAACCATGGGGATGATTTACCATCTTTTGAGTAAAAAGATACAAATATTAAAAAAAAAAAAACTAATTTTTCAACTTATCTCCCAATGATTTTGCTCAAATTTTGAGTGGGAACACTCATTGGATGAAAAATTTAATTTTGCATCCAAGCAGTACCCATGTTGCATACTTTTGATGGACTCCACCACACGAAAAATTTGAAATACATTAAAAAAAAAATGTGATTGTAATAACGTTTTTTCATGTAGTATAATCCATCAAAATTATGCAACATGTGTACTCCTTGGATGAAAAATTAAATTACTCATCCAAAGAGTGTTCCCACTCAAAGTTTGAGTAAAATCATAGGGAGATAAGTTGAAAATATGAGTTGAAAAAATATTTTTTCTTTTTTCCCTCCAAAACTTGATGAGAGTTAATATAATATTATTTTATTATTTCAACTATTATTTTATAATATTCCCTAGGAGGCATATTTTAGACCTCAAAATTTCTCTAATGTATATAAGTATGAAACGAAGAAAAATTCTAGTCCTGCACAAAGGGTGAGAACTTGTGTCAAGCATACAACATGAAAATTAAACTAGAAATAATAGTACCATAAGTTCATAATATCGTCCAACAAAATATGGCATATAACCAGTCCCATGAAATCAAGTAAAAGAGATCCATAGTATTACATAAATCAATGAGCCCCGCCACTGCCCCCCGCCGGCGAAAAAAAAAAAAGGGAAATAAATCTTGATGTTTTCTTTCATAGTCACACTCAGAATCTAAGATTTTAATTAAGAACAGTAGTCGACCGAGTCCATGAAATACAGCTCAGGGCACTGTCATGACCCTAATCCCTATCTAAACTAAATATTGCATACTATATAAATTCTTAAGAGTTTCTATACTATTAAGAAACCTTGCAATATTTGCTAAATAATCAACTACCGAAAACCCTAACCAGGAACATAACCACACCTAGATTAGAGATGAAATAACAAATTGTCACTGATGGGTGTGGAGAAGTAAGGCATGAGAGATAGGTGAAATGTAGTGATTCTAGAACACTGTACCTACAAAATAAAATAAACCCATATATGAGAATTAACATAGGCATGGCATTCTGAGAAAGGAGTAGAAAGCCCTAACAAGAAAAATCACTGTCAAACTAACCTAGCCAGGATATGAGACTAGAATAAAAAATGAAAACAGGGAGTGACTTACCGGCAAAATGGACCTATTTTTCACTCCCATCAACGTAGTTGTATAAACACTAACCATATCGTATGAGAATACACGGACATAAATAAGAGATAAATTTTATAGAAATGAATTATGAGTGCATACAATGAAAGGGAAAGGATATCAGAATTGTACATGACGGAAAAGGTAGAAACCCTGATAATTTACATCCTGAACCTCACATTAGAGAAATTTTGAAGTCTAAAATGAGCCTCAAAGTAAAAATGTACAACCAAGATAAAATTTATAGGAAATAATAAGATTACTGATGGTAAAACAATAAAAATATTAAAAATTAAAAATAAAAAATAAAAACTATTTTTTCAACTCATATTTTCAACTTATCTCCTTATGGTTTTACTCATATTTCAAGTGGGAGCACTCGTTAAATGAGTAATTTAATTCCTTATCCAAGGAGTACCAATATTTCATACTTGTGATAGTCTCTGCTACACGACAAATGAGAAATACATGAAAAACTTGATTGTAATCACGTTTTTCATGTATTTCTCATTTTCGTGTAGTAGGTTTCATAAAAAATATGCAACATGGGTACTTCTGGGGTGAGGAATTAAATTTTCATCCAACAAGTGCCCCCACTTGAAATTTGAGTAAAACAATAGGGAGATAAGTTGGAAATACGAGCTAAAATAATAGTTTTCCCTTTTTTTCCCTTTAAAATTTGATGAGGTAATCTAATATTATTTTATTATTTCTACTATTATTTTATAATATTCCTTAGGAGGCCCATTATAGACCTAAAAATTTATCTAATGGTGAGACGAATAGATGACCCTAGAATTAGTAATCCCTCAACTTCCAGAGAGTGCATCCTTCCTAGGAATTAAGTGTATTAACACAGAAAGGGAAGAAATGGTCTCAAGATCAATGAGAACTTAGCTGAAGTGCAGAGTGGAAACCTGGAAAGCGATAAAGAGACAATGAACCATGAACAACGCTGGGGAATTGGGTAGTTATGTCTAAAAATTCCTCAAACATTCTCCAACATATATTCAAAATCCCAGTGTTAGGAGTCGTAGATCTATGCCGAATCCCAAGAGCTAGACTCGCCAGTTGGCAAGCGATAACAATGGGTTCTAGATAATGAAGAAGTGGCACATATGTTCACGCTCTTGATAAATTTGAGTAAGGATGCATATTGATTTTAATCAATACACAAATCCGAAAACATTCCACCCATGGATAACAAACCTCGAACTGTTGAAAATGCAACAAGATGATAAAGCTTAGTGGAAAGGAGTCACCTTCACTAAGTGAGCCCGCAGGCTATTTTTGGTTCAAAGTCTATTTTTAGACTATGTCTATTTTTAGACATATGGATGATGGTCTATGAGTTGCAGGATGTTGTTTGTGGATGATTGGTCATGTTGGTAAAAATAAACGGACTTCTATTTTTAGACATATGGGCGGAGTCTATTTTTAGACTGCCAGGCTAAAAATAGAAACAGTCGAATATTATTAGCTCTTAATAATATTTGGACTATAAACATTATCTTATCCTCTTGGAGCACTTCAGTTTGAGCTACAGATGTGGCACATGCAGCTGTCAGAAGGAAATACGCTTTTCCTATGAGTCAGTTGAGCTATTGCATGGTGGACTTCAGTTAGAACTCAAGTGGTTGAGTTTGGTAGAGTTGATTGAGGAGTTGATGGAGTTGTGTTCAGTTGAACTAGTTGTATTTAGTCTAACTGCAAAATACACTAGTGATGAGTTGTGTGAATTAATTATTAATTAATTCACTAATTATTAACTCATAAAGAAACTAAAGAATACATCAGTTAACTCAGTGCATGGACAGTTCAGTGGAGACAGGTGTTAGAGGTTGAGATTGCTATCAGTTGTGACTAGAGTTGTGCATGAGATCTTTCATAATCAATGGGATTGAGTAATGCCAATGAGGATTGTGTGTTTCAGCCAAGGAAATACGAGTTTGGTTCAGCCATTCATCATTATTCTCATGAAGGATTGCGCAATGGAGGCAGGCAAGCAGCGGAGGAGATTTGAACCTGTGATTGATTCAAATCTGAGCTAGTTTGTGTGTAACAGGTGGAGATAGTACTGAGTACTTGTGAGGAGTATTGTACTATGTATTGTTACATGTTCTCAATCAATATAATATACAGATAGTTGGGGGTTTTCAGCTGTATGCTTTCCCCGTGATATACTGTGTTGATATGTGTGATTAATGCTTCAATGTGCGCATGCGATTGTTTCTGAATACTGCAAATTGATGATCAATGGTAGAGGAGGTTATGTATTATGCATGCATTCTGTAATAGTGTATAATCAGGATAATCTCTGTGAATAAGTGTTATATTACTCAAAATTTTCTACATGGTATCAGAGCGAGGTTGATCATCAGATCTATTATTGAGAAAGTGATTACATTTTATTTCTTCAAGCAGAGTCTGTAATTGGGCCAGGTAGCCTCTGGATTCATCCTTCTTTTGGAAGGTGAGATATCCGGTGAATGCCCATACAATCAATCTCTGTACGAGAAATACTTTTTTCTCACGAATTTTAGATCAGAAGCAGTTGAGTTTTGAGCTGGTGGAATTCGAATTTGCAATAGTGTTTTCTTGGTGTCGAAGTTGAAATGTCTTTCAACGGATTGTGATTGGAGTATGCCCTTGAAGGCAGCTCGAATTATATTGCATGGAAAGAAAGGATGGAGGCGGTGTTAGATGACAATGGGTTGAAGGAGTTCATAGATGCTGAGGTCCCAAAGCCTACTGATACTGCTCACGTTGAGGCTTGGCAAAAGAAGACAGCAAAGTGTCGAAGGATTCTATTGGAGGGTGTGAAGGATCACATTGTATCCAGCCTGCATGGAAATGCTTCTCCATACTTGATGTGGAAAGCATTGACAGTATTATTCCAAAGCAAGAGCGACCAGAAGAAGTTAGCGCTCAAGGATAAACTCAAAAACATTAAGTGTGAGAATGGAGACAGTATGGCCAAGTATCTCATGAAGTTCACCAAATTTCGGGATGAGTTGGGAAGTGTGGGGGTGATTGTCGATGATGAGGACTTGGTGAGCTTGGCTCTCCTTGGTCTTCCGAAGAGTTTGCATTCCTATCAGGACTCTATCAATGGTCGAGAGAAATTGCCAGGATGGGAGAGACTTTGGTCTGATCTTGTGCAAGAGGAGATCAGGCGGAATACCAGGGATAGATCTTCATCAAAGGAATTTGATGAAGAAAATTTTGCTTTGGCTGCCAAAGCAAAGAAGGGGAAGAACAAGAAAGCTTCTCATTCCAGTGCGGAAGGCAAGAAGCAGGACATGTCCAAGGTGAAGTGCTTTCACTATCACCAGCACGGACATTATGCCACAAATTGTCCGTAGAAGAAGAAAAATAAGCAAGTTGTTGGATCTGCAGTGGGAGAGGCCTTAGCCTCGCAGTTTGAGCTTGATTTTTCGCTGATCGCATGCTTGGTATCAAGTGTTATGGGATCGGTATGGTTCTTGGATAGTGGTGCGTCTTTTCACATGACCGGAGATCAAGATTTGTTTTCTGAACTGGATGAGAAAGATCTTGGAGTGCACATCGATATGGGCAATGATGGTAGATACAGTGTGACCGGTACCGGTACCATTTCCTTTGAGAGTGAGTCTGGTAAACCCTTCGTATTGAAGGAAGTGATGCATGTTCTAGGATTGAAGAAGAATCTTATCTCTGTGGCAATGTTAGAAGACAAGGGATATGATGTTGTCTTCAACAAGGGAAAGGCTTTCCTACGCAGTAAGACAACTGGAGAAACTCGGAAGATAGGGGTTCGAGTCAAGAACCTGTATGCTCTTGAAGTTCAAGATGCATGCAAAGCCTTGAGTAGCGAGGCAACTGATGGAGACTTGGTGGTTGAGAGGGAGCGTATATTAGCTCTCAACATGCAGAGCCAAAAGAAGTCTCAGATGATTGTGGAGGAGCCACGACTGGTGCAGCAGCTTCAGGAGGTTGTGGAGCAGCCACAACAAGGGAAGCTGAGAGGAGATCAAGTAGAGACATATACTCATGCAAAGACCTCCAGTAGGGGGAAACTTCGAGCCAGGTGGGCTGAGGGATCACATGCAGCCATACCTCCAGGTAGGAGGTGGGGCGATATAGAGTGATCATCCCAAGGAGGAGGGCAGGATCCTTGAGGTACCCAACCTCTTGGATGAGACCTTGCTACGGGAGCCCCGATGTGGAGTAGCAGGAACTGACTGATTGGGTAGAGACAGATGCAGATGGAGCGACAGAGAGAGCGACAGTGTAGGGAATCCCAGGACAACGCATAGCTAGCAGGTTGCAGCAATGCGAGAGGCACAACTGTTTTGCACAATGCTAGGTGGCACAGAGAGGTGTGCAATGGTGCGAGATGCATGGAGATGTTGCAGTAGCGCAGATGTCAGAGAGGGAGCACTTGTCAGTAGCAGGTAGAGCTTCAGCTTTAGAGTATGTTCCTAGCCCAATAGAGTTGTCAGTTGGGAGTGTTTTTGTTCCAAGTGTTGTTGGAGCAAGTGGACCGGGCAAATGTGTTGCATGTAGAACATTCCAGAGTTGCAGGATAAGGGTTGTAGATAATCCATATCTTGTTGAGAGGGAGTGTTGAAAATGCAACAAGATGATGGAGCTTAGTGGAAAGGAGTCGCCTTCACTAAGTGAGCCCGCAGGCTATTTTTGGCGCAAAGTCTATTTTTAGACTATGTCTATTTTTAGACATATGGATCATGGTCGATGAGTTGCAGGATGCTATTTGTGGATGATTGGTCATGTTTGTAAAAATAGATGGACTTCTATTTTTAGACATATGGGCGAAGTCTATTTTTAGACTACCAGGCTAAAAATAGAAACAATCGAATATTATTAGCTCTTAATAATATTTGGACTATAAACATTATCTTATCCTCTTGGAGCACTTCAGTTTGAGCTACAGATGTGGCACATGCAGCTGTCAGAAGGAAATACGTTTTTCCTATGAGTCAGTTGAGCTATTGCATGGTGGACTTCAGTTAGAACTCAAGTGGTTGAGTTTGGTGGAGTTGATTGAGGAGTTGATGGAGTTGTGTTCAGTTGACCTAGTTGTATTTAGTCTAACTACAAAATACACTAGTGATGAGTTGTGTGAATTAATTATTAATTAATTCACTAATTATTAACTCATAAAGAAACTAAAGAATACATCAGTTAACTCAATGCATGGACAGTTCAGTGGAGACAGGTGTTAGAGGTTGAGATTGCTATCAGTTGTGACTATAGTTGTGCATGAGATCTTTCACAATCAATGGGATTGAGTAATGCCAATGAGGATTGCGTGTTTCAGCCAAGGAAATACGAGTTTGGTTCAGCCATTTATCTTTATTCTCATGCAAAATTGCGCAGTGGAGGCAGGCAAGCAGCGGAGGAGATTTGAACCTGTGATTGATTTAGATCTGAGCTAGTTTGTGTGTAACAGGTGGAGATAGTACTGAGTACTTGTGAGGAGTATTGTACTATGTATTGTTACATGTTCTCAATCAATATAATATATAGATAGTTGGGGGTTTCCCCGTGATATGTGTGAATGATGCTTCAATGTGCACATGCGATTGTTTCTGAATACTGCAAATTGATGATCAATGGTATAGGAGGTTATGTATTATGCATGCATTCTGCAATAGTGTATAATCAGGATAATCTCTGTGAATAAGTGTTATATTATTCAAAATTTCTACACGAACACTATAAAGGTAACCAATGCATGACCAACCTCTCGTCATAAACTTAAATGTTGATGGTAGTTGTATAATGGGTAGAACCTTTGTCCTACATTAATTTCTTAGACAATAAGAAAGAATTAATTTTATGGTGATGAGACTTAATATTTTCAAACATATATGTATAATTCCTTATCATCATGATATGATAGATTTACCAATTGAAATAAAAGAAAATGTTACTAGGGTATGTTATAGGCGGTGTCAGAGCTCAGGTTGCTACATTGTGGCTTGATTGGGAAAAATTATGAATAAGTTGTATTGTATGATTCACCAGGGAAGAGAGGGAATGTGGAATAAATTGAGGAGAGGAAGTGGTGCAACATTTGCATTGCCAACAAGACCCCCTGTGGGATTTGGTTCAACACCTTTTGTGGGGCCTAACACAAAAATGTGGATTCAATTAGAAAATGAGTCTCGGAATACCAATGTTGTGCTGATGGAGAGAGTACAACAATTAAATGATAAAATGGAAAACTTAAGAGTAGATAATGAATGTTTGATGCACAAATAAGAAAGCATCATGAAAAGCGTGGCAGACAGGGAAAATCACAGAAACTCCAATCCAAGTATTGAAAATGGAAATGGACAAGATTCCTATCAGAGGAGGGAATTCAGTATACCTGAGGGAAGTCATAAAAAGGAAATAGAGGATGATCGATAAACACATGAAAGAGAGTTTGGAAATTCTTTTGGGAGTAAGATGCATAAAGGAGCTAAGAAAAGGAAGGTGGAATTATAGGGGGAACTAAAAAAGATAAAACCCCAAAGCTATGATGGTGAAGTTGAAGAGGAAATAGAGTCATGGTTAGTTAATATGAATAAGTACTTCCAGATTTATGATTACGATGAAAATTTGAAATCTTGGTTAGTAATTTATCAACTACAGGGAAAGGAAGCCCTGTGGTGGGATGAAGTGAAGGAGGTACATGGAATTGATGAACAATTAGTTACCTAGGAAACTTTCCAGAAACATTTCAAGGGAAAAATATATATGACTAAATGATTATATGATGATAAAGTGAAATAATTCCATGATCTCTAGTTAGGCAAACAAACCATGGATGAATATGTGGCAAAGTTCACCTTGTTACTACAATATGTACCTTATATACGTGAAGAAAAAGCTAAGGTACATAGATGCATTAGTAGCCTTATAGATCATATGAAGGAACGATTAGAATTTGATAATCCTAAAAATATGGACGATGTTGTAAGAAAGACTCAGAATTGTTATCAACAAATGTAGAAGAATGATAATGGTAAAGCCTAGGCAACTAAGAAAGGAGAGAAAAATATGCAAAATATAAATAGAACTGTTAATTTCAAGAATTCTTATAAAGGCCGGCAAGGAGAACTTGTGGAGAAGAATCAATAGAAACCTCGACCACATAATGAATCGAAATCTATAGAAAAACCAATGAGACTCGAAGGTGGTCATCTAAAAAAACCATTCCTACAATCCTAGGGTTGTAGAGGACCACATTATGTCAAGAACTGTCCCTATCATGGAATATTTGAGTAGGTAATCAACATACAGGAAGCTTCAACAGTGGGAAAAGTGGTGAAAACATACCTAAAATCAATGTTGCATTGGAGGATCACCAAGCGGAATATCAACCCAACATGATTGAATTTTAAGGTAAGTTGCTTAAGAATATTTCTTCCATTTTAATAGACCCTAGGGCCAATTTAAGTTTCATAAGTCCTAAGGTCGTATAACTATGTCAGTTACAAGCTCATAATTTTCAAATCCCATTGTTGGTTCAGTTAACCATAAGGGAGAAAAGAAGAGTGGTGGCTAAAAGTGTAGAATTGTTTAATTGAGTTAGTGGATCAACTTGTAAAGGAAACTTTGAATGTTTTACCCCTAGGATCTTACGATGTCTTAATTGGTATGTATTGGATGGAAGCTCACTTGTCTCTTATAAACTGTAAAGAAAATACTATTATTTTCTTGAATGACACTCGGGCTAGATGTGAGGTCCAAGGTACTAAGAGGCCCTTGTAGTTAAGATTGATCACCACCTACCAATTAGGAAAATGTATTCACAAAGTCTTCTAAATTTAGTAGTGCAGGTGGGATATGCCAATTCTAAGGAAAAAAACAGCAACACTAAAGAACCTACGAATAATCTAAGATTTTGTAGATGTTCTTCCTAAGGAGATACCTGGATCACCA
Source organism: Pinus tabuliformis (assembly GCA_031772625.1). Taxonomy (NCBI): domain Eukaryota; kingdom Viridiplantae; phylum Streptophyta; class Pinopsida; order Pinales; family Pinaceae; genus Pinus; species Pinus tabuliformis. The sequence goes on along the minus strand of CM062808.1, from coordinate 761,690,835 downwards.
CCTAAATGAGAAATAGACTTTACTAGTGAACTAATTCCAGGAGTTGCCTCGGTGTCCAAGGCACCTTACAAGATGAGTATACGAGACTTAATTGAATTGAAATTTCTACTACAAGAATTACTAGACAAAACTTACATATGCCCCATTGTGTCACCTTGGGGAGCCCCTGTCCTTTTTGTTAAGAAGAAGGGAAAAACTTTGAGACTATGCATTGATTACCGATAGTTGAATAAATTGATTGTCAAAAATAAATACCCACTGCTAAGAATTGACAACCTATTTGACCAAGTTAAGAGAACTACGGTATTTTAAAACATTTATTTGTAGTTTGAGTACCATGAAATATGGATAAGGGATGAGGATATCTACAAAACCACGTCCAGAATTCGTTATGGACATTATGAATTTACGGTTTTAAGCTTTGGGCTTATGAACACCCTAACCACCATCATGAGTCTTATGAATAGTATATTCCATCCTTACCTTGGAAAATTCGTGTTGATCATTATTGACAATATTATGATCTATTCTAATAATATGGAGGAACACAAGAATCATTTATAGATAGTATTGCAAACTTTGCAGTAGTGTCAACTATATGTTAAATACAGTAAATGTGAATTCTACAAGGATCAGATACAATATTTGGAGGATCAACCAACTTACAAGTTCCATTCTTTATCATGTTTGGTTCCCAATGGAGGATCAACCAACTTACAAGTTCCATTCTTTATCAAGGCATCATACTCTTTTTGCTTCACTTCTTTCCATTCATCATGAGAAGCAACTTCTTTGAAGGAAGTTGTTTCAAAATCTGAAGACAAATTCAGTTCACAATCATAAGAAACATCCATATCAATAGGTGAATCAAAATTTTCTACATCATCTCCATTTTGTCTAGTAAAGCTCCTTGTTCCTGTCTTTCCAACCTCATCAGGATGAACACTTTCAGGTGTCTTTGTCAGCCATTTTGGAAGACCTTTTTGAGATGGCCTAGGCTGCTCAATTGACTGAGTCGAGGTTGAATCAAGATTGAGTCTCCCAATTATGTAAGTCACATCACCCAAAGTGTCATTAGTGATTGGAGCTTCATGTGGGGGGAGAGTGCTTCAAAATAATATACCACAAATTGATCCAGTGTAGGAATCCCCCCTTCAAGATGTGGAATCTCATTATCAAATTCTTGAAAATACTTTTCATGTCTGAATCTATCCAAGTGATCAAGCTGCTGCTTAACAACATTGTCAGCCTTGGAAGATTCAAGAAAGATTACATCTCTAGATACTACAAAATTCTTGCTAACTTCATCATAAAGACAATATTCTTTGGAGGTATTTGAATACCCCAAGAATATACACTTATGACTCCTTACATCAATTTTTCTTATTTGTTCCTTAGGTATTAAGGCATAACAGGTCGAACCAAAGACCCTGAGATGCTTTACCAAAGGAATGTGGCCATACCAAATCTCATAAGGAGTCTTGTTTATAATATCATTAGATGGAAACCTATTCTTTACATACACAGCACATAGAACTACGTCAACCCAAAACATCAATTTTACTTTCTTGGAAAACCTCATGGAACATACCATATTTAAGATTTCCATGTTCATTCTTTCAGCTACTACGTTCTATTGGGGATTATAAGGCACAGTTGTTTGATGTTTGATCCCATGCTGGTGAAGATAGTTTTCAAATTCATTTGAAGTGTATTATTTTCCATTATCAACGTGAATAGAGCTAATATGATATTGTGCATCATTTTCAATCCATGCATGAAAGTTCTTGCATGTTTGAAAAGCATCATATTTGTTCTTCAATAAATAAATCCGACACATTATGGTGTAGTCATCAATAAATGTCATCACATATTCATTTTCATTTGTAGAAGGAATAGGAATTGGGCCACATAAGTCTAAATGAATAAGTTCAAATTTTCTGTGTGATCTGGAATGTGAATCATGAAAAGGTTATTTGTTGTGGTTTCCTAAAATACAAGCATCACATTGCTTAAGTTTCCTAGGAATTGTAGGCAAACCAGTAACACTACTTTTCTTCAACATACGAAGGTTTTCATAATTCAAGTGTCCAAACCTAGCATGCCATAAAAGACTTGATGTAATGTATCTTCATCATAATGAGAATTGTATGAGAAGTTTTGTGCATGAGAAGAGGTTCCTTGCATCTTCAAAATTCTTTCTCTTTCTATCCCTGTCATGAAAAGTGAGTGATCTAATTCTTTTCTAACTTCAACCTTTCCATCAAACATATCAATGGAGTGTCCTTGCTATCGGATGTGTACCAAAGACAACATGTTTCTCCTTAGCTCTCAGAGATATAGAAAATCATGCAAAATAAACTTTGGAAGACCAGGCAATTTGAGCCTGATTGTGTCAAGCCTTGATGGCTCGAGTTTTGACTTGTCTGCAAATTATACTGCTCCATCAACATTTTTAGTAAATTCTTCAAAAAAACCTCTTCTGAAATTCATGTGCCAAGTTGCCCATGAATCAGGCAACCAATCATTTTTCTAAGAAGCAAGTGAAGCATTAAATAAGTCTTTAGTTACTCTAATATTGGAATGTGCCACAACATAATGAGAGGATTCAGGTGCTTTACCTTTCCCTTTTTCATTATTTTTACCTTTGGCTTCGCTTCTTTCCTACTCAATTTTGTCCCAAGGAAACTTACATGTGGATGCATCATGTCCATCTCTATTGCATCGTATGCAATGAAGATCAGACTTTTCTCCTTGGAACTTTCTACCCCCTGCCTCTAAAATTCCTTATTCCTCTTCCTCTTTGGCCACCTCTTCCTCTAGAAGAATATTGTGCATGATTATTCTCTTTATGTGCAAGACACACAGCTTCTTCAAAATACTGATGAGTTTTATTCTTCTCAAAATCCTTCTCTCTCTTACCAAACTTCTTCTCAAGGGAGTCAAAGGTAATCTCCTTGAGGTTTCCACTCACTTGCAATGACTCAAGATAATTTGAATAAGTGGGATATAGTGCCTTGACATAAGCTATAAGAGGAATGTTTATTTGAACACTAATGGTTTTGATGTCATGCATAATAGATCATACTTCTTATGCTAAAGGAAGAGGGTCATCATTTTTTAATTCAAGGCTGAACAATTTAATCTTCAATTGGACAACTTCAAGTTTAGAGTGTGAGTCATACAATTCCTTAAACTTCTGTAAGGCTTCAAAAGAATTTGAAAATGGTGAAATATGGTGACTCGCCTCTTCATTTAAAGATGCAACAATCAATGCATAGGCCTTTCTGTTCTTATTTTCGCAAATGGAAATCTCCTTATCTGAGGTGGGATTTGCAGGTTCATTATCTCCTTCTCCTTCACAAACTCCTTTCCACAACTCATTGAAAATGAGAGTGTGTTTTATCTTCCATGACCATTCAGTACAGTTCTCTCTTCTAGAGAGAACTACTCCAACAATTGATATCAATGAATGAATTAAAAATATGTGTATTGTGTAAAATGTACTCTGCTACCACTATATATAAAAATTGCACTTATGGTGGTAGTATGTGTAAAAAAAATGCACTCTGATATATTAAAACAAAGGTATTATGTGGGGAAGGTGGTGGAATGGGAAAGGCATATATGGGGGAGGAGTTATTAACATGGACAACGTGTTATATGGAAGGTGGACAATGTAACTGTTATAACTGTTTGGTGGGTTTGGTATGTCAGTGCACAATGTAACCAATCCGTGAAGGAGGAGTCGGTATGGGAGGGAGGTGGTATGATTGCTCGTAATCATTCAATGTTAATTGTGATATGGGGAACGAATATGTTATATGATGGGTAGTGTTATGTTATATAATGGACAATGTTAAACATCTTTTAATGTTCAACGTAACGTGGTGAGAATATACCATTCCACGAATGGGAGTATACCAGCAACGATGGGTAGGAGTGCTAACACATCGTTATGACAACATTATATATTATGACAGAACTGCGTAACCTGACAAGGAGGATATGAAAACGTTAACACATCGTTACGACAACATTATATATTACGACATAACTACATAACCTGACAGGAGGTGGAATTGATGTATGCAGGTTTGAGACGTAACAATCGTGCCACAATGTAATAATTACCACCACGCTTCCACTATGTGGGATATCACTCAACAAAAGGAGGCAATGGGTGCAACGAAGTTATATGTAATCGGGAACGTGGAGGAGATATGACCAACAGACATCCTAACACCGTATTGGGGAGTATTATATATATACCATGGGAAGGGATATATGTGAGCGATGAGATATTACAGGGTGTCAAATGCTACAACGATCCAACATGGGAACATAAGGAGATCACAATGGTATACGTAGCGGTGTGATGGTCACCACCAATACATTCGCCATACACTGATTTCAATACATAAACCAGTCTTCAAATGGAGTATAACATAATGCACAGTCTAAAAAGAAGAGTTGACATACCATTCACCACATTCACAACTCCTTCTCACCAGACAACAATATTTCCAAGCAAAAAACCTCATGCATTCAACATCTCCAGGAAGAAAACTCTAAATGGGGGAAAAAAACTGGCAGAATATAGGAGTTAGAAGCTAAAATGAGACCTGTGTTCTAATACCATGTCAGGCGAGGAGGTAACTCCTCAAATGAAATTGTGTTTTTCCATTAGGGCTGATCATAGATATATACATGGATGGAGAAACTCTTGGGCTTCATCTCCTAGTGTTTCTTCATGTTCCTATTCTCCTTATTTTCTATTTACACTATTTCACATATATTCACCCAATCCCAATGATTAGGTGCTAACAGTTATAATTTGAACCTAAAAATCTTGATGAAGCTAGTGTGAAGGATGTACATCTTGAAAGAAGGGGGGAAGCATGAGTAAGATGAGCTACCAAAGAGGGCAAGAGAAACTAATATAAAGGAAGAAAAACCCTTTCGTTCTCATTGTGAGAAAGAAGGGCATGATGAGGAGAATTGCTAGAAATTGCATCCAGAATTGAGGCCAAAGAGGAATGGAAGAAAAGAGAAACATAAGACAATCACTATCATGCAACAAGACCAAGAATCTGAATCATAGGATGAGGAGAAGATCACAACTACATGATTTTTAGGTCTTGGACCAATTGACCTAGGATCTGACTCGGGTGATGACATGAAGATTGCAACTCTTGGGATTACAAAAGATGAACCTATTGTCTTGGGTAAAAATTCAGGCGATGAGACAAAGATTGCAGAAAATGTTTTTACAGAGATGAGAAGGGAACAAAAGACTACATGGCTTCAAGAACTTGAGGAGATCAACCAAAGCATTCAAGAAGATAATTTTGAACTAAGGAGACTCATATGAGAAGTAGAGGAGGAGAAACAAAGGTTACAATGTAAGTTACAAGCCAAGGAGGAGGCCTTGGAAAGGTTGCAATATAACAAGCCTGATGTAAAACGTGATTCTCCAATTTCATGTTCTCTTTATGATGATGATTTCGTTTCTTTTGAGAAACATACTATAGGAATTGGTTCAAAGTTGATGAAGAAAATGGGGTATCAAGGAAAGGGCCTTGACATTAATGGCCAAGGCATTATCAACCCCATCAAAGTGGAGGAATTTCCTTGTTATGCAAGGATTGGTTATGTCAAAAAAGAGGTTGGAGAATGTTCCAAGAAAACTAGTGACCAATCAACAACAGAAGATGGGAGCACACGTGAAAACATTCTAGTGATAGTGAGGAGCCCACAGGAAGCTCTCCACATCAAGGATGCATAAGGAACAAGCGTTCAAAGAAGGTTCAAAAAGTTTGGAAGAGGAAGAATCATTGTAGCCACTGCAACAAGGATGGACATCAAGGTGCCACATGTTGGGTACTCCATGACTAGAAAGATCCTGTGAATGAAAAAGAACTAGTCAATGAAGGAAGCCAGCTATAAGAAGAGAACCCATTCACCTGGTTGGGTAGAAAATGTGTAGCATTTTTAAGTAGTTCAACATGACCACATTTCGTAAATCACATGTTACAAAACAATTATAAAAGTGATGAAGTGTTTTCCATCACTTATGAATGCAACATGATGATGTCTTTGGCATTTTTCGTTGATAACTTGGGTATGGTTTTTTTTATGATTTTGATGTAAACTTGACCAAAGACTGTGTGTTATAAACTCTTGGAAAGTATGGGGTTTGCTTGGGTCTTGATTGGTCTTGTGAAAGGACATGTATTTTGCAAATATGTACTATAGGTTTGCAAAGGGCATAGGTGTCAGTTCATCACTTATGGCTCCGAAGAAAAAAGGTGAAGGAGAAGTATGTGTGGCCTGTTAGGACACTTGTTGTGTAGACAAGGGAGTACATCAAGCTGCAGATCATGTTTATACTTTTGGAGGACCAAAAGCTCCTTAGTGGGGAGGAATGATCCAGGTGGCTCCAAGATCAAAGGTGGCTTTGGAAAAAATCAAAGTCCTTGGATTGCAATGAAACTAGGGTCAGATCGAAGAGCTCGTTGCAAGATTTTTAACAGCACAAACGACACCTCAATTTGAGTTCTTATGTGAAATTTATGTCAAGTAAAAGTTTTGGTAAACTTGGCCCCACTGGCTAAATTTATCAGAGCACCAACTAAATTTGGAGGCTTGCCAAATCTAGCAGAACCACCAAATTTTGCGGCCACTAATGAGGCAACAAATTGGCACTTAATGAAAACAAATTATGACGGTCGAAAGGGATGAAATTGACGCCGAGTTAATTTTTCCGGTGACCCTAAAATTCCACCGATGGGTTTTTGAATAGTTTGTTTAAATTAAAAAAGATATATATATTCAAAAAAGGGTTGGCGGGAAGCTAAACCTCTCCAACCTCGACCTCCATATATCATAGGTCAACATATATGGGGGCAGGCCACCATTGGTGGACTTGCCACCCAACAAACCTGACAAATAAATCAAATGACACACCGTGGATAGGGTCGGCGGGACTTGAGCTCGTGCTAGCTGGGGCCGACCTGCCAACTAGCAGCCCAAAACATAACGGTCAACACAAACTGCTAACGAACCCCCAAAAAAATACCAACACGCCAAAATGACATTACAACAGGGTGTTATTCCAGGGAGGCCACAAGGTTGGAACCCGGGCTTGCCCGAAGCCAATTTGGGCGCCCTCCAACGACCCAACGGGCCCAACTTGGAATGTTCACTCAATTTTTTTTTTTAACTCAAGTTTTTCCATTCACGCAATAGCACAACAGAACCTAGAGTAGAGAGGAACCTTGATGGGGTGGAAACTGGACACGGTGTTGGGTACATTTTTCGAGGTAGAATATTTCATAGAATATTCTAGGAGAATATTCTAGATTCTACAGGAATATTCTTGCAACAAAATCTTGAGGAATCTAAAAGATTCCCTGGGGGCCAAATTTCGACAGTAGCATAACCATATCAATTTTATACTCATTTTTCTCATTTTTTCACAAGAAGCGTAATGGTGAGGTCATATTTTCATTTGGGAAACCAAATTTCAATCAACCCATGGGAAGGAATCTTTGATATTCCCGGGGGTTCATATTTTCATCAAAGCAAAAAGGGGTTGTTTTTACAATACTTTTTCATGATTTTTCGCCACGAATTCAACATTGTAGTCCATTTCTTAAGAAAAGTTGTGCATTTTTAGACCATCCCCAGAAGTGGAGGTATAAGGTGTCTTTTGTAAATGTATGCAATTTGATTTTTGCTGAAGATTAATGAAAGAGGCCTCCCCACATTGAGCAGGGCCCAGAGACGTAACCCACACTAGGTGAACTCCATTATCAATTTTTTTGTGTCTTCGTTTGGTTTCTTTTGAATTCTGCTTCTTTTATGTGTATGCATCATATGGTTACATGCTCTTTTAAATGAAATTTTTTATGCATCATTGAAGTGAAAAGATATGGATCACAAACCCTCCAAGACCCAAGTCAACCCCCAACAAGATTTGCTTCAGAGCAATTTCCATAACTTCGATACTACAACCCAGCTAATGCAACTTTAGCCCTAACAACAAAATTTCAGCCCTGCAATTTTGACCCCCAACAACTTCCCATAATTTCATCCTGTTGTAGCTAACAACTAAAAAAACTCTGGAGAGATAGAGATAAATATGATCCTTGAAAAAATTTGACTCCTACTCCTCTTCTTCGTCCTCTAGCTACTCTTTTTCTCCTTCACTATTGCAGATCGAACTAGCTTGAGTTGTGTGTCCAAATGAGGTCTAGCTCCCTTCTATTTATAGCCTTTTTTTTGGGATGAATAACCCTCCCTTAGTCTGACTTTTCCTTGCTCTTGGGCCGACTTGGTATTGTGATTATCCATGGCTTTTACATGATAAAATAAATATTGTTCTCCATTACAATGAATTTGATGTTTCTGTGAAAAACACACTCCAAAATTTTACCAATACTTGAATTTTGGAGCCTATTGTGGATCTTGCAATCGGTCGTTCCATAGTCACTTCTTGGTCAAACGATTCTTTGTTAAGTCTTCGAGCTTGCTTTTGGATCATAAGTGTCAAAGTCACCTGCTCACACATGCTCAGTCTGTAACACATTCATGAAATAATTCCTTCATGCAAGCTTGAATAGGCATGGCACAGTCCACTAAGACAATGTTTGTGCAATGTTCAACCCATGTCAGCATTCAGTGCACACGTCATTGACAGTTCCTCACTTTGTATGTGATCGTACATCTTTTTCGGTGAGTTTCTTCAATTGTTGCTTTTGCACACTTTCATCTTCATAAGTTTCATTTTCATGCTTACAACTGTTGTTTTGGATTGTTTTCACTTTAATTAGTGTCATTTTCATGTTATCTTCACTCTACCATGTGTTTCTTTCACTGTCGTTCACATATCGCAAGTGTCGTTTGCACTTTTCTCTTCATATAGTAAATGTCATCTTTTGGCATGTGGAGTGTCGCACAAAGCACGAAATCTAGTTTTGGTATGTTTCAATGGGTATTCTTTACGTTAGTTATTTTTACTCACCATGTAAACATGTATCACACTAATTTCCAAAGTTTTAAGCATTGTCACGCAAGTGTCGTCACAATTGTCGCAAAGTGTATCTTTGGTGTAATACTTGTCATTGCAAAGTTGTCGCACTGAGGGAAGTCTGTTGTTCATGTGTTCTCAATGATATATGTTGTGTTGCCAAGTGTTGTAAGTGTGTGATCATAGTTAAGTATTATCACTACTCACATCAGATTCATAGATTCCACACTTAGCCAAATTCTGAAAAACTTTCGACCAAGAAACTTAGTCTCATCTGACCCTCCTGAACTGTGAATTGTGCAGTCTCAGCCCTGAAGATGCAACCCTACCTCTTGACATGTCGCAATGCACAGTTCCTACCTCCCAGGACTACGTACTATGCAATCTCATTTCTTAATCCCGGACCTTGACCTCCAAAATTGTGCAATCATGCCCTCCATCTAGGCATGAGCTATGCGGTATGCAGTCTCAGTCCTCTAGCCTCAGACGTGAGATCCTAAACTATGCAATTGCGCAATCACCTAGCCTCCCTACCTCCTAGAACTACACAATGGGAAAACCTAAGGCTCAAGCCTCCATCCTGAGTCCTTGAGTCCCTCAACTACGTAGTTCCTCTGTCGAGGCCTCTAGAACTACACATTGCACTGTCTCAAGACTCAAGCCTCCAGATTGAGTCCTTGAGTCCCTCAACTGCACAATTCCTTGGCCTTTATCCTCCCATAACTGCAGAGTGTGCATCTTCAATCCTCAGGCCCTAGCCTTTAACTCTTAAGCCCCTCAACTCCACAATGTCTTGAACCTGGTCATCCTGAAATGCGCATTTCACAGTCTCAAGCCTCACTTCCAGACCTTAGCCTCTGGAATTGCGCAATCCCTTAGCCAGTCACTCAATCAGTCACCAGTTTCAGTCCTAAAAGGTAAGTTCATGAAACATGTTAGGTTAGGGTATTTTCAGACTCATGTTGGTTTATCATGAATGGTTTTTAGTTATAGTTACTCTATCTTATCATGACAGGATGATGAGGGAGGAAAAGGAGAAGGGGACCATGCTATAAGACACATATGGAGTCGAAGAGATAAGAGGATCATCAGGCGAGAAGAAAAAGGAACACTAGATTACAACAGAAGATTAAATATCAGGACCGCATGAAAAATCCATCTGATTCACAACCCTTTGGAGGATGGATATGAAGAACAAATCATATCTCTCATCGTGATGAATCATTGCACATATATTATTGAAGACAAAGGAGAAATAAGAATGGCTTGACATTTCCATGTCACCAAGAATTCCTTGTCGGCAATGTCATGTCATGAGTCATCATATTCCACATCATTCTTGTGGATTATGTAATTTCTTATTCGAAAATGTATTGTAAAGTGGAAGTCCAAAGGACATGTACAAAATATGAAGAGTCTAGTAAAGTTGAAAAGTCATTGGAAGTCAAACATTCATGAGGGTAGTCAAAGAGTCACAAGGGAGGTGAAGTATCAACCCCATTGGTTATATATACACCCTCATTGTATGAGCTAAGGATTTTTCATGTTGGCTTCTCCCATAAGGCATTAGAGAAATAGAGTTAGTACTTTTGGGGAGAAAGTCATGGCTCCAATGCTCCACTATTGGAGCTAGTGATGCTCGTTGTATTCATGTATCTTGGGACTCTTACTTAATACTTGAAGCCTGATGGACGACACGTTTTCATGCATGGATTGTGTATATTTGTAATACTGTCATGTGAATATTCATAATTCATGTTTTCTTTCACCTAAACTAAAGTAGTTGAACTATTTCGGTTGTTTTAGTGCTTATCTTGTTGAAAATATGTTCTAATGGTTATAAAAATTGTCGCATCTATGTTGACTATTATGCTTGATGTTAGGAGATTCTCATTTTCTTGTGTGTGCTTATATTAGTGTACTACTATTAACTCTCTCTTAGAGGCACACCTTTCCGCCCCTACTATAGAAGAACCTTGATACACCTGCAACCGATTCAGCAGCCAAACTTACTTGCTTTCCGCAAAGTGACATACATGCTTCTCTCTCTCTTAATGATAGATAAAGCTAAGGAAAATATATAATAATATATGGAAACTGGGCCGATATTCTATATGGGGCTCATACTCCAAACGATGTGAGGTCTAATTGGGACTTCACATAAGGCGCGTCCCCTTGGTTGACGAATTTCCAGCGCCGTCAAAAAATGGAACTAGAAAGAGGGCCAGACAACAGGCTATGCCTATTGAGTTTTCTTTGAATCTCTTATTCAAAATGGATCTCCCCTGAATCATAATCCCGAGATGTTTTTCTAAAGATCTTAATCATACCATCCCTGCGGAAGTTTTCTATAACTTGTCCCAATTTAAGTTTGATGGCAAGGGTGAATTAACTCTTCGTGAACATTTGTTTCAAGTTGTCTATTTCTGCCTTTCTAATGGAATACATTGCAAAAATTTCATGGCTAGATTACTCACCCTCATATTTGAAGGTCGCACTAATGGATGGTGTCATACATTACCCGCTTATTCTATCCATTATTTTGACCAGCTTGCGAAGGAGCTTCATAAAGCATTGGACATGTATGATTATCAGAATGTTCTTAAAAGAATTAACCAACTAAGAATGAAGCCTAATGAATCAATTGAAGATTTTTCCAATCGATTCCTTCACCTTTGTTATGAATTTCTAGGAAAAGACATGGACTGGGATTTATTTCAACAAAATTTTAAGCGTTTGGTTCATATCTCTTTGCACGGTGAATCTAAACCCCCTGATGCTTTTACCTCTAGGACTCTTGTGGATCATGAGACACCTCGAATTTTAGAGGAGGAAACTACTACCCCTTTTGTTCCTTGTCCTCCTGCTTTTCCATTCCCGATGTGGGTTCCTCCATGCGATGATAATAAATTTGTTAACTTCGCAAATCAAATTCCTAATCCATATCTTCATCCTCCTTCTTCTTCTCATGATTCATATCTATTGAAAGAAACCCCGGAAAGGATCATGGAGCCTAGGGTGAAGATTAATCCTTTCATTCCTCAATATGGAATTAGTACTCTTAACATCAATATTGAAGTTGGTTCCATTAAAAGTGTTACTTCTTCAAGAGACATATATCACCCCTATCATCTACATGTATTGACTCTATGTATCCTGATCTACTTAATCAATATGCTCCACCAACTAGCTCTTCATTCTCTCTTGATCTTCGAGTGGCTGGTTCAAATTGCGATCAGATACAAGGTAGTCACATTACTCTGGTAGAGGAGGAGGAAAGTGTAGAGACTTTTAATCTCTCTTCCCTTTTTCAAAGTCCCCCATGTCAAGATGGTGCACTTCCATTCTTGGATGATTTTCAATATGCTAATATTGGTAGTGAATCAAATGAAACTAATTCTTCCGATCAATTTGTAGCCTTGGGTGACAATCATTCTGATGATGATGACTCTATTGATGTATGTGATCACGAATGCCCAAGTGCACCAACTAATCTTTCAATTTCTCAAGAAGCTCATGTTTCGAAAGATCTAGATCTTAAATTTATTTTGGTCAAAGAAGATTCGCTTATGAGTGATTCCTCCTCTTCACCTCCCTATCCTTTGTGCTCTACTCTTTACAATGCATCAACTTGTGATGGAGATTCTCAATCCTCTTCAATTTTGTTATCTCATAAGTTGAATCTTGAAATGAAACAAGATAATGAGAATATCCATGAAGAAGAAGAAAGCGATGAAACTATAGAGCATCCATTCCATCGCTTATCATCCAAGGGAAACTCTTCGAATCAGTGTGATCACAAGACTTTTCTAATTCATACATACTCATATTTGTGATCAGAGGAATATCATGACTTGAGTAATTTGTTTGTTGAAGTTGGAAAATTTGATCAAACTAGTGATGTAGATAGTTGTTATCCAGATAATGGTGATCATGTTAACTTAATCGATAAAAACTATCTACATGAAATTTACGATCTGACTCAATTTATAAAATGTTCTTATTTGTCTTTCCAAAGTTTCAGAATTTGTCAGGAAGTCAAGGCACTTGAACTCCCACTAATGGTTATGTCAGGTTCTCGCAATCCTGATAAAATTGTTGAACCATGTCAGATATGGATTTTAATGCATAATTATTTCATTTGTATTATTTCAGTGGATGCAAACTCATTCTTAATGGATTTTGGAATTCCTTGTTACAATTTTCCTATTTATTGATATCGGGTTTTTGATCATACTGTTGTGTTAAATTCAACATCATGCAAATATCTTGCATTGAATTCAGGTTTGGGATGTATATCTTTCATAAATGTGTGGAATCACGAAGTTTATCAATTTGGAGATCACCTTTGGCCGAAAATTCCATATCTGTTGAGTGTTATGGCGAATAATCAACTCCTAGCTTTTCTTGTGAATGTCTTCACAACACCAGAAATCCTCTTGAGTGCTTGCAAGCGCTTGAGATATTTGTTGAATCAGGTTCCTCTTTTTCATCCATTACATCCTAACTAGTTTCATATGGTCGTTATACTAGCATTACTTTTCAATTCTTTTGATGATTGTGATTCTTGTATAGTTTGTCACCAGTTACAGGAAAATGGTTTATCACATTTGGAATGCGAGGAAGTTGATTATATCATTCAGAGCATTTGCAGAGCTATTCATTTTGATTTATCTTTGTTAAATACAAATCAAGAATATGATGTTTTAATAAATCCATCTGACCATGATTCTATCTCTCATGACTGTCATTCAACTTACCATTTTCCCATCATCACATCCAATGACAATGGTTTTACATCCTTTGATCTTCATGATTTAACATCTCATCCTTCGAGTACTTGTCAAACAATTGAGGCACTTCATCCTTCATTGATGGTCATGTTGGGTCCTCACTATCTTCACAAGACAGATGAATATGATCAGATCAATTGTCTCTCACAATATTCTCATCTGAACCTTGTGATTTTATTTCAAAATTTATCTTTTCAAAGATTTTGGGGTTTTCAAGAGGATTTTCACGAATTTTACAATCCAATCGTTGAATGTTTGGAGCAATATTACTTGGAAAGCTCCATCGCAAATAACAAGTTTCGATCTTTCCTCGTGGTTTCGAAGGAGTTCGGCATAGATGAGGACACATTCACAAGAATCTTTTGAGGTTTGTTGAATGATGGTTTTCATCGAAAAGGTAAGAATATGAACTGGTTAGAAGTAGTGGCTATGGCCTATCTTACTGCTAACAGGAAATACCTTAAACTTTTTTTGCAACTTATACAAGTGTTTATCTTTTTTGTTTCGCATTGCTTTATGTCAGTTTTAATCAATCATGTCTTTATGTATGCAGGTAGGGAGTAGCTACAATGGCTACATTGGAAATTTCATCATATGTGACCTCGACCTTCTAGCTATTTAGGTTAGGAGTAAGACTAGTTTCATTCTAGCTTCCCCTCTCTTGCACTCATTTTGCACATGTTCTCCTTAGTCTTTCTTGTGTTTTATTACTCTTATCTTGCATCATGTTTTGGTTTAGCTTCCTTTCGCTTGTCTTTTTGTTTTTCTTTCTTATTGTGTCATGTCTTTTCATTTTTGTTATGTTAATAAGACATTGCAGGAAGGATGTCCCATTTGGTCTTGAAAGACAATGTGGCCAAATAAAAAAGGTATTTGTGGCACTCCAACATTTGGCTAACCTTCAGTCCTTCTTCTCCGCCCTGGTTACACCTTTTGGTCGATGATGTTCTGACGAAAAATACGATCCTTGCATAAGGAAAGCTTTATGTCGAACCATGATATCTGGGTCTATTCTAGAAACCTTACGCCTTCTCTTGGTTTTTTATGTTTCAGTGTTTTCCATGCTTATCAAATTAAGTAGAGAAGGACAAGACGAAAATATAACGATAAAACCAAAATAAAATGTCTTTATATGCTTCTCTGAAGGAACAACCTCTTCTTCTCTCAATAAGTTGGGATCCCTCTTCTTCCCATGGAATGAATAAGTGCCTATGCATAGTCCTCTATAAAATACATAAATAAAGGAAAAAGAAGAGAAAGGCTTCCTTCAAAGAGAGGTGAAGCAAGAAACTCTGTTGGGGTGCTCTCCAGGCTCGTTGGCAGTGAAGAAATTCTTTGTTCATGTAGTGACTTTGTCAGGGTACTTTCTAGGCCTGCTAATATACGAACAACACCAGAGATGAAAAATAATACTTTGAAAATCCAAAGCTCGCGAACTATACTACTCTTCTATGATTTAAAACATTAATATATTGTTGATCTTATGTTTGTGTTCAACTAAGAAGGGACAATGGGGAATATGCTTATTTGTGGGGTAAGCAGGGAGACCAAAGTGATATGCATGATGAATCAACACTCCTCGAAGAACTAGACCCTGCACAAAAGAATCAACCTAGACAGAGAAGTTGGAGTTCTACCAGTGTGTCGCCAAGTGTTGTCACTGTGACAAAAACCCTCTAAAATTTTGCCAATACTTGAATTTTGGAGCCTACTATGGATCTTGTGATCGGTCCTTCCATAGTCACTTCTTGGTCAATCGATGCTTTGTTAAGTCTTCGAGCTTTCTTTTGGATCGTAAGTGTCGAAGTCACTTGCTCACACATGCTTAGTCTATAACGCTTTCATGAAAACATTCCTTCACGCAAGCTTGAACAAGCATGGAAAAATATACTAAGACAGTGACTGTGCAATATTCAACCCATGTCAGCAGTCAGTGAGCATGTTATTGACAGTTCCTCACTTTGTTTGTGATCACACTTATTTTTTGGTGAGTTTCTTCCACTGTTGCCTTTTGCGCACTTTCATCTTTGCAAGTTTTGTTTTCATGCTTATGACTATCATTTTTACTTGTGTTCACTTTAATTGGTGTTATTTTCATGTTATCTTCACTTTGGCATGTGTCTCTTTCACTGTCGTTTTCATATCGCAAGTGTCATTCACACTTTTCTCTTCATATAATAATTATCATCGTTTGGCATGTGGAGTGTCGCACAACACACGAAAGCTAGTTTTGGTGTGTTTCAAGGGGTAATATTTCCATTAATGAGTAGTAATCACCATGTAAACATCTATTGCACTCATTTCCAATGTTTTAAGCATTGTCGCACAAGTGTCTTCACGGTTGTTGCAAAGTGTATCTTTGGTGTCACACTTGTCATTGCAAAGTTGTTGCACTAAGGGAAGTTTGTTTTTCATGTGTTCTAGATGATCTATGTTGTGTCATCAAGTGTTCTAAGTGTGTGATCACAGTCAAGTCCTATCACTTCTCACATCAGCTTCATTGATCCCACACTTAGCCAAATTCAGAAAAACTTCTGACCAAGCAACTTAGCCTCATCTGGCCCTCGTGAACTGTGAATTGTGCAGTCTCAGCCCTCAAGCTACAACCCTGACCCTTGACACTGTGCAAAGCATAGTTCCTACCTCCTAGGCTTACGACTGCGTAGTCTCAATGCTCAACCCCGGATCTTGGCCTCCAAAAATGCACAATCATGCCCTCTATCTAGGTCTGAACTATGCAATACACAGTCTCTGTCCTCTAGCCTCAACCTTGAGCTCTTAAACTACGCACTTGCACAATCACCTAGCCACCGTGCCTCCTAGAACTATGCAATGGAAAAACTCAAGGCTCAAGCCTCCATCCCGTGTCCTTGAGTCCCTCAACTATGCAGTTCCTATGCCCAGGCCTCTAGAACTGTGCATTGCATAGTCTCAAGACTCAAGCCTTCAGATTGAGTCCTTAAGTCCCTCAACTGCACAATTCCTTGGCCTTTTTCCTCCCAAGAATGCGCAGTGAGCATCTTCAATCCTCAAGCCCTGGCCTTAAACTCTTAATCCCTTCAACTCTGCAATCTCTTGGACCTGGTCATCGTGAACTGTGCATTGCACAGTCTCAAGCCTCACTTCCGGACCTTGGCCTATGGAACTACGCATTCCCTTATCCAGTCACTCAATCAGTCACCAGTTCCATTCCTAAAAGGTAAGTTCATGAAACATGTTAGGTTTGGGGTTTTTCGAATTGATGTCGACCTATTATCAATGGTTTTCAGTTGCAGGTACTCTATCTTATCATGAAAGGATGATGAGGGAGGAAAGGGAGAAGGGGACCATGCGAGAAGACACATATGGAGCTGAAGAGATATGATGATCATCAAGCGAGAAGATGAAGGAACACTAGATTACAACAGAATATCAAAGATCAGGACTGCATGAAGACTCATTCTGATTAACAATCGTTTGGAGGGTGGATATGAAGAAAAAATCATATATCTAATGAAGATGAAGCATTGCACATCTCTTATTGAAGATAAAGGAGTAGAAATAATGAGTTGACATTTCCATGTCATCAAGAAGTCCTTTTCAACAATCTCATACCATGTCATGTCTTGAGTCATCATATACCACATCATTCTTGTGGATTATGTAATTTCTTATTCGTAAATGTTTGTAAAGTGGAAGTCCAAAGGAAATGTACAAAAGATGAAGAGTCATGTAAAGTTGAAAAGTTATAGGAAGTCAAACAGTAATCAAGGTAGTCAAAGAGTCACAAGGGAGGTGAAACAACACCCCGTTGGTTTTATATACACCCTCATTGTATGAGAAAAGGAATTTTGACCTTGGATTCTCCCAAATAAAATTAATCATAAAAATAATTTATTTCGATGAGAATCGAAAGAAATTCAGACGATCTTAATTCCTTCATTTAGACAATCATCAAATGTATAGTATAACTTTATGAAATTTCTATCGAGGTGGGATTCATCACCCTCCATATCTAAATCATTACAGAATTTTTGAGGTAAACAAAGGGTCTCAAAACAAAAATGTACAAAAAAATTAAAATTTATAAGAACTTATAGGATCCCATATGATGATGTCAACCATGGGGACGATTTACCATTTTTGGAGTAAAAATATACAAAGATTAAAAAATAAAAAATAAAAAATACTTTTTCAACTCAGATTTTCAACTTATCTCCCGATGAATTTACTCAAATTTTGAGTGGGGGTACTCAGGATGCAAGATTTAATTTTTCATCCAAGGAGTACCTAGGTTGCATACTTTCGATGGACCCTACTACACGAAAAATTTGAAATACATAAAAAAACGTGATTGTAATCAATTTTTTTATATATATCTCACATTTTTCGTGTGGTAGGGTCCATCAAAAGTATCCAACATGTGTACTCCTTGGATGCAAAATTAAATTTTGCATCCAATGAATGCTCCCGCTAAAAAATTAAGTAAAACCATATGGAGATAAGTTGAAAAAATAGTTTTTTATTTCTTCCCTCCAAAACTTGATGAGGTAATCTAATTTTATTTTATTATTTCCACTATTGTTTTATAATATTCCTTAGGAGGCCCATTTTAGACCTCAAAATTTCTCTAATGTATATATGTATGAAACGAAGAAAAATTCTAGTCCTACACAAAGGGCCAGAACTTATGTCGAGCATACAACATGGTAATTAAACTAGAAATAATAGTAACATAAGTTCATAATCTCCTCCAACAAAATATGGCATATAACCAGTTCCATGAAATCAAGTAAAAGATATGCATAGTATTGCATAAATCATTGAGGGTTTCTCCCCCAGCCCCACCCCACAACCCGCAAAAAAGGAAATAAATCTTGATGTTTTCTTTAACAGTCAAACTCAGAATCCAAGAGTTTAATTAAAAACAATAGTTGATCGAGTCCATGAAATAAAAATCAAGACATTGTCATGACACTAAGCCCTATCTAAACTAAATATTGCATAATATAGAAATTATTAAGGGTCTCTATCCTAGTAAGACGCCTTGCAATATTTTCTAAATAATTAACTATAAAAAACCGTAACTATGAACTCAACTACACCTGGATTAGAGACGAAATAACGAACTTTCACTGACGTGTGTGGAGAATTAATGCATGAGAGATGAAATGTCGTGAGTTTAGAACACTATACCTGCAAAATAAAATAAACCCACATATGAGAATTAACATATCTGTGAACATTCTGAGAAAGTAGTATAAAATGTCTATGATAGAAAGGAAATTATAAAATTGTGGCGTAGCCACCTGAAGGAGTATAGTGTTGAAGAACCCCTCCCCCATCCTCCCCAAGCAATAGAAAACCCTGACAAGAAAAATCATTATCAAATTAACCCAGATAGGATATGAGAGCTAGAATAAAAAAAACCAGGGATGAGTGACTTATCGACAAAATGGGCTTGTTTTGCACTCCCATCAACGTAGTCATATAAAATCTAACCGTGTCATGTGAGAATACAGGGACATGAATAAGAGTTATAAATTGTATAGAAATTAATTATGAGTGCATGCAATGAAAGGGCAAGGATTCTGGAATTGTACTTGAAGAAAAAGGTAGAAACCCTGGTAATTTACATCTCAAACCTCACATTAGAGAAATTTTGAGGTCTAAAATGGGCCTTAAAACAAAAAATGTACGACCAAAATAAACTTTATAAGAACAAATAAGATTCCAAATGATGATCTCAACCATGGGGGATGATTCACCATTTTTGGAGTAAAAAAGTAACAATATTAAAAAAAAAAACTACTTTTTCAACTCATATTTTCAACTTATCTCCCTACTGTTTTACTCAAATTTCAAGCAGGAGCACTCATTGGATAAAAAATTTAATTCCTCATCCAAGGACTACCCATGTTTCATACTTTTGATGGTCCCTGCTACATGAAAAACTTTATTGTAATCACATTGTTTCATGTATTTATCATTTTTCATGTAGCAGGTTTCATCAAAAGTATGCAACATGGGTACTCCTTGGATGAGGAATTAAATTTTGCATCCAACAAGTGATCCCACTTGAAATTTGAGTAAAACAGTAGGGAGATAAGTTGAAAAATAGTTTTTCCTTTTTTCCCTCTAAAATTTGATGATGTAATCTAATATTATTTTATTATTTGTACTATTATTTTATAATATTCCTTAAGAGGCCCATTTTAGACCTCAAACTTTCTCTAATGGTGAGACAAGAAGATGATCCTAGCATTAGTAATCCTTCAACTTACAGAGAGTTCATCATGCCTGGGAATTAAATGTATTAACACAAAAAGGAAAGAACTAGTCTCAAGATCAATGAGAACTCAGTTGAAGTGCATAGAAGCAACCTAGAAAGAGAGACAGAGGCAATGGACCTTGCACAATGCTAGGGAAGTGGGTATTTACCTCTCAAAATTCCTCAAACATTTTCCACCATATATTCAAAATCCCAGTGCAAGGAGTCTAGATCTGTGTCAAATCCCAAGAGCTAGACTCACCAGTTGGAAAGTGATAACAATGGGTTCTAGATAATTCAAAAGTGACACATATTTTCATGTTCTTGATAAGGTTGAGTAAGGATGCATATTGAGTTTAATAAAGACACAAATCTAGAAACATTCCACCCATGGATAATAAACCCTGAACACTATAAAGGTAACCAATACATAACTAACCTCCTGTTATAAACTTAAATGTTGATGGTAGTTGTATAGTGGGTAGAACCTTTGTCCTACTTTGATTGCTTAGACAATTAGAAAGAGTTAATTTTATGGTAATGAAACTCAATATATATAAACATATATGTATAATTCCTTATGATCATGATATGATAGATTTATCGATTAAAAAAAAATTGTTACTAGGGTATGTTATAGGTGGTATCAGAGCCTAGGTTGCTACACTATGGCTTGATTGGGAAAAATGATGAATAATAAGTTGTATTGTATGATTCTACAAGGAAGAAAGGGAGTGTGGAAGAAATATTAGGAGAGGAAGTCGTGCAACATTTACACCGCCAACAAGACCTTCTCTAGGACCTAGTTCAACCCCTTTTGTGGGGCCTAACCCAGAACTGTGGATTCAACTAGAAAATGAGTCCCGAAATGCCAATGTCGTGCTGATGGAGATAGTACAACAATTAAAGGCCAAAATGGAAAACTTAAGAGTATATAATGAACGTTTGATGCATGAATAGGAAAGGATCATGTAAATCCTGACAAACAGACAAAATCACAAAAAATCCAATCCAAGTCCTAACAATGGCAACAGATATGATTCCTATCAGAGGAGGAAAAATAATATAACTGAGGAAAGTCACACACAGGAAAAAAAGGGTGATCGAGAAACACATGAAAGAGTGTTTGGAAATTCTTCCGAGAGTAAGATGCATAAAGGAGATAAGAGACAAAAGACGGAATTATATGGGGAATTAAAAAAGATAAAATCCCCAAGCTACGATGGTGAAGATGAAGAGGCAACATAGACATGGTTAGTTAATATGAATAAGTACTTCCAGATTATGATGAAAATTTGAAAGCTTGGTTAACAATTTATCAGCTACAGGGAAAGGCAACCCTGTGGTGGGAGGCAGTGAAGGAGGTACATGGAATTGACGAACAATTAGCTACCTCAGAAAATTTCCAAAAAAAATTCAAGGGAAAAATATATATGATTGAATGGTTCTATGATGATAAAGCGAAATAATTCCATGATCTCCAGTTACGCTAGCAAACCATGGATGAATATGTGGAAATGTTCACCTCACTACTATGGTATGTACCTTATATACGCGAATAAAAATCTAAGGTACACAGATGCATTAGTAGCCTTCTAGTTCATATGAAGGAACCATTAGAATTTGATAATCCTAAAACTATGGACGATGCTATAAAAAAACTCAAATTTGTTATCAAAATATGTAGAAGAAATATAATGATAAAACCTCGGTAGCTAAGAAATGACAACAAAATGTGAAAAATATTAAAAATAATAGAACTGTCAATTTCAAGAATTCCCATAAATGCCAACAAGGGAAACCTGTGGAGAAGGATCAACAGAAACCTTGACCACAAAATGAATCAAAATCTATAGAAAAACCAACCAGACCTGAAAGCGGTCAGCTACAAAAACCACCCCTACAATGCTAGGGTTGTAGAGGACCACATTATGTCAAGAATTGTACCTATCACGGAAGATTTGAGCAGGTAATCAACATATAGGAAGCTTCAATAGTAGGCGAAGTAGTGAAAAACATACCTAAAATCAATGTTTTGTTGGAGGATAATTAAGTGGAATATCAACCCAACATGATTGAATTTGAAGGTAAGCTCTTTAAGCATATTATTTCTATTTTAATAGACCCTAGGGCCAATCTAAGTTACATAAGTCCTAAGGTGGTAGAACTATGTCAGTTACAGGTTCATAAATTTAAAATCCCATGGTTGGTTCAATTAGCCATAGGGGAGAAAACAAGAGTGGTGGCTAAAGTAGAGAATTGTTTAATTGAGTTAGCAGATCAACCTGTAAAGGTAAATTTGAATGTTTTACCCCTGGGATATTACGATGCCTTAATTGGTATGGATTGGTTAGAATCTCATTGATCTCTTGTAAACTATAAAGAAAATATTATTAGTCTCTTGAATGAGGCTAGGGCTAGATGTGAATTCCAAGGGATTAAGAGGCCCTTGAAGTTAAGACTGATCACCACCTCCCAGTTAGGAAAGTGTATTAAGAAAGGCTGCCAAATTTAGAAGTGCAAGTGGGATATGCTAATTCTAAGGAAAAAACAACAACACTGGAGAACCTACCAATAGTCCAAGATTTTGTAGATGTGTTTCCTGAGAAGATACCTAGATTACCACCTAAATGAGATATAGACATTACTATTGAACTAATTTCAGGAGTTGCCTCAATGTCCAAGGCACCTTACAAGATGAGTATACCAGATTTAACCGAATTAAAAATTCAACTACAAGAATTACATACGCTCCATAGAGTCACCTTGGGGAGTCCCTATCCTTTTTGTTAAGAAGAATTACGACACTTTGAGACTATGCATCAATTACTGACAGTTGAATAAATTAACTATCAAAAGTAAATACCCACTACCAAGGATTGACGACCTATTTGATCAAGTCAAGGGCACTACAATATTTTCAAATGTCGATTTGCAATGCGGGTACCATCAGATAAGGATAAGGGATGAGGATATGTATAAAACTGCATTGATAATTTGTTACAGACATTATGAATTTGTGGTTTTATTTTTTGGGCTTACGAACGCCCCAACCACCTTCATGTGTCTTATGAATAGTATATTCCATCCTTACCTTGAAAAAATTGTGCTAATCTTTATTGATGATATTATGATCTATTCTAAGAATATAGAGGAACACAAGAAGCATTTATAGATAGTATTGCAAACTTTGTGGGAGCATAAATTGTATGCCAAATACAGTAAATATGAATTCTACAAGGATCAAATACAATGTTTGGGACATATTATCATACAAGAAGGCATAGTAGTAGACCCTGAGAAGATTAAAACCATAAAGTAGTGGCCTACCT
The DNA here is from genome assembly GCA_031772625.1 of Pinus tabuliformis. Taxonomy (NCBI): domain Eukaryota; kingdom Viridiplantae; phylum Streptophyta; class Pinopsida; order Pinales; family Pinaceae; genus Pinus; species Pinus tabuliformis. The sequence goes on along the minus strand of CM062808.1, from coordinate 761,667,426 downwards.
CAAAAATGTTGTAGATATCCGCTCTTTCATGGGGTTAGCTAGTTATTATCGCTGCTTTATGGAGGGATTTTCTAGAGTATCCTACCCCTTAACATCATTACAAAATAAAGGAAAAGTTTTTAATTGGACAACAAAATGTCAACAAAGTTTTGATCAACTAAAACCTCTGCTGACCACAACACCCATTTTAAGAATATCATATCTAGACAAGGATTTTATTGTCTGTATTGATGCATGCCATGTAGGGTGAGTGGTGTACTAATGTAGGAAGGCCGAGTTCTAGCCTATGAATTGTGAAAATTGAAGGAACACGAGCAGTGTTACTTTGCTTATGATTTGGAGCTAACCACAGTAGTCCATGCCTTGAAGGTATGGTAACATTATTTATTAGGGAAGAATCTTATCTCAATGAAAGATCACAGTAGCTTTACCAACATCTTTAAACAACAGAATTTAAACACTCACCAAGCGCAGTGGACCACTTTTATGAGCGAGTTTGACTTTGATATTAGGAACTTAAAGGGCAAGGAGAACCAGGTGTCACATACTCTAAGTAGGAGGTTGAAATGTGTTTATGAGATCACTTTCAGTCACTTGAAATTTAATTTTTCTAATCAGATTAGAGAAGTTTCTTTAAAGGATCCTAAATATCATTTCCTATGGCAGCAAGCTAAGCAATAAAACAACCTTGGAGGAGGTTGGGGTATGACATTAATAATGGGAATTTATTGACTTACAAAAATCGAATTTATGTTCCTAATTAGCAAGCTATTAAGTGATTTATCCTTGATGAATATCATAGGAGAACATATGTTGTACATCCTGGTTACTAGAGAATGATTATAGCTATAAGAAAAGACTACTTTGTGCCAGGAATGAAGAAAGAGGTGGCCCAGTATTTGGCGCAATGCCTGGAATTCCAGTAGGTAAAGGCGAAACATCAGTACCCAATCGGTCTACTCCACCCACTGTACATCCCTAAATAGAAATGGGAAATAATAACATTAGTTTTTATTACATGTTTACCAAAGTTGAAGAAACAAAATTATTCTATAATGGTGGTAGTGGAAAAATTTAGTAAGACTGCTCATTTCATCCCTATGCAATCAACATATAAGGTTGTGCAAATTGTCAATATATTTATGAAAGATATCTTAACAAAGTTACTGATCAAATGAAAACTATTACCTCAAAACAGGAACTCTAGCCAAAAAACATGAAAAAATAAGTTGAAAACGAAAAGTATTGATGTTGGAATAACAATTTTTTTTCGAGGTAAATTTTCAACATTTTTTAAAAATGGTAGTCAACACCAATTTTTTTTGTGCAAAAGACACCCCGAAAATGAAAAGTGTTGAAGTTTGAATAGCGTCTATTTTTTCAGGGTAAATTTTCCAAACTTTTTTAAAAATAGTAGTAAAAACCAATTTTTTTTGTGCAAAAGACACCCTGAAAACGAAAAGTGTTGATGTTGGAATAACGTTTTTTTTAAGGGTAAATTTTTAACATTTTTTAATAATGATGTTAAAGATAAAATATCATGACTCCAAAAAACTTTAAAGTTCCAACGATTTTCAAGCATGACATTAAAGATAAAATATCATGTCTTTGAAAAGCCTTAAAATTCCAATGATTTTTAGGCATAACATTAAATATAAAATATCACGTCTTTGAAAAACCTTAAAATTCCAACAATTTTCAATCATGGTGCTAAAGAAAAAATACTTATAATTGTTTTCAACAATACCATTAAAGATAAAATATCATGACTTAGAAAAACATTAAAATCTTGACAATTTTTCAACCATGGAATTAAAACCAAAGATTATGATTACAAAAAAAAATTAAATTTTTAAAATATTTCAAGCATGACATTATGGAAAAAAAATTTGACTAATTTTTTTTTTTAAATGAACACATAAATGAAAGAGTTATTATACCAAGAGTAATTTATTTTTTAAATGTTAAACGTATAGCGTTTTTAAAATCTTAGCCTAAGACAACTTGATACATTGCAACAAAAATATAAAAATCAACCATCAAATTGACACGCAGTGTAAGTGAACTCAATCCACTATAATGAGAACTTAAAAATCAACCATGAAATTGACTTATTGTGGGGGCAGACTCGATTCATTTTAACGAAAATTTTAAAATCAACTATCAAATTGCACATAATGGGATTGGGTTGCTAGTCGAGCATCGACATAGACACGACAATATATATATATGAAAAATACAAAAGAAAGCAAAAATTCAAACATCACAAAAAATAATAACAAGTAATAAAACATAAAAATAAAAATAAAAAACATGAAGCCCACGGGGCTTTGGATTGACAGTGAATGGGTGCACTGTTAAGGCACTCCTTGCGATAGGTCACTGGTTCAAATCCCCCGTGGGTGCTTACCTACCAAATTAAAAAAAAATGATAAAAAAAATCAAATATAAAAAATAAATAAAAATATATATAAAAATGACCCTAAAAAATTATGGAAATGTAATATATATATATATATATATATATATATATATATATATATATATATATATATAAGAAAAAATAAAACAAATTTTCTAATATAGTAAGTGTGGATATATTTTTTTAAATATTGGTACTTTTCATGTTGGTAATAAAAAATAAAAAATAAAACATGACAAAATACATAAATAAATAAAACTTATAAAAATGTAAAAAATAAAAAACAAAATTACCTTGTAAAAATAAAAAATTTAAACAAAATATTAAAAAAACAAAAAAAAATATTAAAAACCTAATTATAAAATGGAGAAAGAATTTAAAAAAATAAAAATTAACCCAAAAAAAAGCATCAAAAACATTTGTATTTAAAGTAAAAAACAAAAAATAAACAAACCAGCATAGTTAGAAAAAAAAATAAAAATGAAATAAGAAAGGTTAAAAAATAAAATTAAAACAACATTTCAAAATAATTAAAATTAAAATTTCAAATTAAAAATAAAAAAATTAAACATTTAAAATTAAAAAATTAATCAATTAATTAATTAACTAATTAATTAATAAACAATAATTAATACAATTTTATTTTATTTTTATTTTTGGCCTTGGCAGACCAAGGTCGATTTCCAGAATCGACCTTGGTGACCTCAACCATGGTTGCTAGAGCTATGAGGCCTCGGGCTTGGGTGAGGTGACATTGTGTAATGGCACCTCACCTAGGCCCGAGGCCCCGCGGCCCTGGGCGGCCACGACCAAGCTCAGCCATAGCCGCCCAAGGCCTCATGCCTAGGCGGGGCATGGTTGCATAGCTTTGCCCCACTCAAGCCCGACGCCCCTCAGCACTAAGCGACTAACGCCGAGCAAGCCTCGCCCTGGCTAGGCCTGAGGCCCCTCAACCTTGGGTCGCTGAGGCAACGCTCAGTCTTTGCTGCCCAAGGCCATGGGGCCTCAAGCCTGGGACGGGCGGGACTGTGCAGCCACCCCGCCTAAGCCCGAGGCCTCGAGGCCCTGGGCGGCTTGAGGTCGAACGCAGCTTGAGCCGCCTAGGGCCGCGGGGTCTCGGGTCTAGGCATGGCAGCACTGTGCAATGTCGCACTGCCTAGGTTTGAGGTCCCATGACCTTGGACAACTAAGGTCTCGCTCGACTAAGCCATTTTTCTTAATTTATTTTTTTTAAGTTTTTTGTTTTATTATTATTATTATTATTGAACTGTGCTGGTTTGTTTATTTTTTGTTTTTTAAGTTAAAAATAAATGTTTTTGATGTTTTTTTGTTTGGTTAATTTTTTGTTTTTTTTCCTTTAATTATGCGCCTTTTTAATTCTTTCCCCATTTTTTAATTAATTTATTGATATTTTTTTGTGTTTTTTTTTTTTTTTTTTTTTTTTAATAATTTTTTTTTAATTTTTTATTTTTACAAGGTATTTTTTTTTTAACATTTTTATGGTTTTTTTTTTTTCTTTTTTATATATATTTTTATATTTGATTTGTTTTTTCATGTTTTTTTTTTAATGGTTAATTACCAACATGAGAATCACCAACATTTAAAAAATATTATCCACACTTAATACATTAGAAAATTTAAAGTGTAAAAAACAAGCCCTCTAAACAAAAAGGGTTGATGTTGCATCAACACTTTTCAAAATAAACATGAAAATCAGTAAGATTTTAAAACAAATGTTCATACTTGATAGATAAACAAATTTAAAGTGTCACAAACAAGCCCTCTAAAGAAAACGGTTTGATGTTGTATCAACACTTTTCAAAATCAGCATGAAAACCGCTTACATTTAAAAAACAATATTACATAAGAAAATTTGAAGGGTAAAAAATATGCTCCAAAAAAAAAGATGTATTCTGAATAACCACTTTTCAAAATCAAGTGATTTTTTTCTATCTCAAAAAAATGGGCAATCGATAATTTTCTCATTTGATCAGTAACTATGTTTCTTCAGACTACACATAATACCCAAAATGGTAACCTCAGTTTGGGACTTAAATTTTACCTCTGCTTTTTGGAAATGTCTCTTCACTAGTTTGGGCACTCGTGCAGTTCAATACTTCCTACCATCCTCAAATGGACAGGCAAAATGAATGAGTAAAGAAGGTGTTGGAATATATGCTTAAAATGTATGTGATGCAACATTCTACGAAGTGGGAAGAGTATCTCCACTTGGTACAGTTTAGTAATCAAGGTAGTAGTATAGAATAACCTTGTAGTAATCAAGGAGTTGGTAAGTAAGGTTCAACATTGAGCCATAATTTGATTTCTCATCCTGGTCCGAGTGGATTTGTATTAGTAGGTTTCACTCCTAGTGTGATGGCAGGAAATTAAGGAGAATCCGCCATGATCTATCCAGAGTTCTGGGGATGGGAAATAGATGATGTGGAACAACACTGGTTCCTTTGTAACTCCATCTTTGAAAATGAGCCCATTCGAAGTGTTATATGGACGAAAGTGTAAAACACCTATCAACTAGAACAATCTTGAAGATAAACTGATTTTAGGACCTGATATGCTAAAGGAAATGGAGACTACGGTGAAGAAAGTTCGATTAAACTTAAAAGTTGCCCAAGATCAACCAAAAAGTAATACTGAGAAGAGAAGCTCTTATTGGGAATTATGTGTAGGAGAACATGTTTATGTAAGGGTCAAACCCAAAAGAAGTACCCTAAGGTGGGGTCGTTGCACCAAGTTAGGCCCTCGATTTTGCGACACATTTCAGATCCTTGCTCGGATTGGTCCAGTAGCCTATCAATCGGCCTTACCTAGTCATATACATGTCCACGACGTGTTTCACGTATCTCTCTTAAAAATATATATACATGACCTTAGGCACATTATACATTGGCAAGATGTGCAAGTAACATGAATAAGAAAGAAAAACTTTACAATATTGTTTTGATTGTTGTTGTTGAAATCTAATAATGAATTGATGTGTGATTGTAGGTCATACCAGACAGATAATTCCTATTCAAACCCCTACGTATTCTCGATTAGAGATAAATAGTGTTGCAAAAATGAGTTATCACCCAGGTTAAAGTGCAATGGAAGAACTTTGGCCTAGACGAGGCTACTTGGGAGGATGAACAATTCATGCATGAGAGGTATCCCAACCTATTCCAGAGGTTATAAAACACTGAGGATAATGTTTCACTCAAGGGGGAGATGTAATACCCCTCAATAAATATGGTAACCTTAAATTACTTTATTTTACTATGGATCTAGTTTAAAGAAGACTTGAACTAGATGGATTATGAATGTGAATGTTTAAATTTAATTTCAAAAGTATTTTTGTTTTAAAAAATGGTCAGCTACAAAGTTACGGGGAAAGTAATGTAAAAGTAAATTTCATATTCAGAGATAGTTGAAGATGGTTATGGGTTGAGACAATTTCCTACCTAACCTCTCTCCCTTTAGACAAAATTTTTCAGTAAGGAAAAGGGAATCCAATAGGCTATGAGGGACCTGAGGTAACTTGAGAGGAAAAAGAGACTCCTATATCATTGAACCTTTGATTGGACGTTGTAGAGGGAGGAGGGATGCTTCCAGACACAGAGTTCCTGAGTTAGTCGGCCAGTGGAAATTTGTTTAAGTACCCTTCACTGAAGTTGGTTGGGACCAGGTGGTTTTGGGGAAAGCTTATTAAGGTTTTAAATCTGAGACTATGTTGAATATGAAATTGGCTCGGAGGGGGTATAACCAAAGTTACAGGTTCTCATAGGTTGGGAGGAACATTCCTTTCCCTGGGATTCTATGGCTAACTGAAGAGGAAATAGATAAGTATTAAGGAAAACATGTATTGTTTATTACTTATTGAATTGTTTCGGAAATAAAAGTTATCTTTGATAGAGAAAATTTAGACTGTCAGATATGATTGAGACTATTAATGTGTTGTATCAAAGCAACTGTGAATTACAGGGAGGTAAAGATTTCCTATTTCTTTTTATAAATGTATAAATAAAGAGAACGTAAAGTTTATGTAATATGGTAGTAAATTTGAAAAGGACTCTCAAGGAATAATATTCATTATTATAGAAGAAATATTAACATAACTAAGGAGACTTAGGTTAGTCTCTAATCCGAGTCAGGTTACTAGCAACCCAGGGACAGTCCCATAGACTTCCTTAGAATGCAGAAAATTAATAACATAGGAAAGAGGCATGAATTATAAACATTATAACCAACTATATAAACATTATATGCCAAATAAAAAAGAAGAGACAACTCGGAAAGTTACATAATAAAGAACTTGTATCCTTAAATGTACTCGATGTAAGGAATTCACCAAAGAGTTATAATTTATTAATTTGAAAAAAAAGAGAATCGAAAGAGATTCACAGGGTCTTAATTCCTTCATCTAGACAATCATCAGATGTATATTATAACCTTATGAAATATATGTCGGGGCAGGGTTCATCACCCTCCAAATCTAAATATATATGTATGAAACGAAGAAAAATTCTAGCCCTACACGAAGGGCTAGAACTTGTGTTGAGCATACAACATGACAATTAAACTAGAAATAATAGTACCATAAGTTCATAATCTCATCCAACAAATATGTCATATAACCAGTTATAGGAAATCAAGTAAAAGAGATGCATAGTACTGCATAAATAAACGAGGGTTTTCCCCAAAAAAAGAGGAAATAAATCTTGATGTTTTCTTTCATAGTCACACTCAGAATCCGAGATTTTAATTAAAAGCAACAGTTGACTGAGTCCATGAAAAACAACTCAAGGCATTGTCATGGCCCTAATCCCTATCTAAACTAAAGGTTGCATAGTATAGAAATTCTTAAGGGTTTTTATCTGAGTAAGAAGCCTTGCAATATTTGCTAAATAATCAGCTACCAAAAACCCTAACCAGTAACGTAACCACACCTAGATCAGAGACCAAATAACAAACTATCACTAACGGGTGCAGAGAAGTAAGCCATGATAGATAGATGAAATTTCGTGAGTTTAGAACACTGTACCGACAAAATAAAACAACCCCACACATGAGAATTAGCATAAGCATGAACATTTTGAGAAATGAGTAGAAAATGGGTATGATCGAAAGGAAATTATAAAATTGTGACATAGACACCTGAAGGAGTACAGTGCTGAAGAAACCCCTACCCCCCCCGAGAAAAAGAAAACCCTGACAAGAAAAATCACTATCAAATTAACCCACACAGGATATGAGAGCCAAAACAAAAAAAGAAACCTAGGAGGAGTGACTTACCAGCAGAATGGACCTATTATGCACTCCCAACAACATAGTCGTATAAACCCTAACCGTGTGCTATGAGAATACATGGACATAAATAAGAGCTATAAAATTTATAAAAATGAACTGTAAATTCATGCAATGAAAGGGCGGAGCTTCCAGAATTGTACCTGAAGGAAACGGTAGAAACACTGGTGATTTACATCTCGAACCTCAGTGAGACGAAGAGATGACCCTAGAATCAGTAATCCCTCAACTTCTAGAGGGTTCATCCCTCCTAGGAATTAAGTGTATTAACAAAGAAAGGAAAGAAATGTTCTCAAGATCAATGAGAACTCAGCTGAAGTGCAGAGTGACAACCTGGAAAGCGAGACAGAGAAAATGAACCTCACGCAACGTTAGGGAAGTAGGTAGTTACCTCTCAAAATTACTCAAACATTCTCCACCGTAGATTCAAAATCCCAGTTCAGGGAGTCGTAGATTTGTGTCAAATCCAAAATCCTAGTTCAGGGAGCCGTAGATTTGTGTCAAATCCCAGGACCCAAACTCACCCATTGAAAAGTGATAACGATGGGTTCTAGATCATTCAGAAGTGACACATATGTTCACACTCTTGATAAGGTTGAGTAAGGATGCATATTGTCTTTAATCAAGACATAAATTTGGAAACATTCCACCCATGGATAACAAACCCCAGACACTATAAAGGTAACCAATGCATGACCAACCGCTAGTCATGAACTTAAAAGTTGATTCTATTTGTATAGTGGGTAGAACCTTTGTCCTACTTTAATTGCTTAGACAATAAGAAAAATTTAATCTTATGGTAATGAAACTTAATATATATAAACATATATGTATAATTCCTTACAATCATGATATGATAGATTTATCGATTTGAAAAAAAAATTGTTACTAGGGTATGTTACATGAGCTCTTCACAATCGAAGTGCTCCAAGGGATTTTTAGGGTGTTGAATCCATATATGCAATTAAAAAAACCATTTTGTAAAATAAAAATCAAGATTTGGCCCCACAATTTTTTCCCAGACACCACATTGGTGTATGAGACCCCCTTGTTTGTGGGACATGGGACCCACATCTACGGAGTGATTTGACTACTAAGTCTATGAAGGTATACATACTCTACCTCGTATGGTTTTGAGCATGTGACCTCTTAGGAGGAAACACATGCTCTTAACCATCAAGCCCACTAATAAATTCAAAACTAAAACAAATTTTAACTAATTTAATTATATTTCTTCCATTATATTTTAATTTATATATATTTCTATATAGTTTTGAGTACATTTCTATAATTTCTATATAGATTAGTAATAATTTTTGGGAAAAAAATGTTAATAAACTTGAAGTGTTAATAAAGATAAGTAAAATTAGTCAATTTACTTGAGCTTTCTTTCTCGACTCTACAATGGAGGTAAATATATAATAGTGGAAGGAAATACTATCAACAGACCGATGATAAGAACTTACACAACCATGATTTTTATACTCACTCGACGCGGAATGCTCAAGAATGGTTGCGCAACATATCTAGGGTTTTGAGCAATGGTGGCCACCATGGGGGGATCCATCCCCTTTCCCTCCTCTTCACAATCTCCTCAATTTTGCTCCATGTCCTCTCCAACAATATCTACCTTCAATCCACTCATTCATAATGTATTGAAAGAAGTTAAATCCAAGAATGATAAATTTGTGAAGAGATTGGAAAGTATCCTGAAGGTCCAGGTAAATCGCAATAGATCTAAAGCTACAATTCTCAATCTTGTTGAAAAGGGATTGGTAGGGAAATTTATGGGAATTTGGCCATCCCCCAATTGCCTTAGGCAATGGGTGGAAAGGAACTAACAACCCTTGGTTAAGGGCCAAATCGAATATGCTTTTTGTGGGAAAGGCTTCTTCACCTTCCTTTTTTAGCATAAAGAAGATAGGGATTTTATCTTCCGAAATGGACCATATTTTATGGGAACTCAAGGGTTGTAATTAGACATATGGACACTAGATTTAGACCCAAAGAACAATGTCCCATATGTTATTATATTTTGGGAAAGTATAATAGATAGGGAAACGGTCAAAGATTCAATGTATGCCTATGCTAGGATTTGTGTTGAAGTTGATTTAAAGAAAGGTCTTGCTGAAGAAATCCAACACTCTCTAGATAATGGTTCATTTATCCAACCTGTAGATTATAATTAGATCTCGTTCAAGTGTAAGAATTGTCATCAACATGGGTACTTCACAAGAAATTTCCGAAAGAAATGAGAAACTGCAGATGTCCAAGAACATGGAGGAAAATGATAGACTCAGAGGAAGCGAAAGGGTGTGAATTGATATACAACTTATAAATTTTAGGCCCTCGAATCTCTGAAGCCTCATGCCTCCTCAAGCAAGAATCCAACCATAGAAAATTTTAAGGGCGAATGTTCACCCTTTGGAGAAATTAAGGGGTTTTAAATTTTTAGTGGCCGAATATTTTGTATCATAGTACATTTTTACAAATCACCTCAAATAGCCCACCTTATTTTAAGGGAGATGGTAAAAAAGGTAAATTTAGCCCTTGAAATTAGGAGTTACAACCTTCCATTCACCCATTTTCAAGAATAGGTTTTATTTAAGTGAATCCATTCGCCCATTTTCAAGAATAAGTTATATTTAAGTGAATCCTATGGGCCAAAGGCCCAAATACCATATTTATAAAAGAGGTATGGTAAATTAATAAAAATATAAATAAATGAGAAGTAAGGTAAATAAATAAAACATTTTTTATATTTACTCCATAAGTCACCTTATATACATGCAAGGGTGTAAACAAATAAAAATATAAGTAAAGTGGAGGTATGGTAAATAAATAAAACGTCTTTATAAAAATATAAATAAATGAGAAGTATAGTAAATAAATAAAACATTTTTTATATTTACTCCATAAGTCACCTTATATACATGCAAGGGTGTAAACAAATAAAAATATAAGTAAAGTGGAGGTATGGTAAATAAATAAAACGTCTTTTTATACTTACTCAAAAGGTATGGCAAATAAATAAAAAAATAAATAAATTAGATGCATGGTAAATAAATAAAACCTCTTTTTATATTTAGTCCATAACCCTCGTTCTATTTATGAAGGCTCAAGAAAGAGGTTTTATTTAAGTAAATCCTATGGGCCAAATACCATGTTTGTAAAAGAGGTATGGTAAATTAATAAAAATATAAATAAATGAGAAGTATGGTAAGCAAATAAAACATTTTTTTATATTTACTCCATAAGTCACCTTATATTTATGAACACTAAAAAAATGTGTTATATCTAGGTGAAACCTATAAGAAAAATACTATGGGACAAATACCATGGACTAGATTGTTATTAATACCATGCAAAAAAACATTATTAACCCTAATATTAGTATTAATAAAAATAAAAATGGCACATGGTATTGACCCATGGTATTCACCTGGAATGTAGCCTATTTAAATGGGGGAATTAAACTAGCATAGATCCATCTTTACTCTAGATCTACTAACCCCCGAGAGGTATCAAATATCGTGATATGCAAACTAGCATAGAGTAAAAAAATATTTGATCCGATCAAGAGTAAAAATGGATGTTGTAATTTAATGTATGTTAAACATTTTAGCTTGGTTAAAATAAAAATAAAAATAAAAAAAATCAACTATTAATTTTATTAATTTTTATAAATTACTAAAAGCTCCAGGTTTATGATAACACATGGTATTGACCCATGGTAATACCATGGTATTCATGTGAGCATAAACTATTTAAAGGGGAAATTCTATCATCTTAGGTCCATCTTAATTCTAGGTCTACCAAGTGCTCAGAGGGATAAATAGATTTCATCCCCCTAAGAGTGGTAGATGTGGAGTTAAGATGGATATAGGTTGGTTTTTATGATAATGAAGATATTAAATAGACTTAGGAAATTATATTGTAAAAACATCTTAAGGTGAATCGTTAAAGCATAGACATTGGACAAGTATATTTGTATACTTTTGTTTTAAACTGAAACAAATCCAGGGCTAAAAGGAATGGATTGATTGCACTAGTCATCCTTCTATAACTTTCCAACATATGCTAGCGTAAACAGATTGTAATTTGGGTAAGTTTTCTAGTTACAAACAGGAACATACTTGTGTATTGGTAGGGTGGTTACGAGGTCCCTAGAAGTGATGAATTTGAATTTTTCTTGGTTTTATATATAGTATTAGGTTTTTTCTCATGCTTTCTGTGAATGGCACGGGTGAATTTTATCCTACACCCACTAGGTTATTGATATGTAATTTTGTTAATTTTGATTTCAAAAGATATTTTAAAGAAATGCAATGATTTCATTTGTGTATTCAATAAACACAAGATTTTATAATTGAGTAAAATATTTGCCATTCCTGGTGAGAGATTCGCCAAAAAATTATATATACATATCATATTATTCATAAAATCGCCTTCCATTTTTCCTATATACCATGGATATTCGCCCATTTATTATACATGTAAATTTAGGGGGGGTTCTTAAAATTTTCCCTGAATCCAACAGATCCAATCCAATACGACAAAGAAGTAGATTCTGACAAAGATCCTAAATCAGTAAACCCATTCGCCTCTTTGGTGGGTGATCTTGAAAAAGGAGATACAAATCAAGAAGAAGCAAAGGAAAATGATCATGGGAGGTAAGAAGATGTAGATCTAATGGAATAAAAAGGACCCCTAGATCTGGGAGAGGACCCTATGCTCCAAGCCACAAAGGAGGCTCAAAGATCTGAAGAAGAGAATAATTTCATGTCTTTGAAAGTAGGAACCATTCCACACGAAAATTTTGTTTCAACAGAGGATAATTCATAAAATTAGGTGGCAAGAGATGTTAAGGGTCTGAGAAAATAGGTTTTTCATTCACCTAGAAACACCAAGAATCGTCAAGAATCTTCAGTTTTTGGATCTACAGACAAAAAATCAAAGGGTGAAAAGACAATCCACGAAAAACCACATAAGAAAGTAGGTCACCACAGAAATAAAGAAGTTGGAAGTGCACATGTATATAAGGATAAATAATTAGGTTCTCAAGTTCATTGCAAGAGGTCTTTCATACAACCCCTAAACAAACCTAACACAAGGAATTGGGGGCAGAAAAAGAAGTCACTTTTGGAAAAAAGGAGAGAAAGAATGAAAGTGACTATGCATTTGAAATTAAGGTAGAAGAAGGTAACACTTCCTCTTATCCATCCTTTTTATAGGTTTTAAAGAAACTTTTAGGTCCCTCCCCCGCTTTGACAAGAGGTAGGAAAGACCTCAAAGAATAGGAGGGTCCTTAAATCATGCTTGAACATTAATGTAGATTTAGCGAGAACTAGGATCAACAAAGAGGATATCTCTTCAAATTACTAAAGAAACTGAATCAATATGTTGAGTAAATTTTTCTTTCCGTTAGACCAATTTTGGCATATCTACAAGTGTAATAGTCTTGAAACTATTTTATTTTATTTAAAGGAAATAAGTAAAAATTTCTATAGGTAGATGAAAGAGCTTCTATTTGTTCAAACCGAGCTCATGGATTGTATTGTGATATATTTGTATGATGTAATCACTCTGAGCATTTATCTCATATCTTTTTTAATACAAACGTATTTGCGTTTCCTGTTAACAAAAATAAAGATAGTTAAAAGTCAAAACCTTTCAGTAACAACATACACATAAAAAATTGGTAGACATGGGGAATATTTTACTAAACAAATATAGAAATAATTTTTTTGGGGACTTAGAAAGGATATAGTAAGGGGTTCCATTTAGCCTTGGTGTCCTCCAAAAAAATGAGGGGTGGGGCTGTCACTCAATTTCTTAACATTCTTAGATTATAATGAGTGATTGCAACAAACTTTAATGGTCATATGTGGCTCAATAACTATTAGTGGATTGTATCTAATAGCCATATACCACTCAATTCCCACACTAGAGGATTACAAGCCAGGAGCATAGGCTTGAAAGGACAATTCTTCCCCTCATTGACATGCTCAACATAAATTTGGTTCTAGGATTTATAATCCTTAGTGAAGGGTTCAAAAAGCAAGGTGGGATAATGAAATCAAGTTTAGGAGAAGATAACTATGTTGTGGAGAGAAAGATAGGTTAGCACAAATCCAATTTGGTAAGAGACATGATTAGTATCTTGCTAATATTATTGAATATCTATTTTTTTTAGTTGATTTCGGGGTGTGATATGGATGATTTTGTTTATGGGTTTTATTTTTGGAGGGTAGGTGCCTCTTGTGTATGGTTCTTTGGTCTAGTTTTGTGTGGTTATATTATATATGGTTCTCTAGTCTTTGCAGGGTAGGTAAAGCTTTTGTATGATTCCTTTTGCTATTTTTAATATTGGGAAATTCCCTTCTATTTTTGGTTTTTTCGACATCCTAAACCTTTTCTTTTGAGTGACCTTTCATTGAGTCATTTTGAAAATTGTCTCAAATTCCTTGTATCCTAGTTTTGAACCACTAGGGACCTTTGGCTCCTTGCTCTATTGATATAATGTAAGGAATAGGTGGTCTGACATTATATGGTTGATGTTGGGATTTATTTGTGAAAATTCCTCTATGCATAGGAAAGGAGAGAGAGAGGGAGACATAGATATGGTAGGGGGAGAAAGGGGGAGAGAGAAGGAAAGAGGGAGGGAGATAGTGACAGAGTTGGAGGGAAAATAGAGAGATAGAGAGAGAGATCGGGGGGGCGAGGGGACCGAGGGAGTTGGGAGAGAAAGGAAGATAGGTGAAGGAAAAGAGAGAGTAATTAAGAGAGATAAGGAAAGAGGGAGGGAGAGAGAGAGATGGATTTGGTTGGGAAGAGAGAGAGAGGGAAGAATAAATACATAGATAGATAGAGGTGGAGGGAGAGGGAGAGATGGAGAGAGAGTCAGAGAGATAGGAGTGAAGGAGGGAAGAAATAGAGAAGGAGAAGAGAAAGAAAGGGATACACGAAGATGGAGAGAGGGAGAGAGAGTGATGGGGGGAGAGACACAAGTAGTTGGGAGAGAAAGGGATAGAGATGAAGGAAAAGAGAGAGGACTTGAGAGAGAGATAAGGAGAGAGGGAGGGAGAAAGAGATGGAGTTGGAAATGGAGAGAGAGGGAGGTAATAATAAATCAATAAAGAGAGAAAGGTGGAGAGATAGAGAGGAAGTGACAAGCGAGAGATGGAGAGAGAGAGAGAAGCAGGGGAAAAGGGAGGAAGATAAAGAAATAGAGAGATAGATAGATATGGAGAGAGAGTGTGTCTATTTGGGGGGTGAGATAGGGTGAAAAATAAGGAGAGACCGAGGGTGATCGATATATAAATGTATGGGGAATAGATGTAAGAAGAGAGAGATAGAGAGAGGGAGGGAGGGAGAGATAGATATAGATGGCGGGGGAAGAGAAATTGAAGAAGAGAGAGACAAAGGGATGGAGAGACAGGCATAGAGAGAGAGAGTGGGGGAGGAAGAAGAAAGAGATACACAGATACAAATACATATATTATATAGCATTGAAAATTATTAACCATAGAGGAAGAGGAAGTAAGACTTTTACAAAAGGTAAAAGAAGTTGGATTTAAAAAGCCATGAATATTTTGGTTTTTCACTGAAATAAATGCATTGATTTCAATGTAGATGTTTATTTATGATCCTATTTTATTGATCTACTAGATGCATTGTTTCCAGTGTAGTTGTTGATTCTAATCCTATTTGGTTACTTGCACTAGATGCATTTATTTCAATGTATATGTTGATTTCTAATCCTATTTGATTGCTTGCACTAAATGCAATGATTTTAGTATATATGTTGATTTATAATCTTATTTGATTGATTGCACTAGATGCATTGATTTCAGTGTAGATGTTGATTTTTTATTTGATGTAATTATATATATGATGTACATTAATTTCAAATTAATTAGGTTAATAGTGTGCATTGATTTCAGTGTAGATGTTGATTTTTTATTTGATGTAATTATATATATGATGTACATTAATTTCAAATTAATTAGGTTAATAGTGTGCATTGATTTCAGTGTAAGCACAAAAAAATTATTAACGATGTGCATTGATTTTTGTGTTACAGTAATTCAACCATAAATAAAATACTTGAGTTTTCATGTTAAATAAAATGTCCACTTACGTGAAATGTTTACTTATTGAAACTATAAACTATTTGTAATTGATTACATTCTTATTATTCTCATTTTATATCATTCAACATTGTTAGTCACTTTGCATTCAAATTAAGTAATAGAAAACAACTACAATTGAAACTTACTTGGGGTTTAACACTCCATAAGTCATAAGACATGGAGAAAGATTCTATTAATTTTGGAGAGCAAGAGGGAAAAGTTATGACATTTACTACAATAGATCGAGTTAAAGATCTGAATGGTCTATGATTTCAATCGCCCTTTTTATATGATCAGTATGAAAAAATGAAAAAACTAACAGGTGTGATGATAAGAAAAGTAGAAGAAAATAGTTTGAGAATGATCACAACGAAAGCTATTTGTAATTCACCCTTGTGAGCATCACCCGATGCAATGAGTGCTAAGTGAACTATTCAAAAATCATGAGAAATTAGTCAGTTACGACTACCTCTCATGGAAATGGTCATACGTGAATGACTTATTTAACGCAGTTGAATCCCAAAATGATATCTAATATAATGCATTGCGTAAACCGCCTAATACTTAAATTCAAAAAGAGTGAAGGGATCTCTTCTTGAATGGTTCATGAGGCACAATAATTGCTAAGGTTTTCCAAATGGGGTAGCAAGCTAAGTGGGCTTGATTGTTGGGAAAACTCCACAGTTAAGCACACTTGAGCCAGAGGCGATCTGGGATGGGTGACCTCCCGGCAAGTCATGGTTATCGGGTGCAAGCCCCGGAAGTGATGATTGACGCTATGTGATTCATTTCGCTAGTTTCAATCCCACTTCTTCACCCCTCTGAGCATCACCCGATGCAATGAGTGCTAAGTGAACTATTCAAAAATCATGAGAAATTAGTCAGTTACGAATACCTCTCATGGAAATGGTCATACATGAATGACTGACTTAACGCAGTTGAATCCCAAAAATGATATCTAATATAATGCACTGCGTAAACCCCCTAATACTTACATTCTTATTATTCACATTTTATATTATTCAACACGTTTACATTTCCACTTTGCATTCAAAACTTTTATTTAATCATTTTTCATTATTCAAGTTATTAACAAGCTTTATCATCTCAAAAAATTGAGGTAACTGAGTAAATTTAAAATTAAAATGACTAGATTAATCTTAGACATATTTAGCTTAATTAAAATGTTAGGAATAATTAGATGTTCAATAAATTTTGTGTGACCGCTCATGACTGAAACCAACCTAGATCCATCTTAACATTTGATCTATCAAGCGTCGAGAGTGATAAAATCTCTCGAGGTGAAAACCCTTGAGGTTTTCAACTCAAGAGATTTGATCCCTCTCGACACTTGATAGATCCGAGGTTAATATCCATCTATGTTGGTTTATCTCAAAAGTAGTAACATAATTTCTAACCTCTTAATTAATTTGATTAATTAAAAAAATGTCATATGAACATGAGTTATGAGTTTTTGGGCATGTGATATTTGTAAGCCATGGTATTATCTCATGGTAATGTAGCAAAGCATATTTACAATTTAAGAATATCCATGGTAAAGTCGAGGTGAATCTCCATGGTTAAGAATCTTGTTACATGTTTTATTAAATGTATATATGTTTAACTTATAAACTAGCGCAACCATATAAATTAAATGGCTTCAATCCATGATAAGAATCAAAACACTTAGACCAAAATACATCTCACATTGCCCAAATTAAAAAACAATCATAAAAATTAACTAAATTATAATTTTATTTTATATTATTGTTATTATTAATTGTAAAAATAATTAATATATCACTTGAACAATATTTTTGACCACGGAGATTCATCCCCACTGTACCATGAAAATTCTTAACTTGTAAATAGTTTTTATTACAATACCATGGGTCAATACCATGACATGTTTGTCGACATAATTAATTATTTTTATAATTACTACTACTAATAATAATGATAATGATTATGAAGCTTCTAGAGCATTGTACGAAATTGTTGATGTGACTGACATTTCAGGTGAACACATTACCCATCTTCAAATGAAGAATAGATCTTGAAATGAAGGATAGAAGAGTGCAAGACCAAGTATATATGGAGAAAATAAATCATAATTATTAGAGATAAATGTAGACATTAAGGACCTAACTGTTTCCTCTAATCTGCTGGATCATCTGTGTATCCCTTCCTCTGTGGCTTCTTTTCCTTCTAACCCTCCGGATCTAGGACCTCACAGTTCTCATCCTTCGGCATCATTTGACCCTACCTTTCCTCATCAGGAATCTATTCCCCTTTCATCCGGTTTCTTCGTGGGATCTACCTTGCCGCCTCCTAATTCAGGTGAAAAGACTAGGGTCTATGAAGACCAGGGCACATCCTCTGTTGCCCCCTTCAACCCGCCTTCTGGTAAAGCGTCCTGGTCCACAAATAAATCTAAGTGCATCAAGGAGCGACACAAAAAGATCTCATTAACCCTTTGTGATGGTCTTCATATGGGAGATGTATTGGACACAACAGACAGAATTCTGGTCGGACGGGTACGGGGTCGCTCCTACAACTCGGCCCGACTCAAAAAATGGATCTTGGAAATTTGGGATAAGTACTAGAAGAACTACCCTCAGTGGTCACCTTATCCTGTGGATGGTTTTCTCTATGCTTTCAGCACCCTGAATATGTATCTTGGGTTTTATCTAAATTCTGGCACATTGAACTGGCACCGGTTTTGCTCAAGAGATGGAGCCCTCTTTTTGACCCAAAGCATGAACAATTGGGGGTTGGACCCATCTGGGTTCGTCTGCTTGGTCTATCGCTTCATCTATGGTCTAAGGAAATCTTCAAGCGCATTGGGAATTCTCTCGGGACTTATTTGGATTATGACAAATCCTATATTGTCACTGGTAATATGGCAATGGCACGTATTCTGGTCCATCTTGATACTCGTGAAGGTTTGGAGGTTAACCTGAATATTCAGTGGAGGAACACCTCTCGTCTTCAGATTCTTGATTATGAAGGAGTACCTTTCAGGTGTCGTTGATGTCATAAGTTTGGACATTTGTATAAGGAATTTCCACTGCTAGCCTCCAACTCTGCTACAGGTCCTCAGCGTGATAACCTAGAAGCAGATGCACCATCTGGATCATGGGACAAGCGGCCTACAAAATCTGTCAGTCGTACTCCAAAAATAAAAGTTCAGTAGCATGGTTTGTGCTCGGGACCTGTTCGGCCTCCCTCTCCTAATGTCACAAAATATCACGCGACAACTGCTGGCCTTACTCCGAGTAATATTTCCTCTCCTCTCCCAAATTTGCCTCCCATTGTTTCTGAATCTATTCTTACTGAATCATTATCTCAATGCATCATATCATTTTCATATATCTCCCCTTCTTATTTCCCCCTCTGTATCCCCTCCTCCCACCTTCTCGGATACCCTGCCTACCATCCCTAACGCCCCACTTGTTGCTCCCTCATCTGAGACATCTAATGATTCTTGCCTAAGCCATCCTTATCTTCTTCACTCCCTGGTCAAATCATCATCTGATGCTTGTTGTGGATTTGGTATCGTTCCCCCTCCGAAACCATCCAATCTTCCAGGGGAAGACATTCTTTTATGTCCAATGTTATCCACCAGGCTGGTCTAGATGTAGCCCAGGGTAGACAACTCTCCATTGATAGGGTCCTTAGAGCTATGCCCACCCTTCCCTATGGTCCTCCATGAAGTGGATCTCTTTCAATTGTCGCAGGCTAGCTAGTCCTGCCAAAAAACTAGCCTTCCGGAGACTCCTCGAACTTGAGAGGGTGGACATCATTTTCCTTCAAGAAACCCTCAGACTTATTGACCAGATTATCCCTACCCTAGAAGCCCTTGTATCTGGATGGAATTTTCATGCATTAGATGTGCATGGATGATCTGGTGGTATTTCGTTTGGTTACAATCCTAGGGAAATCAAGCTTCTTAATATTTGGGGAGGTGATGGATTAATTGGGGCTGACATCTTTTCTTCAGATCTTGGGAGGGATATGAGATTGATTAATGTATATGGTCCCTACATTAATTAGGTTGTATATTGGGAAAAACTTCTCAATTATTCATATATGCAAGCGGAAAACATTATCTTGAGGGGAGATCTCAATTTATCCATTGGGAATGCGGAATCGTGGGGACACGATACAAATGTTGATCCACTTTCTGATTCCATTAGCCTTCTATTGGATGAAAACCACCTCATTGATATCCCTATGGCTCACTCCCTACCTGGTGAAACAGAAGAGTTGGAGATGTTTTTCTTGCCAGAAGACTAGATTGATTCCTCTTAAAAGAAGGTCTTATCGAAAGTCTCTCCTAGTATAGACAATGGGTGGGATCGAGAGGTTTATCAGACCACTCTCCTATCTAACTTGAAATTGCAGGCATTGCTCGGAAGCCAAAAGCCCCATTTAAGTTTAATTCGACCTGGCTCAAGGATGAGGAATACACCAAAATGGTCTCTGATTATTGGAAATATCTTCCCCCACTCCTGGTCAGTCTCACACTGAATGTTTTGCTAAAAAGATTCTCTGCCTTAAGCGTAAAACTATTGAATGGGCCAAAGTTAAAAGGGTGAGGGATGATCTCATCCTCAACAATATTGAACAAGAGTTAGCTAATCTGGTTGAAGTGGATGGAAGGGGATTTGATTCTGTTGAAGCTAAAGAACACCTCACAAACCTTGAAGCAGAGAGGACTAGAATTTTGAAGGACAAAGAAGAAACCTGGAGACTAAGGAGCTGAGCCATATGGTTACAATCTGGGGATGAAAATACTAAGTTTTACCATCAATTTGCAAATGTTCATCGTGCCATCAATACGATTTGGCACTTGGAGAATGATACTAGTAATTGGGTACAATACTTCAACCAATTGGCCAACCTCGGTACATCTCATTTCATACATCTCTTTAAGGCACCTCAGGAAGCTACTCTCGCTCAGATAATCAAAGTAGATGGATTGTTCCCTCGATTTTTCAATCAGGACGCTGCAAAGGATCTCATTAAGCCTGTATCTATGGCGAATTCGAAGGCACTCTTAAATGGTTTAAGAAATATAAGAGTCATGGGCCAGATGGTTGGACGGTTGAATTTTATCTAGCCTTATTTAAAGTGTTGGGAAATGATCTACTTCAGGTCATTGAGGAATTTCGGGCTAGTGGCAGTATGTATGATGCTTTCAACTCGACTTTCATTGCCCTTATCCCCAAATATGACTCTCCCCAGACCTTCAATGATTTTAGGCCTATTTCTCTCTACAAATGCATATACAATATCATCGCCAAAATCATTGCAAACTGCCTAAAGCCTATTTTATCTAACCACATCTCTTCGGAACAATTTTCCTTCCTTAATCATCATCAGATCCATGAATTTGTTGGCACTACACAGGAGGTTCTTCATTCTATCAAGATCAAGAGGCTAAAATGTATGATCCTTAAGATTGACTTGGCAAAGGCATATGATCGTACCAGCTGGCTATATTTGAGAATACTGTTGACTCACTTGGGTTTCCTTATAGCTTTCATTAACTGGATCATGTGTTGCATTTCCAATGTCTCTTATACTGTTCTTATCAATGTTTCTGCCTCTCCATTTTTTCATGTTGAACAAGGTCTTAGACAAGGTTGTCCACTCTCTCCCCTTCTTTTTCTGCTAGTCATGGAAGGTTTGAGTCAACTCATCTCTGAGGAAAGAAGATTGAGTAGGGCACAGGGTATTAATTACCAACAGATGAATCATATCCCACCTTCTCTTTGTTGATGATGTCCTAATTTTCCTTAATGGATCGATTGGAAATTCATCTGTATTATTTTCTATCCTCAAGTCCTTCTACTTTGCTACTGACATGGAGTGCAATCAACAAAAATCGACTCTGACTTCTGTTGGTTGCTCCCAATATGAATCTCACTTTCCCATCAAAGATTTCCCTTTTCTATTATTCCCTTTGATGATGGACTCATATATCTTGGATTTCGACTCAAGCCCATTCACTACAAAATAGTTGATTGGATATGGCTAGTGGCTAAGATTGAAAGGAGACTGAATATCTGGCACTATAGGTGGCTATCTAGGGTTGGTCACCTCACTCTTATTAAATCTGTTATGGAAGCAACTCTAGTGTACTAGATGTCCTTGGCTTGGATTCCAAGGGGCATCTTGGCTAGAATTCAACAACTGTGTTGTAGATTCTTATGGAAGGGGAAACAAGAAGGAAAAATTATGCTTGGGTCAGATGGGATCACATCGCCCTTCCTAAGAAATGGGGAGGATGGGGCATGAAAAACCTTGATGCCTTTGCAAAAGCACTAGCTGCCAAGATGGGATGACATGTTCTCACTACAAAGAATTTGTGGGCTGAGGTGGTCATTCAGAAATATATCAGTCCACTCCACCTCCTTGATTGGATCAGGCACCATGACTGGGAACATATCTAACATCTCAACTATCTGGTGAGCTGTATTGAACTCTATATCTTACATTTGTGATGGTCTGGCCTGGAGGATTGGATCTGGTGACTTGGTCCGCATTGGTATGGACCCTTGGTCTGGATGTGGGAACGCATTTCATCTTCCACCAGAGCTCATACAATTTCTCTCGAACTTAGGTATCTCCCGCCTTGCACACATTGTTGATCCGGACAACTCATCTATTTTCAAACAAGCCTGGAAATCTGCTGACCAATTAGGAATTCTAGATATTTGGCGTAATGAATGGCACTCCTACACTAACGCCCTCTCTGAATCACATGTTCGGATCACAGATGGTGAGGATGAGCTCATTTGGGTACATGCACAACATGGTTCCTACTCTCCTAAGGAAGGTTACCCCTTAATATTATTGGATCTTAAGCCACCTGTAATTGACTGGTGGTGGCGCGCTCTCTGGAAGTTGAAGGCACCTCCAAGAGAAAATTTATTCATGTGGTGTATCCTTCGTAATAAATCTCCCACTAGGGACAACTTACAGAGGTGCTCATTTCAAGGACCAGCCTGGTGCATCCTTTATCGACAGGCTGCAGAATCAATTACTCATATTTTTCTTCATTTCCCTATCACCACATCTTTATGGAATCAAGTTCTATCAACATTCACCTCTCCAACAGATGGCAAGGTATAAATATTTTGGAGGCTTGGCAAACATGGTGAATTGTTGTGCATCCAACCAAAATCAGGAACCTCCCTCTCGTGATCTGTTGGTGTATATGGTTGCATAAAAAAAGCTCATATTCAAGGGAATCACACCTCTATGGACACAATCTTCAACTCATCTTATCTCAATTTATAACAGTATTCCGGAGGATGATCACCCACACCCTCCCCGCACTATTATTGCAGAAACTATAGATAGGAATATACCATGGGCATATTTTGATGGATCAACTCAGCAGAATGGTTGTGGAGGGGGAGTGCTCCTTCATCTCACAACCAATCATTTTTTCAAAATTCATATGGGTCTAGGAGAAGGAACAAACAATTATGCTAAGCTTATTACCCTCCGACACTTATTACACTTTGCACTTGAGAAGGGTTGTAGACACATTCAGATTTTTGGCGATTCCAAACTCATCATAAATTGGTTTAATCAACAATATGTTTGTCATGTGCACACACTTGCAAATATTTTGGATGAGGATTTTCTACTGAAATCACAATTTGACACCATCATTTGTCATCACATATACATGAAGTGCAACTAGATTTCTGGCGGACTATCCAACGAGGCCACGCTCCAGCCTCGGGGGCATTAGATGATCTAGGAGAAGACAAGGCATGAATACTACCAATATTTTCACAAATCATATAATGATCAGCAGCATGCTAGGGCATAGGCCCTGATTTATGATGATTATGTGATATGACAATTTATATTTTTATTAGACTATTCAAGTATATATTTTTTTACAGACATGTAAATTTGTATTTAACTTATCAGTCTCCAATCCTGGGACATATTTTTGACAGTTTATCAGGTTGTGGCAATAGCCACCCTCTTATGCATATGCTTCCTGAAGCATCTACAATATGTAATTTTGAACATCCTAATGAAAAATGTGATTTTTCCCTGGGGAAAAAAATGTAGACGTTAACAAAAATATTTGTATTAATTAATTTATTATCAATTATTACTAATGAGTCAAAAAGGAGAATTAAGAAATAATTAGAATAAGTCAAATTAGAAAAAAAATTGAATGAAATTGATAGGTTAAATAAGTAATTACTCTAATTGAGATAAAATATGAAAATTAATTATTAAATAATTGTATTAATAAATAAAATTAAAATATTAAATTGTAATTAAAAAATTAATGAATTAGATTATTAAAATTATTAATTATTACGTAGGATTAAATTAGACTGGAAAAATATCAATAATATAATAAGGGAAATTAAGAAATAATTAGAATATGCTAGATAAGAAAAGGAAGTGAAAGCAATTGACGAGTCAAATTACTAATGGGTCAAATAGAGACAAATATTACATTTACTCCTCCATGCATAATTATCTAGAAAAACATTGGTTCAATACAGTCTCGAAATGGCATTTGCACCAAAAAATGGTGCTTTTTGGATGGTTGGTATGCAGGAATAGAATCCTTACCTGTAACATCCTTGCTTAAAAAAATTCCATGGACCGGACATATGTTTCCTATGCCTCAATGATTCTGAGAATGCATTGCATCTATTTTTGGAATGTCCTTGGCTGAGGGGTACTTGGCTCTATGTCTTACAAGATCTCAATATTTTAGAACGTTGGAGGTTCGATTCCCTTGAGGATTGTTTTAAATATTGGGTGGACATGGGTTCGGTACGAGGTGAACTTCCATTTTTCTTGGTCTAGGGTGTATGGATGGGAAAGAACGCAACGATGGGAAAGAACGCAACGATTTTCGATGACCATCCTTACAACATTAAGCTCACTGATTCTTAAATATGTGCCCACTATAGGGAGTATTGGGAACGTGCAGTCAATAAGCCTCAAAGGACCTTGATGGATCATAGTTCTAAGTCTAATTTCCTGAGATTGTAAGCTCACTGATTCTTGAATATGTGCCCACTATATGGAGTATTGGGAACGTGCAGTCAATAACCCTCAAAGGACCTTGATGGATCATAGTTCTAAGTCTAATTTCCCGAAAGGATATTTTGATGGCCCAGAATAACATTTGTGGTTGTGGTGCCTGTATTTATATATCTGAGAAACACTACTTTCTTTTTTGCTGGAGAGGTGGACAGGGGTCGTGAGCCAAACTTTTAAAATTGGAGGAAATCAACATTTTTGGAGACTCATAAGTTTCTATATATTGGGTCAATAATGGTTCATCTTTCGCCCCTCGGCACATGGACTATCGGATGAAAAGGGTTATCCCGATCAAGGAGCTCTTTCGTGTGATCTCTTTTGTACATTTACATAGGGAGTTCAACTTTGTGATTGTTGTCCTGTCCAAGGAGGGTCTAGCTGTGTGGCCGAGGCACATAAAGTTCTCTGTATTTAGGAGGGGGACAAATATCAGTTCCTACCATATTGACTGGTGTTGAAGTTGGCACCTCTCCTGCTCTTTTTCGGATGGCTAGTATTTCAGAGCTCCTATTTCCACTTCTATGTGGTTGACAGGTTTTTGATTTTTTGGATTCATTGTTTTGTGCATATTTGGGTCTTAATGGTGGATTTTCCCTATCTGATATTTACACCGAAGGTGTTTCCCTTTTTAAAATGGTCAGATTAGGCATTATCTACCTTTTTCATCTCCATTTGACATTTGTTTGTCTGTTGTTTTGACATGGTTCAACTTTAACTTAAGGAAAAAAAGAATTACACCTCTTATTGTAAAATGGACCATTTTGCTAAATAATTTTTTTATATATATAAATGAATGCTATAAATAATAATGAGGAACTTATTAGAATTGGAATAATCTCAAATCCCTAGGAAATTGGTTGGTGAGGAGCCACGTGGCATGAATCTAATTTTTTAAATTTATTAAAAGTAATAGATCATTTTGCTAAATAAAATTTGAAATAATAATAAGGAACTTATCATATATGAACTTATTAGAATTGGAATAATCTCAAATCCCTAAGAAATTGGTGGGTGGGGAGCCAAGTGACACGAATATAATTTTTTAAATTTATTAAAAGTCAATGCAACCTAATAAATTTTGTAATACACTACAACTGCTGATAAAAAATTCACCAGGTAACTGATGAAGGCATAAGTTTACATACATAAATAAGTGCATATATATATATATATATGGAGAAAGAAGAATACATATATCCATTTGCATATATGAGGTAAATAACACATAAGATTTCAACACCACTGATGAAGGCATAAGTTTACATACAAAAATAAGTGCATATGTATATATTCTTATGCAGAAAGAAGAATACATATATCCATTTGCATATATGAGCTAAATAACACATAAGATCTCAACACCAATCAACATACAAAGATACACACACCCACCTAAAAGTCATAAATAAATCAACCCCAAATTCATAAATGCAATAGTTGGATATTTCTTGGTTTTAATATTGTGTTGACAAAGATCAAGACACCCATGTTCTCACATTGGGTAGCTTGGAGGCCACATTAACCAATTATGAATTCTTATCAATAATTAATAAGTGAATGGTAAAGATTTAACCTCCATGAAATATTCTAGAATTTTCATAGTGGTATACAAAAATCATTATCAATGATTGAGACTTATCTCCAAAGTAGTTATGTCTTTTTTTATCCTTTTAATTAAATTAATTAATTTAAAAAAATGTTATATGAACAAGTGTCATATGAAATGAGTTATGGTTTTTTGGGCATGTAATATTGATAAGCCATAGTAATGGCCCATGATATTATAACAAAACCTATTTTCAAATTAAGAATCTCCACGATAAAGTAGGGATAAATATATTTAATTAATTTTTAATATCTAAATTAAAATTAAGTTTGTTATTTATTTATTTTTAATGTTTTTGAAAAAGAATAATAATAATAATAATAATACCGATAATTTAATTTTAATATTATGGCTAAATTAGATATTAAATTGATATATGAGATTTTTTCATATAATATTTATAAAGGTACATGTATTTTAATCCTCTTTGAAGTTGAACCTATAATATTTTACCAAAGAAACACACACTCTTAACAGTGGTTATATATATATATATATTAAATTTCTCTCCTTTATATATATATTTTGTTAATATGAAATTGAGATTTATAATTTCTCCATTCCACATACAAAACAAATATATGTAAAATAAACAATTCAATAATGTGAAAATTTTCCAAACTATAAATGCATATCATATACTTAGTAGGTACTCCTTCAAATCAAGAGTGAAGAGTGTTTTTATATTGTTTCAAATTAAAAATGAGGAAAATGTTTACTCACTCATTATTAAAGAAAAGTAAATCATTTTAACAAAATTATTAATAATGTTAACATTCAAGTGATTGCAAAATTATCACATCAATTAAATAACTCACTTTCATTTAAACTAAATATTTTCATTTAAAAGAATATATTATAATTATTTTCTTTTTTAAATATAATTACTTTTTAATTTATTTATAAAAAGTTTTCAATTAATCAAATTCACTTTTAATTAGCATTATTTTAAAAATTTTCACATTTAAATCTTTATATTAATAAAAACTTGATAACCTTACTTTTTACAATTATATTACATATTTAAATTACTAAGAAATACTAAATAAATATGCATCGCTATATTATGATATTGAAACTAAAGCATAAATAAGCACGCTCATGCAAGAGATCAATTACCCGAAGTTTTACAAGAAAAGAGTTCTTATTTTATTAAAATATAATGAATTATCTTCATCTTGGAACTAGGAAAGGTGCAAGGGTTTTACATAGGTTGACTCCCATATGCGTAATGTGCACTCGGATATTTATTTATATATCATAAAAAAAAAAGCTAAATATATTCATTTTTAAGACGTGGTTATGGAGCTTCATGTTCAAAATCCATGATACCTATGATGTAGTGGGCAACTAACACCTTAAATTAAATTTGATTTAAAGAAGCCATCTTCGGCATGGGGTAGTACTCTATTCTTGATGCTAGCATATTAATAAATATGATAAGATTTACATTAAATTATGTATTTTTAAATATTTCATTTAGGTGTTTAAGGGATTTTTTTAGGTAGAATGATATAAATGTTTAATTGAAAAATTAAATGAGCTTAATTTTGTTTTTTTTCAACCAATTTACAACTATATCATAACCTAACCATTTTTTTTTATATAACAAAATATCTAAATTTTTGGTCAACTTTGTATAGAAATTTCGCCTTTGGGGATTCTTAAGATAAATCCCACACAAACTTGTTTTAACTAGTTATCATAAAGTCCGACCATAAATCATGATCAACATGAGAAGTTATTGGGTATTCTTTTGTTTAGTAATGGTCATCCTTGACATAAAGAATTTTTGGTCAAGTTTGTGTAGAAATTCGGCTTTGGGGATTATTAATATAAATCCCACACAAAATTGCTTTAACTAATTATGATAAAGTCTGACCTTAAATCATGTTTAACCTAAGACGTTATTGGGTAATTTTTTGTCTAGGAATGATCATGCTTGACATAAAGACTTCTTAACTACGATTAACTTACATGGTCACTCATTATTCTGGGACCTTTGCAAAGGAAACTGGAATTACTTCTAGAAAGATGAGAAAGAAAGAAAGAAAATTTTAACTTTTCATTTTTAAAACTGTATTTTTGAATGCATAAATGGATACAATTCCTTGAAAGTTTACTTGGACACTTGGATTGTGTAAAATACACCAAATAAATTTTCAATTCCAACAAGTCTTTGTTAGACAAAATTTAAATTTAAATTTAAAACTGGAATTAATGGCAATGACTCCAAATTAATTTAAATTTTTTTAAAGGAGATAGCTAAAATTCTAAAACAAGCCCTCTTCTTTATGTTGATTCCAAAATGTCATGGAATTTGAAAGTTACTCGAGTGAAAGATGCTCTTTATTTAATCTCATTATCAATACTCGCTCCAGTGAAATATGCTCTTTATTTAATCTCATTATCAATGTAGAAATTTCACCATAGATCACCTGATAATGCAATATACTAAAGAAAAATACTTGATCTACTTCTACTATCAAACTTTGCGGAAACTTAATCAATTTGAGCAAGATCAATCAAAACACATATAATAGAGAAGAAGAATCAATACACATGAAACACAGAATAATACTCCGGGGAAAGCCTCACCTAAAAACGTCGCTATCTGTATGATCATACAAGTGGAAATATCTCAGGATTACACAAAGCTTTAGCTCACAAGCTATCCAGCTCTCAGTACAATCCCTCACTGGTGCTCATAGACATAATAGACAACACATACGCCTTCCTTTAGTCCTACAAGCCTCTTATTTCCATGGGCAGTTTCTCCTAGGTCCTCTACCTGCAACCTGTGTGAATCTCACCTCACACACAACACTGACCTCTGAAATAGCTGCGCAATCCTGAAGGATATTCATTCTGATGCAGGAGCATCTAGATCGGGCCAGCAATGTGACAGCGTGGTCACATGTTGTGGCTAAATGCAAGACTTGAGAATGGCTTAGTTGTTAAATTTATGTTAATTTCAATAAGGGTAGGTAGTTAAAGGTGGTCTAGTTTAGTTAAATGATGATAAAGATTGAGTTGTAACTGTATAACTAATTCCTTCATGTATGGAAAGAGGTAGTTAGGTATGACTGATGTATAACTTCCTTTTGGGAGGTAGAATAGAGGGGGAGAGGAGAGGTAAGGTTTAGGACGACAAGAAGTTTGTAAGCCTCTGGGCATTTGTAAAGGGCCATCGATCTGAAAATCTGGCCATGAACCAAGTAAGTTCTTATAATTGATTACATTTGGCTATATTGATGAGGAATTTGTTTTGTAAATTCTGCGTGAATTATATATATATTCTTGGTTAAGTTCTGTTTAGAGAATTTTTGAATTACTGTGAAAAGCATATGAGGAAAGCATTGATCTTAATTAATATCGAATTATGTATTGAATGGAATTCAATCTACACATGCTAAAGGGACTGTAAGAAAAGGGATTGATCACTCTGGAGAAAGATTGAATCGAGGTTCGATTCAAATTGGTATTGGTATATCGGCTTTGGAAGGTCGATTTCCAGGATAGCGTGGTGGAATTATGGACGGAGGGATTTTTGGAAGAATCTGTGGAAGACTGAATTATAATTGAGGAACCGATTGAGTGATGGGGGTATGGCGTAGAGCTTGTGCCAGTGGCGAAATCAAACCATGTTCTGGATGACACAGAATCTGTCATTGTGTGGAAGAATGCAGATTCCAAAATTGAGATCGAAGTAGTCTACGTGAAGTTATAGTAATCAATGGAGACAGAATTGATAGGTTTAGATTGAGAGGACTGTCGTGCTGAAGGTGGAGGCAAATTCCGGTAAAATTGTTATGTAAGTGTTTGTTTGTTTATATCCCTGTTGGAAATAATACTGAGAGGGGGGGGGGGGGTGAATCAGTATTATCAAATTCTTTTCAATCTATCTTCCTTATTTATACTTTGAATAATTCTTCAAATATTGATCATTATTTTGTATGTCAGTATCATAAAATAATGAGCAGGAACAAGAAAAGAAAATAGTCACACAAAAGAACACCAGATATAAGGTGGAAACCCAATGTGGGTGAAAACCACCTGCTGCAATATGTCTCTATCTTCTTTCAATTAGAAACTCCTTTTACAATAATTTTGTACTGGTGCAGTCCTTTACCAGTACGCAGGCTACAACCTGCAGAGAGCTACAACCCTCTCTCGTTCTCCAGCTTCTCCTGGAAGGGAGCTACAACCCCCTTAGCTCTTGTACTAGCCAAGATACTAGTACGTAGGTGCTGACCTACTGAAGGCTACAACCTTCTCTTTCTTCCAGGGACCACGTTTCATAAATTTTCAGACTGGATCCATGAACATCAATCAATCATCAAGTATATCTGCATCAAACAATCTCCTTTCCCAATTAGCACTGAATCAAGTAAACACTTCTCTGACAGCTGTACCCAAAACACAGTAACAGTAACCACACACCAAATTCTGAACCCAGAATACTGCAACAATAGACAGAGGCAGCTAGATCATAATTTAAAGATATACGCTACTTCAAAAACCTGAAACCTGCATGCAAATCTATAAAGGATAATTCCTTCTTTCAAATATTCAGACACTAATTAACCCAGATTGTCAGATTTATAGATCAAGCATGTGCCTCATATAGCAGATCAAAATCATACAAAGATACTATTATTCAAGCATAAAGATTATGACCCATCAATAGAACTTATCCTTCTTTATGCGCTAAGGTTCCTCCTTCATTCAGATCCAGATCTGCACCATAACCCAATCACAAATATTTCAGATCTAGCACTTATTATATATTCAATTCATTCGATGATGCTTTGCCAAATGATCTCCTTCCTCTTTTATAGTCTTAGGCCTTCCAAAATACCACGGTCCAAAACCATAGGATCAAAAAAAACTGTTGGACTAATACCATGAACCAACCATTAAAGTGCGTGAGATCAACACTTTTGGATGCCATACCACGAGCCAAAACCATAGGATCAAAAACTATCGGACTAATACCATGAACCAACCATGAAAGTGCGTGAGATCAACACTTTTGGATGCAATACCACGGGCCAAAACCATAGCATCAAAAACTGTCGGACTAATACCATGAGCCAACCATGAAAGTGCGTGAACTTTTTTTCTTCATGAAAGGAACTTTTCTCTGCATGAAAGTGCGTGAACTTTTCTCTACATGAAATTAACTTTTCTCTGCATAAAAGTACGTGAACTTTTCTCTAAACTTTTCTCTGCATAAAAGTGCGTGAACTTTTCTCTACATGAAATAAACTTTTCTTTGCATAAAAGTGCGTGAACTTTTCTCTAAACTTTTCTCTGCATAAAAGTGCGTGAACTTTTCTCTACATGAAATAAACTTTTCTCTGCATAAAAGTGCGTGAACTTTTCTGCACTATAATTTATCATCTGAGATGAGTGGGTTGCCATCAAGTACAACATATGTATCATAATGCCAACAATCTCCCCCTTTAGACTTGATGGCAACAACAACCAATCACTCTCCCCCTTTGACATCAAGGGCAAAGGGTTATGCTCCCCCTAAGAACATGCTCCCCCTGACTATAAACCAGATCTGCAAAGAAGAACCATAATCCATGACCATGAAAGAGATAGAGACGTATTGCAGCAATATTCAGACCAGCATCCATGATCTCCTTCTATACTTCCTCCATAATGCCAACAATGCATGATATGCTCCCCCTGAACCTGTGCCATTCGATCTTTGACCAATCCGCAACCCAGCACATGTACGCATATACTTCAGATGAACCTTGCGTACAACCAACAATCAGAAGAGATTAAACAACAAGATGATGCATCAACAACCCCCAGATTTTGCCTGAGGTATTCAAAGGTCTCCCTAGGCAATGGTTTGGTGAGTATATCAGCAACCTGTTCCTTAGAAGGAACATACTCCAACTTGACCTTTTGTTCAAGCACTTGTTCCCGGAGAAAGTGATACTTGATTGGTATGTGCTTGGTTTTTTAATGCATGATTGGGTTCTTTGAAATGCTGATTGCACTTGCATTATCACATAAGATGGAGATGAGTGGTGTACAAGTGATTTGAAAATCCTGCAAGGTCTGCATCATCCAAAGGAGTTGAGTGCAGCAAGATGCAGCAGCAACATATTCTGCTTCAGCTGTAGACAAGGCAATCGAACTCTGTTTCTTGCTGAACCAAGATACTAATCTGGAACCCATAAAGAATGCACCACCACTTGTGCTCTTCCTGTCATTCACGCTTCCGGCCCAATCTGCATCAGTATAAGCATGAAGTGTGAGATCTGTATCTCTAGGATACCATAAGCCATAATTTTGAGTCCCTTGAAGATATTTGAAGATTCTCTTTACTGCCTGAAGATGAGTTTCCTTTGGATTTGCCTGAAATCTTCCAACTATTCCCACTGCATGCATGATGTCTGGTCGGGTACCTGTCAAATAAAGTAGACTTCCAATCATAGATCTGTAGGTTGGTTGATGTACTGCTGCTGATTCATCATTTTCACTGAGGCTACATCCTGTGACCATGGGTGTACATACTGGTTTTGCATCTTCCATGCCATATTTCTTCAAAATCTGCTTGAGATACTTGGTTTGAGACAAGAAGATCCCTCCTTCCTTTTGTTGGATTTGCAGGCCAAGAAAATATGTCAATTCTCCAAGCAAGGACATTTCGAATTCTTTCTACATCACCAAGGCAAAGCTTTGACTCATAGATTCTTCATTGCTGCCAAAGATAATGTCATCTACATACACAACAAGTATTAGCAATTTGTCATTTTCAATTTTTATATAAAGATTGCTATCTGCTGATCCTTTTGAAAAACCTT
Source organism: Pinus tabuliformis (assembly GCA_031772625.1). Lineage (NCBI taxonomy): Eukaryota > Viridiplantae > Streptophyta > Pinopsida > Pinales > Pinaceae > Pinus > Pinus tabuliformis. The sequence continues at coordinate 761,634,024 of CM062808.1, read as the reverse complement.
GTTGATGAAGATATTTGTCCAAACGATAGTACCAAGCCCTTGGAGCTTGTTTAAGACCATAGAGAGCCTTTTTCAGTCTGCATACAAGATTTGGATCATTTCCAAGAATGAAACCATCTGGCTGCTCAATGTATACTTCTTCTTCTAAGTCTCCATTCAGAAAGGCTGATTTCATGTCCATTTGAAATACTTTGAACTTTTGGAAGCTTGAGAGAGCAAGGAACATTCGAATGGCCTCAAGTCTTGCAACAGGAGCAAAAGTTTCCTCAAAATCTATTCCTTCTTGCTGCGCATACCCTTTACAAACAAGTCTTGCCTTGTTTCTAATTACTTCCCCATTTTCATTCAACTTATTTTTGAAGACCCATTTTGTCCCTATAACATTCTTATCCTTGGTCTAGGAACCAACTCCCAAGTGTTGTTCTTTTCGATCTTCTCAAGTTCTTCATCCATTGCTTTGACCCAACATTCATCTTTGCATGCCTCTTTTACATTTTGTGGTTCAGTGGAGGAGAGTAATGCCAAATAGCTTGAAGCTTCTGCAATTGTTCTTCTTGTTTGTACACCTGCTTCTTTCTGCCCCAAAATCTGAGATTCTGGATGATTCTTCTGAACATAGCGGGATGGAGTCTTCTCTTCTATCCTTATCTGTTCCTCTGGTGATTTGTTGGTGTATATGGTTGCATAAAAAAAACTCATATTCAAGGGAATCACACCTCTATGGACAAAATCTTCAACTCATCTTATCTCAATTTATAACCGTATTCCGAAGGATGATCACCCATACCCGCCCCGCACTATTATTGCAGAAACTATAGATAGGAATATACCATGGGCATATTTTGATGGATCAACTCAGCAGAATGGTTGTGGAGGGGGAGTGCTCCTTCATCTCACAACCAATCATTTTTTCAAAATTCAGATGGGTCTAGGAGAAGGAACAAACAATTATGCTAAGCTTATTACCCTCCGACACTTATTACACTTTGCACTTGAGAAGGGATGTAGACACATTCAGATTTTTGGCGATTCCAAACTCATCATAAATTGGTTTAATCAACAATATGTTTGTCATGTGCACACACTTGGGAATATTTTGGATGAGGCTTTGCTACTGAAATCACAATTTGACACCATCATTTGTCATCACATATACATGGAGTGCAACTAGATTTCTGACAGACTATCCAAGGAGGCCGCGCTCCAGCCTCGGGGGCATTGGATGATCTAGGAGAAGACAGGGCACGAATACTACCAATATTTTCACAGACCATATAATGATCAGCAGCATGCTGGGGCAACCAGGCCCTGATTTATGATGATTATGTGATATGACAATTTATATTTTTATCAGACTATTCATGTATATATTTTTTTACAGACATGTAAATTTGTATTTAACTTATCAGTCTCCAATCCTGGGACATATTTTTGACAGTTTATCAGGTTGTGGCAATAGCCACCCTCTTATGCATATGCTTCCTGAAGCATCTACAATATGTAATTTTGAACATCCTAATGAAAAATGTGATTTTTCCCTGGGGAAAAAAATGTAGCCGTTAACAAAAAATATTTGTATTAATTAATTTATTATCAATTATTATTAATGAGTCAAAAAGGAGAACTAAGAAATAATTAGAATAAGTCAAATTAGAAAAAAATTTGAATGAAATTGATAAGTGAAATTAGTAATTACTCTAATTGAGATAAAATATGAAAATTAATTATTAAATAATTTTATTAATAAATAAAATTAAAATATTAAATTGTAATTAAAAAATTAATGAATTAGATTATTAAAATTATTAGTTATTACGTAGGATTAAATTAGACTGGAAAAATATCAATAATATAATAAGGGAAATTAAGAAATAATTAGAATATGCTAGATAAGAAAAGGAAGTGAAAGTAATTGACGAGTCAAATTACTAATGGGTCAAATGGAGACAAATATTACATTTACTCCTCCATGCATAATTATCTAGAAAAACATTGGTTCAACATAGTCTCGAAATGGCATTTGCACCAAAATTTGGTGCTTTTTGGATGATTGGTATGCAGGAATAGAATCTTTACCTGTAACATCCTTACTAAAAAAGGGGGACCAAACATATGTTTCCTATGCCTCAATGATTCTGAGAATGCATTGCATCTATTTTTGGAATGTCCTTGGCTGAGGGGTACTTGGCTCTATGTCTTACAAGATCTCAATATTTTAGAACGTTGGAGGTTCGATTCCCTTGAGGATTGTTTTAAATATTGGGTGGACATGGGTTCGGTACGAGGTGAACTTCCATTTTTCTTGGTCTAGGGTGTATGGATGGGAAAGAACGCAACGATTTTCGATGACCATCCTTACAACATTAAGCTCACTGATTCTTAAATATGTGCCCACTATAGGGAGTATTGGGAACGTGCAGTCAATAAGCCTCAAAGGACCTTGATGGATCATAGTTCTAAGTCTAATTTCCTGAGATTGTAAGCTCACTGATTCTTGAATATGTGCCCACTATATGGAGTATTGGGAACGTGCAGTCAATAACCCTCAAAGGACCTTGATGGATCATAGTTCTAAGTCTAATTTTCCGAAAGGATATTTTGATGGCACTGCCCAGAATAACATTTGTGGCTGTGGTGCCTTTATTTATATATCTGAGAAACACTACTTTCTTTTTTGCTGGAGAGGTGGACAGGGGTCCTGAGCCAAAACTTTTAAAATTGGAGGAAATCAACATTTTTGGAGACTCATAAGTTTCTATAGATTGGGTCAATAATGGTTCATCTTTCGCCCCTCGGCACATGGACTATCGGATGAAAAGGGTTACCCGATCAAGGAGCTCTTTCGTGTGATCTCTTTTGTACATGTACATAGGGAGTTCAACTTTGTGATTATTGTCATGTCCAAGGAGGGTCTAGCTGTGTGGCCGAGGCACATATAGTTCTCTGTATTCAAGAGGGGTACAAATATCAGTTCTTACCATATTGACTGGTGTTGAAGTTGGCACCTCTCCTGCTCTTTTCGGATGGCTAGTATTTCAGAGCTCCTATTTCCACATCTATGTGGTTGACAGGGTTTTGATTTTTTGGATTCATTGTTTTGTGCATATTTCGGTCTTAATGGTGGATTTTCCCTATCTGATATTTACACCGAAGGTGTTCCGCATTTGAAAATGGTCAGATTAGGCATTATTTACCTTTTTCATCTTCATTTGACATTTGTTTCTCTGTTGTTTTGACATGGGTCAACTTTAACTTAAGAAAAAAAAGAATTACATCTCTTATTGTAAAATGGACCATTTTGCTAAATAATTTTTTTATATATATAAATGAATGGTATAAATAATAATGAGGAACTTATTAGAATTGGAATAATCTCAAATCCCTAGGAAATTGGTTAGTTGGGAGCCACGTGGCACGAATCTAATTTTTTAAATTTATTAAAATTAATAGATCATTTTGCTAAATAAAATTTGAAATAATAATAAGGAACTTATCATGTATGAACTTATTAGAATTGGAATAATCTCAAATCCCTAGGAAATTGGTGGGTGCGGAGCCAAGTGACACGGATATAATTTTTTAAATTTATTAAAAGTCAATGCAACCTAACAAATTTTGTAATAGGCTACAATTGCTGATAAAAAATTCACCACGTCACTGAGGAAGGCATAAGTTTACATACATAAATAAGTGCATATATATATATATATATATATATATATATATAGATATAGAAAGAAGAATACATATATACATTTGCATATATGAGATAAATAACACATAAGATTTGAACATCACTGATGAAGGCATAAGTTTACATACAAAAATAAGTGCATATATATATATTCTTATGCAAAAAGAAGAATACATATATCCATTTTCATATATGAGCTAAATAACACATAATATCTCAACACCAATCAACATACAAAGATACACACACACCCCTAAAGGTCATAAACAAATCAACCCCAAATTCATAAATGCAATAGTTGGATATTTCTTGGTTTTAATATTGTGCTGACAAAGACCAAGAAACCCATGTTCTCACATTGGGTAGCTTGGAGGTGCACATTAACCAGTTATGAATTATTATCAATAATTAATAAGTGAATGGTAAAGATTTAACCTCCATGAAATATTCTAGAAATTTCATAGTGGTATACAACAATCAATGGTTGAGACTTATCTCCAAAGTAGTTATGTCTTTTTTTATCCTTTTAATTAAATTAATTAATTTAAAAAAATGTTATATGAACAAGTGTCATATGAAATGAGTTATGGTTTTTTGGGCATGTAATATTGATAAGCCATAGTAATGGCCCATGATATTATAACAAAACCTATTTTCAAATTAAGAATCTCCACGATAAAGTAGAGATAAATATATTTAATTAATTTTTAATATCTAAATTAAAATTAAGTTTGTTATTTATTTATTTTTAATGTTTTTGAAAAAGAATAATAATAATAATAATAATGATAATTTAATTTTAAGATTATGGCTAAATTATATATTAAATTGATATATGAGATTTTTTCATATAATATTTATAAAGGTACATGTATTTTAATCCTCTTTGAAGTTGAACCTATAATATTTTACCAAAGAAACACACACTCTTAACAGTGGTTATATATATATATATATATTAAATTTCTCTCCTTTACATATATATTTTGTTAATATGAAATTGAGATTTATAATTTCTCCATTCCACATATAAAACAAATATATGTAAAATAAACAATTCAATAATGTGAAAATTTTCCAAACTATAAATGCATATCATATACTTAGTAGGTACTCCTTCAAATCAAGAGTGAGGAGTGTTTATATATTGTTTCAAATTAAAAATGAGGAAAATGTTTACTCACTCATTATTAAAGAAAAGTAAAGCATATTAACAAAATTATTAATAATGTTAACATTCAAGTGATGGAAAAATTATCACATCAATTAAATAACTCACTTTCATTTAAACTAAATATTTTCATTTAAAAGAATATATTATAATTATTTTCTTTTTTAAATATAATTACTTTTTAATTTATTTATAAAAAGTTTACAATTAATCAAATTCACTTTTAATTAGCATTATTTTTAAAATTTTCACATTTAAATCTTTATATTAATAAAAACTTGATAACCTTACTTTTTACAATTATATTACATATTTAAATTACTAAGAAATAAGAAATAAATATGCATCACTATATTATGATAATGAAACTAAAATATAAATAAGCACGCTCATGCAAGAGATCAATTACCGAAGTTTTACAAGAAAAGAGTTATTATTTTATTAAAATATAATGAATTATCTTCATCTTGTTACTAGGAAAGGTGCAAGGGTTTTACATAGGTTGACTCCCATATGCGTAATGTGCACTCGGATATTTATTTATATATCATAAAAAAAAAGCTAAATATATTCATTTTTAAGATGTGGTTATGGAGCTTCATGTTCAAAATCCATGATACCTATGATGTAGTGGGCAACAAACACCTTAAATTAAATTTGATTTAAAGAAGCCATCTTCGGCATGGGGTAGTACTCTATTCTTGATGCTAGCATATTAATAAATATGATAAGATTTACATTAAATTATGTATTTTTAAATATTTCATTTAGGTGTTTAAGGGATTTTTTTAGGTAGAATGATATAAATGTTTAATTGAAAAATTAAATGAGCTTAATTTTGTTTTTTTTCAACCAATTTACAGCTATATCATAACCTAACCATTTTTTTTTATATAGCAAAATATCTAAATTTTTGGTCAACTTTGTATAGAAATTTCGCCTTTGGGGATTCTTAAGATAAATCCCACACAAACTTGTTTTAACTAGTTATGATAAAGTCCTACCTTAAATCATGTTCAACCTGAGAAGTTATTGGGTATTTTTTGTTTAGGAATGGTCATCCTTGACATAAAGAATTTTTGGTCAAGTTTGTATATAAATTCGGCTTTGGGGATTATTAAGATAAATCCCACACAAAATTGCTTTAACTAATTATGATAAAGTCTGACCTTAAATCATGTTTAACCTGAGATGTTATTGGGTAATTTTTTGTTTAGGAATGGTAATGCTTGACATAAAGACTTCTTAATTACTATTAACTTACATGGTCACTCGTTATTCTGGGATCTATGCAAAGGAAACTGTAATTACTTCTAGAAAGATGAGAAAGAAAGAAAGAAAATTTTAACGTTTCATTTTTAAAACTGTATTTTTGAATGCCGATACAATGCCTTGAAAGTTTACTTGGACACTTGGATTGTGTAAACTACACCAAATAAATTTGCAATTCCAACAAGTCTTTGCTAGACAAAATTTAAATTTAAATTTAAAACTGGAATTAATGGCTTCAAAAAAATGACTCCAAATTAATTTAAAAATTTTAAAAGGAGATAGCTAAAATTCTAAAACAAACCCTCTTCTTTATGTTGATTCCAGAATGTCATGGAATTTGAAAGTCTTTCCAGTGAAAGATGCTCTTTATTTAATCTCATTATCAACACTCACTCCAGTGAAAGATGCTCTTTATTTAATCTCATTATCAATGTAGAAATTTCACCATAGATCACCTGATAATGCAATATACTAAAGAAAAATACTTGATCTACTTCTACTATCAAACTTTGCGGAAACTTAATCAATTTGAGCAAGATCAATCAAAACACATATAATAGAGAAGAAGAATCAATACACATGAAACACAGAATAATACTCCGGGGAAAGCCTCACCTAAAAACGTCGCTATCTGTATGATCATACAAGTGGAAATATCTCAGGATTACACAAAGCTTTAGCTCACAAGCTATCCAGCTCTCAGTACAATCCCTCACTGGTGCTCATAGACATAATAGACAACACATATGCCTTCCTTTAGTCCTACAAGCCTCTTATTTCCATGGGCAGTTTCTCCTAGGTCCTCTACCTGCAACCTGTGTGAATCTCACCTCACACACAACACTGACCTCTGAAATAGCTGCGCAATCCTGAAGGATATTCATTCTGATGCAGGAGCATCTAGATCGGGCCAGCAATGTGACAGCGTGGTCACATGTTGTGGCTAAATGCAAGACTTGAGAATGGCTTAGTTGTTAAATTTATGTTAATTTCAATAAGGGTAGGTAGTTAAAGGTGGTCTAGTTTAGTTAAATGATGATAAAGATTGAGTTGTAACTGTATAACTAATTCCTTCATGTATGGAAAGAGGTAGTTAGGTATGACTGATGTATAACTTCCTTTTGGGAGGTAGAATAGAAGAGAGAGAGGAGAGGTAAGGTTTGGGACGGCAAGAAGTTTGTAAGCCTCTGGGCATTTGTAAAGGGCCATCGATCTGAAAATCTGGCCATGAACCAAGTGAGTTTTTATAATTGATTACATTTGGCTATATTGATGAGGAATTTGTTTTGTAAATTCTGTGTGAATTATATATATATTCTTGGTTAAGTTCTGTTTAGAGAATTTTTGAATTACTGTGAAAAGCATATGAGGAAAGCATTGATCTTAATTAATATCGAATTATGTATTGAATGGAATTCAACCTACACATGCTAAAGGGGATGTAAGAAAAGGGATTGATCACTCTGGAGAAAGATTGAATCGGAGTTCGATTCAAATTGGTATTGGTATATCGGCTTTGGAAGGTTGATTTCCAGGATAGCGCGGTGGAATTATGGACGAAGGGATTTTTGGAAGAATCTGTGGAAGACTGAATTATAATTGAGGAACCGATTGAGTGATGGGGGTATGGCGTAGAGCTTGTGCCAGTGGCGAAATCAAACCATGTTCTGGATGACACAGAATCTGTCATTGTGTGGAAGAATGCAGATTCCAAAATTGAGATCGAAGTAGTCTACGTGAAGTTATAGTAATCAATGGAGACAGAATTGATAGGTTTAGATTGAGAGGACTGTCGTGCTGAAGGTGGAGGCAAATTCCGGTAAAATTGTTATGTAAGTGTTTGTTTGTTTATATCTTACCTGTTGGAAATAATACTGAGAGGGGGGGGGGGGGGGTGAATCAGTATTATCAAATTCTTTTCAATCTATCTTCCTTATTTATACTTTGAATAATTCTTCAAATATTGATCATTATTTTGTATGTCAGTATCATAAAATAATGAGCAGGAACAAGAAAAGAAAATAGTCACACAAAAGAACACCAGATATAAGGTGGAAACCCAATGTGGGTGAAAACCACCTGCTGCAATATGTCTCTATCTTCTTTCAATTAGAAACTCCTTTTACAATGATTTTGTACTGGTGCAGTCCTTTACCAGTACGCAGGCTACAACCTGCAGAGAGCTACAACCCTCTCTCGTTCTCCAGCTTCTCCTGGAAGGGAGCTACAACCCCCTTAGCTCTTGTACTAGCCAAGATACTAGTACGTAGGTGCTGGCCTACTGAAGGCTACAACCTTCTCTTTCTTCCAGGGACCACGTTTCATAAATTTTCAGACTGGATCCATGAACATCAATCAATCATCAAGTATATCTGCATCAAACAATCTCCTTTCCCAATTAGCACTGAATCAAGTAAACACTTCTCTGACAGCTGTACCCAGAACACAGTAACAGTAACCACACACCAAATTCTGAATCCAGAATACTGCAACAATAGACAGAGGCAGCTAGATCATAATTTAAAGATATACGCTACTTCAAAAACCTGAAACCTGCATGCAAATCTATAAAGGATAATTCCTTCTTTCAAATATTCAGACACTAATTAACCCAGATTGTCAGATTTATAGATCAAGCATGCGCCTCATATAGCAGATCAAAATCATACAAAGATATTGTTATTCAAGCATAAAGATTATGACCCATCAATAGAACTTATCCTTCTTTATGCGCTAAGGTTCCTCCTTCATTCAGATCCAGATCTGCACCATAACCCAATCACAAATATTTCAGATCTAGCACTTATTATATATTCAATTCATTCGATGATGCTTTGCCAAATGATCTCCTTCCTCTTTTATAGTCTTAGGCCTTCCAAAATACCACAGTCCAAAACCATAGGATCAAAAAAAACTGTTGGACTAATACCATGAAGCAACCATTAAAGTGCGTGAGATCAACACTTTTGGATGCCATACCACGAGCCAAAACCATAGGATCAAAAACTATCGGACTAATACCATGAACCAACCATGAAAGTGCGTGAGATCACCACTTTTGGATGCAATACCACGGGCCAAAACCATAGCATCAAAAACTGTCGGACTAATACAATGAGCCAACCATGAAAGTGCGTGAACTTTTTTTCTTCATGAAAGGAACTTTTCTCTGCATCAAAGTGCGTGAACTTTTCTCTACATGAAATTAACTTTTCTCTGCATAAAAGTGCGTGAAATTTTCTCTACATGAAATAAACTTTTCTCTGCATAAAAGTGCGTGAACTTTTCTCTAAACTTTTCTCTGCATAAAAGTGCGTGAACTTTTCTCTACATGAAATAAACTTTTCTCTGCATAAAAGTGCGTGAACTTTTCTGCACTATAATTTATCATCTGAGATGAGTGGGTTGCCATCACGTACAACATATGTATCATAATGCCAACAATCTCCCCCTTTGGACTTGATGGCAACAACAACCAATCACTCTCCCCCTTTGAAATCAAGGGCAAAGGGTTATGCTCCCCCTAAGAACATGCTCCCCCTGACTATAAACCAGATCTGCAAAGAAGAACCATAATCCATGACCATGAAAGAGATAGAGACGTATTGCAGCAATATTCAGACCAGCATCCATGATCTCCTTCTGTACTTCCTCCATAATGCCAACAATGCATGATATGCTCCCCCTGAACCTGTGCCATTCGATCTTTGACCAATCCGCAACCCAGCACATGTACGCATATACTTCAGATGAACCTTGCGTACAACCAACAATCAGAAGAGATTAAACAACAAGATGATGCATCAACAACCCCCAGATTTTGCCTGAGGTATTCAAAGTTCTCCCTAGGCAATGGTTTGGTGAGTATATCAGCAACCTGTTCCTTAGAAGGAACATACTCCAACTTGACCTTTTGTTCAAGCACTTGTTCCCGGAGAAAGTGATACTTGATTGGTATGTGCTTGGTTTTTTAATGCATGACTGGGTTCTTTGAAATGCTGATTGCACTTGTATTATCACATAAGATGGAGATGAGTGGTGTACAAGTGATTTGAAAATCCTGCAAGGTCTGCATCATCCAAAGGAGTTGAGTGCAGCAAGATGCAGCAGCAACATATTCTGCTTCAGCTGTAAACAAGGCAATCGAACTCTGTTTCTTGCTGAACCAAGATACTAATCTGGAACCCATAAAGAATGCACCACCACTTGTGCTCTTCCTGTCATTCACGCTTCCGGCCCAATCTGCATCAGTATAAGCATGAAGTGTGAGATCTATATCTCTAGGATACCATAAGCCATGATTTTGAGTCCCTTGAAGATATTTGAAGATTCTCTTTACTGCCTGAAGATGAGTTTCCTTTGGATTTGCCTGAAATCTTCCAACTATTCCCACTGCATGCATGATGTCTGGTCGGGTACCTGTCAAATAAAGTAGACTTCCAATCATAGATCTGTAGGTTGGTTGATGTACTGCTGTTGATTCATCATTTTCACTGAGGCTACATCCTGTGACCATGGGTGTACATACTGGTTTTGCATCTTCCATGTCATATTTCTTCAAAATCTGCTTGAGATACTTGGTTTGAGACAAGAAGATCCCTCCTTCCTTTTGTTGGATTTGCAGGCCAAGAAAATATGTCAATTCTCCAAGCAAGGACATTTCGAATTCTTTCTACATCACCAAGGCAAAGCTTTGACTCATAGATTCTTCATTGCTGCCAAAGATAATGTCATCTACATACACAACAAGTATTAGCAATTTGTCATTTTCAATTTTTATATAAAGATTGCTATCTGCTGATCCTTTTGAAAAACCTTGTTGATGAAGATATTTGTCCAAACGATAGTACCAAGCCCTTGGAGCTTGTTTAAGACCATAGAGAGCCTTTTTCAGTCTGCATACAAGATTTGGATCATTTCCAAGAATGAAACCATCTGGCTGCTCAATGTATACTTCTTCTTCTAAGTCTCCATTCAGAAAGGCTGATTTCACGTCCATTTGAAATACTTTGAACTTTTGGAAGCTTGAGAGAGCAAGGAACATTCGAATGGCCTCAAGTCTTGCAACAGGAGCAAAAGTTTCCTCAAAATCTATTCCTTCTTGCTGCGCATACCCTTTACAAACAAGTCTTGCCTTGTTTCTAATTACTTCCCCATTTTCATTCAACTTATTTTTGAAGACCCATTTTGTCCCTATAACATTCTTATCCTTGGTCTAGGAACCAACTCCCAAGTGTTGTTCTTTTCGATCTTCTCAAGTTCTTCATCCATTGCTTTGACCCAACATTCATCTTTGCATGCCTCTTTTACATTTTGTGGTTCAGTGGAGGAGAGTAATGCCAAATAGCTTGAAGCTTCTGCAATTGTTCTTCTTGTTTGTACACCTGCTTCTTTCTGTCCCAAAATCTGAGATTCTGGATGATTCTTCTGAACATAGCGGGATGGAGTCTTCTCTTCTATCCTTATCTGTTCCTCTCGTGATTTGTTGGTGTATATGGTTGCATAAAAAAAACTCATATTCAAGGGAATCACACCTCTATGGACAAAATCTTCAACTCATCTTATCTCAATTTATAACCGTATTCCGAAGGATGATCACCCATACCCGCCCCGCACTATTATTGCAGAAACTATAGATAGGAATATACCATGGGCATATTTTGATGGATCAACTCAGCAGAATGGTTGTGGAGTGGGAGTGCTCCTTCATCTCACAACCAATCATTTTTTCAAAATTCATATGGGCCTAGGAGAAGGAACAAACAATTATGCTAAGCTTATTACCCTCCGAAACTTATTACACTTTGCACTTGAGAAGGGTTGTAGACACATTCAGATTTTTGGCGATTCCAAACTCATCATAAATTGGTTTAATCAACAATAATATGTTTGTCATGTGCACACACTTGCAAATATTTTGGATGAGGATTTTCTACTGAAATCACAATTTGACACCATCATTTGTCATCACATATACATGAAGTGCAACTAGATTTCTGGCAGACTATCCAACGAGGCCACGCTCCAGCCTCGGGGGCATTAGATGATCTAGGAGAAGACAAGGCATGAATACTACCAATATTTTCACAAATCATATAATGATCAGCAGCATGCTAGGGCAACTAGGCCCTGATTTATGATGATTATGTGATATGACAATTTATATTTTTATTAGACTATTCAAGTATATATTTTTTTACAGACATGTAAATTTGTATTTAACATATCAGTCTCCAATCCTCGGACAAATTTTTGACAGTTTATCAGGTTGTGGCAATAGCCACCCTCTTATGCATATGCTTCCTGAAGCATCTACAATATGTAATTTTGAACATCCTAATGAAAAATGTGATTTTTCCCTGGGGAAAAAATTGTAGCCGTTAACAAAAAATATTTGTATTAATTAATTTATTATCAATTATTATTAATGAGTCAAAAAGGAGAACTAAGAAATAATTAGAATAAGTCAAATTAGAAAAAAATTTGAATGAAATTGATAAGTGAAATTAGTAATTACTCTAATCGAGATAAAATATGAAAATTAATTATTAAATAATTTTATTAATAAATAAAATTAAAATATTAAATTGTAATTAAAAAATTAATGAATTAGATTATTAAAATTATTAATTATTACGTAGGATTAAATTAGACTGGAAAAATATCAATAATATAGTAAGGGAAATTAAGAAATAATTAGAATATGCTAGATAAGAAAAGGAAGTGAAAGCAATTGACGAGTCAAATTACTAATGGGTCAAATAGAGACAAATATTACATTTACTCCTCCATGCATAATTCTCTAGAAAAACATTGGTTCAACGTAGTCTCGAAATGGCATTTGCCCCAAAAATTGGTGCTTTTTGGATGGTTGGTATGCAGGAATAGAATCCTTACCTGTAACATCCTTACTAAAAAAGGGGGACCAAACATATGTTTCCTATGCCTCAATGATTCTGAGAATGCATTGCATCTATTTTTGGAATGTCCTTGGGTGAGGGGTACTTGGCTCTATGTCTTACAAGAACTCAAGATTTTAGAACATTAGAGGTTTGATTCCCTTGAGGATTGTTTTAAATATTGGGTGGACATGGGTTCGGTACGAGGTGAACTTCCATTTTTCTTGGTCTAGGGTGTATGGATGGGAAAGAACGCAACGATTTTGGATGACCATCCTTACAACATTAAGCTCACTGATTCTTACATATGTGCCCACTATATGGAGTATTGGAAATGTGCAGTCAATAAGCTTCAAAGGACCTTGATGGATCATAGTTCTAAGTCTAATTTCCTGAGATTGTAAGCTCACTGATTCTTGAATATGTGCCCACTATATGGAGTATTGGAAATGTGCAGTCAATAAGCTTCAAAGGACCTTGATGGATCATAGTTCTAAGTCTAATTTCCCGAAAGGATATTTTGATGGCCCAGAATAACATTTGTGGTTGTGGTGCCTGTATTTATATATCTGAGAAACACTACTTTCTTTTTTGCTGGAGAGGTGGACAGGGGTCAAATACCAGAGATGACCTCCTGAGCCAAAACTTTTAAAATTGGAGGAAATCAACATTTTTGGAGACTCATAAGTTTCTATAGATTGGGTCAATAATGGTTCATCTTTCGCCCCTCGGCACATGGACTATCGGATGAAAAGGGTTACCCGATCAAGGAGCTCTTTCGTGTGATCTCTTTTGTACATGTACATAGGGAGTTCAACTTTGTGATTATTGTCATGTCCAAGGAGGGTCTAGCTGTGTGGCCGAGGCACATATAGTTCTCTGTATTCAAGAGGGGGACAAATATCAGTTCTTACCATATTGACTGGTGTTGAAGTTGGCACCTCTCCTGCTCTTTTCGGATGGCTAGTATTTCAGAGCTCCTATTTCCACATCTATGTGGTTGACATGGTTTTGATTTTTTGGATTCATTGTTTTGTGCATATTTCGGTCTTAATGGTGGATTTTCCCTATCTGATATTTACACCGAAGGTGTTCCGCTTTTGAAAATGGTCAGATTAGGCATTATTTACCTTTTTCATCTTCATTTGACATTTGTTTCTCTGTTGTTTTGACATGGGTCAACTTTAACTTAAGAAAAAAAAGAATTACACCTCTTATTGTAAAATGGACCATTTTGCTAAATAATTTTTTTATATATATAAATGAATGGTATAAATAATAATGAGGAACTTATTAGAATTGGAATAATCTCAAATCCCTAGGAAATTGGTTAGTTGGGAGCCACGTGGCACGAATCTAATTTTTTAAATTTATTAAAATTAATAGATCATTTTGCTAAATAAAATTTGAAATAATAATAAGGAACTTATCATGTATGAACTTATTAGAATTGGAATAATCTCAAATCCCTAGGAAATTGGTGGGTGCGGAGCCAAGTGACACGGATATAATTTTTTAAATTTATTAAAAGTCAATGCAACCTAACAAATTTTGTAATAGGCTACAATTGCTGATAAAAAATTCACCACGTCACTGAGGAAGGCATAAGTTTACATACATAAATAAGTGCATATATATATATATATATATATATATATATATATATATATAGAAAGAAGAATACATATATACATTTGCATATATGAGATAAATAACACATAAGATTTGAACACCACTGATGAAGGCATAAGTTTACATACAAAAATAAGTGCATATATATATATTCTTATGCAAAAAGAAGAATACATATATCCATTTTCATATATGAGCTAAATAACACATAATATCTCAACACCAATCAACATACAAAGATACACACACCCACCTAAAAGTCATAAACAAATCAACCCCAAATTCATAAATGCAATAGTTGGATATTTCTTGGTTTTAATATTGCGCTGACAAAGACCAAGAAACCCATGTTCTCACATTGGGTAGCTTGGAGGTGCACATTAACCAGTTATGAATTATTATCAATAATTAATAAGTGAATGGTAAAGATTTAACCTCCATGAAATATTCTAGAAATTTCATAGTGGTATACAACAATCAATGGTTGAGACTTATCTCCAAAGTAGTTATGTCGTTTTTTATCCTTTTAATTAAATTAATTAATTTAAAAAAATGTTATATGAACAAGTGTCATATTAAATGAGTTATGGTTTTTTGGGCATGTAATCTTGATAAACCATAGTAATGGCCCATGATATTATAACAAAACCTATTTTCAAACCATAGTAATGGCCCATGATATTATAACAAAACCTATTTTCAAATTAAGAATCTCCACGATAAACTAGAGATAAATATATTTAGTTAATTTTTAATATCTAAATTAAAATTAAGTTTGTTATTTATTTATTTTTAATGTTTTTGAAAAAGAATAATAATAATAATAATACTGATAATTTAATTTTAATATTATGGCTAAATTAGATATTAAATTGATATATGAGATTTTTTCATATAATATTTATAAAGGTACATGTATTTTAATCCTCTTTGAAGTTGAACCTATAATATTTTACCAAAGAAACACACACTCTTAACAGTGGTTATATATATATATATATATTAAATTTCTCTCCTTTACATATATATTTTGTTATATGAAATTGAGATTTATAATTTCTCCATTCCACATATAAAACAAATATATGTAAAATAAACAATTCAATAATGTGAAAATTTTCCAAACTATAAATGCATATCATATACTTAGTAGCTACTCCTTCAAATCAAGAGTGAAGAGTGTTTTTACATTGTTTCAAATTAAAAATGAGGAAAATGTTTACTCACTCATTATTAAAGAAAAGTAAATCATTTTAACAAAATTATTAATAATGTTAACATTCAAGTGATTGCAAAATTATCACATCAATTAAATAACTCACTTTCATTTAAACTAAATATTTTCATTTAAAAGAATATATTATAATTATTTTCTTTTTTAAATATATTTACTTTTTAATTTATTTATAAAAAGTTTACAATTAATCAAATTCACTTTTAATTAGCATTATTTTTAAAATTTTCACATTTAAATCTTTATATTAATAAAAACTTGATAACCTTACTTTTTACAGTTATATTACATATTTAAATTACTAAGAAATACTAAATAAATATGCATCGCTATATTATGATATTGAAACTAAAGCATAAATAAGCACGCTCATGCAAGAGATCAATTACCCGAAGTTTTACAAGAAAAGAGTTCTTATTTTATTAAAATATAATGAATTATCTTCATCTTGGAACTAGGAAAGGTGCAAGGGTTTTACATAGGTTGACTCCCATATGCGTAATGTGCACTCGGATATTTATTTATATATCATAAAAAAAAAGCTAAATATATTCATTTTTAAGACGTGGTTATGGAGCTTCATGTTCAAAATCCATGATACCTATGATGTAGTGGGCAACTAACACCTTAAATTAAATTTGATTTAAAGAAGCCATCTTTGGCATGGGGTAGTACTCTATTCTTGATGCTAGCATATTAATAAATATGATAAGATTTACATTAAATTATGTATTTTTAAATATTTCATTTAGGTGTTTAAGGGATTTTTTTAGGTAGAATGATATAAATGTTTAATTGAAAAATTAAATGAGCTTAATTTTGTTTTTTTTCAACCAATTTACAGCTAGATCATAACCTAACCATTTTTTTTATATAACAGAAAATATCTAAATTTTTGGTCAAGTTTGTATAGAAATTTCGGCTTTGGGGATTCTTAAGATAAATCCCACACAAACTTGTTTTAACTAGTTATGATAAAGTCCTACCATAAATCATGATCAACATGAGAAGTTATTGGGTATTCTTTTGTTTAGTAATGGGCATCCTTGACATAAAGAATTTTTGGTCAAGTTTGTGTAGAAATTCGGCTTTGGGGATTATTAATATAAATCCCACACAAAATTGCTTTAACTAATTATGATAAAGTCTGACCTTAAATCATGTTTAACCTAAGACGTTATTGGGTAATTTTTTGTTTAGGAATGGTCATGCTTGACATAAAGACTTCTTAACTACGATTAACTTACATGGTCACTCATTATTCTGGGACCTGTGCAAAGGAAACTGGAATTACTTCTAGAAAGATGAGAAAGAAAGAAAGAAAATTTTAACTTTTCATTTTTAAAACTGTATTTTTGAATGCATAAATGGATACAATTCCTTGAAAGTTTACTTGGACACTTGGATTGTGTAAAATACACCAAATAAATTTTCAATTCCAACAAGTCTTTGTTAGACAAAATTTAAATTTAAATTTAAAACTGGAATTAATGGCAATGACTCCAAATTAATTTAAATTTTTTTAAAGGAGATAGCTAAAATTCTAAAACAAGCCCTCTTCTTTATGTTGATTCCAAAATGTCATGGAATTTGAAAGTTACTCGAGTGAAAGATGCTCTTTATTTAATCTCATTATCAATACTCGCTCCAGTGAAATATGCTCTTTATTTAATCTCATTATCAATGTAGAAATTTCACCATAGATCACGTGATAATGCAATATACTAAAGAAAAATACTTGATCTACTTCTACTATCAAACTTTGCGGAAACTTAATCAATTTGAGCAAGATCAATCAAAACACATATAATAGAGAAGAAGAATCAATACACATGAAACACAGAATAATACTCCGGGGAAAGCCTCACCTAAAAACGTCGCTATCTGTATGATCATACAAGTGGAAATATCTCAGGATTACACAAAGCTTTAGCTCACAAGCTATCCAGCTCTCAGTACAATCCCTCACTGGTGCTCATAGACATAATAGACAACACATATGCCTTCCTTTAGTCCTACAAGCCTCTTATTTCCATGGGCAGTTTCTCCTAGGTCCTCTACCTGCAACCTGTGTGAATCTCACCTCACACACAACACTGACCTCTGAAATAGCTGCGCAATCCTGAAGGATATTCATTCTGATGCAGGAGCATCTAGATCGGGCGAGCAATGTGACAGCGTGGTCACATCTTGTGGCTAAATGCAAGACATGAGGATGGCTTAGTTGTTAAATTTATGTTAATTTCAATAAGGGTAGGTAGTTAAAGGTGGTCTAGTTTAGTTAAATGATGATAAAGATTGAGTTGTAACTGTATAACTAATTCCTTCATGTATGTAAAGAGGTAGTTAGGTATGACTGATGTATAACTTCCTTTTGGGAGGTAGAATAGAGGGGGAGAGGAGAGGTAAGGTTTAGGACGACAAGAAGTTTGTAAGCCTCTGGGCATTTGTAAAGGGCCATCGATCTGAAAATCTGGCCATGAACCAAGTAAGTTCTTATAATTGATTACATTTGGCTATATTGATGAGGAATTTGTTTTGTAAATTCTGCGTGAATTATATATATATTCTTGGTTAAGTTATGTTTAGAGAATTTTTGAATTACTGTGAAAAGCATATGAGGAAAGCATTGATCTTAATTAATATCGAATTATGTATTGAATGGAATTCAACCTACACATGCTAAAGGGGATGTAAGAAAAGGGATTGATCACTCTGGAGAAAGATTGAATCGGAGTTCGATTCAAATTGGTATTGGTATATCGGCTTTGGAAGGTTGATTTCCAGGATAGCGCGGTGGAATTATGGACGGAGGGATTTTTGGAAGAATCTGTGGAAGACTGAATTATAATTGAGGAACCGATTGAGTGATGGGGGTATGGCGTAGAGCTTGTGCCAGTGGCGAAATCAAACCATGTTCTGGATGACACAGAATCTGTCATTGTGTGGAAGAATGCAGATTCCAAAATTGAGATCGAAGTAGTCTACGTGAAGTTATAGTAATCAATGGAGACAGAATTGATAGGTTTAGATTGAGAGGACTGTCGTGCTGAAGGTGGAGGCAAATTCCGGTAAAATTGTTATGTAAGTGTTTGTTTGTTTATATCTTACCTGTTGGAAATAATACTGAGAGGGGGGGGGGGGGGTGAATCAGTATTATCAAATTCTTTTCAATCTATCTTCCTTATTTATACTTTGAATAATTCTTCAAATATTGATCATTATTTTGTATGTCAGTATCATAAAATAATGAGCAGGAACAAGAAAAGAAAATAGTCACACAAAAGAACACCAGATATAAGGTGGAAACCCAATGTGGGTGAAAACCACCTGCTGCAATATGTCTCTATCTTCTTTCAATTAGAAACTCCTTTTACAATAATTTTGTACTGGTGCAGTCCTTTACCAGTACGCAGGCTACAACCTGCAGAGAGCTACAACCCTCTCTCGTTCTCCAGCTTCTCCTGGAAGGGAGCTACAACCCCCTTAGCTCTTGTACTAGCCAAGATACTAGTACGTAGGTGCTGGCCTACTGAAGGCTACAACCTTCTCTTTCTTCCAGGGACCACGTTTCATAAATTTTCAGACTGGATCCATGAACATCAATCAATCATCAAGTATATCTGCATCAAACAATCTCCTTTCCCAATTAGCACTGAATCAAGTAAACACTTCTCTGACAGCTGTACCCAGAACACAGTAACAGTAACCACACACCAAATTCTGAACCCAGAATACTGCAACAATAGACAGAGGCAGCTAGATCATAATTTAAAGATATACGCTACTTCAAAAACCTGAAACCTGCATGCAAATCTATAAAGGATAATTCCTTCTTTCAAATATTCAGACACTAATTAACCCAGATTGTCAGATTTATAGATCAAGCATGTGCCTCATATAGCAGATCAAAATCATACAAAGATACTATTATTCAAGCATAAAGATTATGACCCATCAATAGAACTTATCCTTCTTTATGCGCTAAGGTTCCTCCTTCATTCAGATCCAGATCTGCACCATAACCCAATCACAAATATTTCAGATCTAGCACTTATTATATATTCAATTCATTCGATGATGCTTTGCCAAATGATCTCCTTCCTCTTTTATAGTCTTAGGCCTTCCAAAATACCACGGTCCAAAACCATAGGATCAAAAAAAACTGTTGGACTAATACCATGAACCAACCATTAAAGTGCGTGAGATCAACAATTTTGGATGCCATACCACGAGCCAAAACCATAGGATCAAAAACCATCGGACTAATACCATGAACCAACCATGAAAGTGCGTGAGATCAACACTTTTGGATGCAATACCACGGGCCAAAACCATAGCATCAAAAACTGTCGGACTAATACCATGAGCCAACCATGAAAGTGCGTGAACTTTTTTTCTTCATGAAAGGAACGTTTCTCTGCATGAAAGTGCGTGAACTTTTCTCTACATGAAATTAACTTTTCTCTGCATAAAAGTGCGTGAACTTTTCTCTAAACTTTTCTCTGCATAAAAGTGCGTGAACTTTTCTCTAAACTTTTCTCTGCATAAAAGTGCGTGAACTTTTCTCTACATGAAATAAACTTTTCTCTGCATAAAAGTGCGTGAACTTTTCTGCACTATAATTTATCATCTGAGATGAGTGGGTTGCCATCAAGTACAACATATGTATCATAATGCCAACAATCTCCCCCTTTGGACTTGATGGCAACAACAACCAATCACTCTCCCCCTTTGACATCAAGGGCAAAGGGTTATGCTCCCCCTAAGAACATGCTCCCCCTGACTATAAACCAGATCTGCAAAGAAGAACCATAATCCATGACCATGAAAGAGATAGAGACGTATTGCAGCAATATTCAGACCAGCATCCATGATCTCCTTCTGTACTTCCTCCATAATGCCAACAATGCATGATATGCTCCCCCTGAACCTGTGCCATTCGATCTTTGACCAATCCGCAACCCAGCAAATGTACGCATATACTTCAGATGAACCTTGCGTACAACCAACAATCAGAAGAGATTAAACAACAAGATGATGCATCAACAACCCCCAGATTTTTCCTGAGGTATTCAAAGGTCTCCCTAGGCAATGGTTTGGTGAGTATATCAGCAACCTGTTCCTTAGAAGGAACATACTCCAACTTGACTTTTTGTTCAAGCACTTGTTCCCGGAGAAAGTGATACTTGATTGGTATGTGCTTGGTTTTTTAATGCATGACTGGGTTCTTTGAAATGCTGATTGCACTTGTATTATCACATAAGATGGAGATGGGTGGTGTACAAGTGATTTGAAAATCCTGCAAGGTCTGCATCATCCAAAGGAGTTGAGTGCAGCAAGATGCAGCAGCAACATATTCTGCTTCAGCTGTAGACAAGGCAATCGAACTCTGTTTCTTGCTGAACCAAGATACTAATCTGGAACCCATAAAGAATGCACCACCACTTGTGCTATTCCTGTCATTCACGCTTCCGGCCCAATCTGCATCAGTATAAGCATGAAGTGTGAGATCTGTATCTCTAGGATACCATAAGCCATAATTTTGAGTCCCTTGAAGATATTTGAAGATTCTCTTTACTGCCTGAAGATGAGTTTCCTTTGGATTTGCCTGAAATCTTCCAACTATTCCCACTGCATGCATGATGTCTGGTCGGGTACCTGTCAAATAAAGTAGACTTCCAATCATAGATCTGTAGGTTGGTTGATGTACTGCTGCTGATTCATCATTTTCACTGAGGCTACATCCTGTGACCATGGGTGTACATACTGGTTTTGCATCTTCCATGCCATATTTCTTCAAAATCTGCTTGAGATACTTGGTTTGAGACAAGAAGATCCCTCCTTCCTTTTGTTGGATTTGCAGGCCAAGAAAATATGTCAATTCTCCAAGCAAGGACATTTCGAATTCTTTCTGCATCACCAAGGCAAAGCTTTGACTCATAGATTCTTCATTGCTGCCAAAGATAATGTCATCTACATACACAACAAGTATTAGCAATTTGTCATTTTCAATTTTTATATAAAGATTGCTATCTGCTGATCCTTTTGAAAAACCTTGTTGATGAAGATATTTGTCCAAACGATAGTACCAAGCCCTTGGAGCTTGTTTAAGACCATAGAGAGCCTTTTTCAGTCTACATACAAGATTTGGATCATTTCCAAGAATGAAACCATCTGGCTGCTCAATGTATACTTCTTCTTCTAAGTCTCCATTCAGAAAGGCTGATTTCACGTCCATTTGAAATACTTTGAACTTTTGGAAGCTTGAGAGAGCAAGGAACATTCGAATGGCCTCAAGTCTTGCAACAGGAGCAAAAGTTTCCTCAAAATCTATTCCTTCTTGCTGCGCATACCCTTTACAAACAAGTCTTGCCTTGTTTCTAATTACTTCCCCATTTTCATTCAACTTATTTTTGAAGACCCATTTTGTCCCTATAACATTCTTATCCTTGGTCTAGGAACCAACTCCCAAGTGTTGTTCTTTTCGATCTTCTCAAGTTCTTCATCCATTGCTTTGACCCAACATTCATCTTTGCATGCCTCTTTTACATTTTGTGGTTCAGTGGAGGAGAGTAATGCCAAATAGCTTGAAGCTTCTGCAATTGTTCTTCTTGTTTGTACACCTGCTTCTTTCTGCCCCAAAATCTGAGATTCTGGATGATTCTTCTGAACATAGCGGGATGGAGTCTTCTCTTCTATCCTTATCTGTTCCTCTGGTGCTTCTTGAGGTTCTTCTTCTTCATCATTCTGTCTTTGAGTGTAGTCTTCATCTTCTTCGATATTTTCATGATTTACTTGCCTAGGAATGTATCCCTTTTCATCAACCACTACATCAATGCTGTCAACAATTCTTCCAAGTCTTTTATTGTAGCACTTATATGCTTTGTTGTGTGGAGAATAACCAAGAAGAATTCCTTCATCTGCTCTAGGTTCAAGTTTGCCAAGTTGCTCATCAGTATTCTTAATATAGCATTTGCTCCCAAAGATTTTGAAGTGCTTTATCGAAGGAGTCTCACCATACCAGAGCTCATGAGGAGTTTGAGTGTTGTTCACTCGGACATTGGTTTTGTTGAGAATAACAACCGCAGCATATGCGGCTTCACCCCAGAAAGTTGCGGGAGTTCCAGACTCATCCAGCATAGCACGAGCCATTTGTTGGACTATTCTGTTCATCCTTTCCACCATTCCATTTTGCTGAGGAGTTCTAGCTGTAGAGAATTCTCTTCTTATCCCATGTTCTTCACAAAAATCGAAAAATTCATTTGAGGTAAACTCCCCACCTCTGTCAGACCTGAGGCACTTAATTTTGTAACCTGATTCATTTTCGACCAAGGCTTTGAAGGATTGAATTTCTCGAATGCTTCGTCTTTGTGCTTCATAAGTCCTAACCAAACAAACCTGGAGAAATCGTCAATGAATAATATCAAGTATTCTTCTCCTCGAGGTGTCCTTTTCCTAAATGGACCACATACATCTGTATGGACTAGCTCAAGAGGCATGCTAGCTGATCCTTCCTTCTCTGGAAAGTTAGTTCTGGTTTGCTTTCCAAACTGACATGATTTGCATATGGTGTTGTCTGGAATTTTGATATCTGGAAGACCACGAACTACCTGATATTTGCATGCTTTCCTTATTTGTGAAAAACTTAGATGCCCCAACCTCTGGTGCCATAACCAGTGTTCATCATCCTAGCTCAAATAGCATTGTTGTTGTCCTTCTTCAAATATGTATAGATTATTTGGAGTTCTTCTACCTTTGATCACTGTTTCACCTGTATCAAGATCACGAACACGACATCCGTTTGATCTAAATATCACCTCGGTTCCTTGATCACACATCTGGCTGACACTTAGAAGATTATGCTTCAATCCATCAACATACAAAACATTTCCAGCTTTGACCTTTTCTTTTAACTGAGCAGTGCCTTTTCCTTTTATAGCTGCAGGAGTATCATTTCCAAAAGAGACTTTCTTTCCCTTTTCTAAAGCAGAATATGATTCAAGTTTTTCTCTATCACCTGCCATATGTTTCGAACATCCACTGTCAATGTACCATAGATTTTCTTGTCCTTCTGCATAAAATGCTATCCCACATCTTTCTGTTTGTGGTTCCTTTATTCTCCATGTTCTGGTGCTTGAGGCTTGTTCCTTTGTCTGCTGAAACCTGCTCCTGCATTCAGAATCTTCATGACCAAAGTTATTGCAAATAGAACATTCAACTTCATTTTCAAGAGCCGAAAAGTTGTTATAGGTCCTTTTTGTAATCCCGATCATACTTCTTTGTTTTTGCGCTTCTCTAGTCATGATTGTTTTATATGCAACACAGTGAGCTGCTTTGTGACCAAAGTTATGGAAAGAGAAACATTGCCCATTGAAGAAACTTCTGCGATTATCAAATCTACCGGCCAAATGATTGTAATTTCTATTTTCATCCATTCTTGAAGCAAATTGAGAAGATTTTACTTGTTGCTGGTTGTAGCTTTTGTTCATCCTTAAGACAGATTGCCCCTGGTTTACCTGATAATCTTTGTTCGTTCTTGATGTAATTCGTCCCTGCTTTACCTGGTGATCTCCATTATGCTTTTGCTCATTCCTTCTTGCTGCATCAAGATAACTCTTTGAGGTGGATGCTTGAGATGTTTCTCCATTATACCCCAGACCTGTCTTGTTTAGCGGAGAACGTTGTACATTGATGATCTCATCCAGAGTTTCAGATCCTTTGACAAACTTAAGATTAATAGCCTTTGTTTTCTCAATTTCTTTTCTAAGGCCAACAATTTCACCTTCTAACTTTTCAAGATATTTTTCTTTTTCATCAATTTGAAATTGTAGAGTATCAATGATCATATTCTTTTCTTCTATACATGTCTTAAGTCTAGAAATCTCTTCATAAAAACTATCCACATCTATAGCATCCATGTAATCATCATCTTCAAATGCCATTAAAAGTTTATAGTCATTACCTCGTTCATCTTCATCACTATTTGATAGACCATCACTGTCTTCATGAGTGTAGTAGCTTTTCTTATTTGCATTCTGTTTCTTGTTCTATCTGGCAGGTTTCTTTCCTTTGTCAATCTTATCCTTATGAGGACATTTGGCAGCATAATGACCTACTCTTCCACAAGCAAAACATCTAAAAGGTAGCTTACCTCTGAACCTTCCAGTACCCCGTTGAAGATTTCTGACAAAATTTGATTCTTCTTCTTCTTCTGGCACGTGACTTGATTCATAGTAGTCTCCTTTGCCTGAAGCCTTAAAAGCAGTTTCTCTCATGTCTGATGGACCTCCTTTTCTCATTTCATAAGCAGTTAGAATTCCGTGTAGCTGAGACATAGTAAGAGTTCGTAGATTTTCCTTTTCTTCTATTGCAGACACTTTAGATTCAAACTTGGGGGACAATGATCTTAGGACTTTTTCAACCACAACAACCTCTTTTATTTCTTCACCCAAGTTTTTCATACAATTAACAATCTCATCTACCCGAAGGAAATAGTTAGCCACACTTTCATCATTATACATTCTGAGATTCTCATACTGAATCCTGAGGGTTTGAAGTTTTGCACGTTTTACCTGTTCATCTCCTTCGTAGCTCAAAACAATCTTGTCCCATATTTCTTTTGCGGATTTATATTGCATAACCTTCATGAATTCAGATTGAGATAGACATCCTAGAAGAGTATTAACCGCCTTTGCATTTGTTTCATATTTCTTCTTCTCAGCTGAATCTGTAGGAGTAGCTGATGGAAAAGTATACCATGTTTCTATAATGTCCCATACTTCTGTACCCAAAGATTGAAGATAGGCAGTAACTCTTACCTTCCAATATACGAAGTTTGTTCCATCAAAAATCGGTGGCCTGATTGATGCTTCCCTCTCGTAGTTGCTCATGATGTTAGATCTTCCTTCAAGCGATCAAGCTTCTTCAGAAGGACCTACTCTGATACCAACTGTTGGAAATAATACTGAGAGGAGGGGGGGGGGGGTGAATCAGTATTATCAAATTCTTTTCAATCTATCTTCCTTATTTATACTTTGAATAATTCTTCAAATATTGATCATTACTTTGTATGTCAGTATCATAAAATAATGAGCAGGAACAAGAAAAGCAAATAGTCACACAAAAGAACACCAGATATAAGGTGGAAACCCAATGTGGGTGAAAACCACCTGCTGCAATATGTCTCTATCTTCTTTCAATTAGAAACTCCTTTTACAATAATTTTGTACTGGTGCAATCCTTTACCAGTACGCAGGCTACAACCTACAGAGAGCTACAACCCTCTCTCGTTCTCCAGCTTCTCCTGGAAGGGAGCTACAACCCCCTTAGCTCTTGTACTAGCCAAGATACTAGTACGTAGGTGCTGGCCTACTGAAGGCTACAACCTTCTCTTTCTTTCAGGGACCACGTTTCATAAATTTTCAGACTGGATCCATGAACATCAATCAATCATCAAGTATATCTACACCAAACAATCTCCTTTCCCAATTAGCATTGAATCAAGTAAACACTTCTCTGACAGGTGTACCCAGAACACAGTAACAGTAACCACACACCAAATTCTGAACCCAGAATACTGCAACAATAGACAGAGGCAGCTAGATCATAATTTAAAGATATACGCTACTTCAACAACCTAAAACCTGCGTGCAGATCTATAAAGGATAATTCCTTCTTTCAAATATTCAGACACTAATTAACCCAGATTGTCAGATTTATAGATCAAGCATGCGCCTCATATAGCAGATCAAAATCATACAAAGATACTATTATTCAAGCATAAAGATTATGACCCATCAATAGAACTTATCCTTCTTTATGCGCTAATGTTCCTCCTTCATTCAGATCCAGATCTGCACCATAACCCAATCACAAATATTTCAGATCTAGCACTTATAAGATATTCAATTCATTCGATGATGCTTTGCCAAATGATCTCCTTCCTCTTTTATAGTCTTAGGCCTTCCACAATACCACGGTCCAAAACCATAGGATCAAAAAAAATTGTTGGACTAATACCATGAACCAACCATTAAAGTGCGTGAGATCAACACTTTTGGATGCAATACCACGAGCCAAAACCATAGGATCAAAAACTATCGGACTAATACCATGAACCAACCATGAAAGTGTGTGAGATCAACACTTTTGGATGCAATACCATGGGCCAAAACCATAGCATCAAAAAATGTCGGACTAATACCATGAGCCAACCATGAAAGTGCGTGAACTTTTTTTCTTCATGAAAGGAACTTTTCTCTGCATGAAAGTGCGTGAACTTTTCTCTACATGAAATAAACTTTTCTCTGCATAAAAGTGCATGAACTTTTCTCTAAACTTTTCTCTGCATAAAAATGCATGAACTTTTCTCTACATGAAATAAACTTTTCCCTGCATAAAAGTGCGTGAACTTTTCTCTAAACTTTTCTCTACATAAAAGTGCGTGAACTTTTCTCTACATGAAATAAACTTTTCTCTGCATAAAAGTGCGTGAACTTTTCTGCACTATAATTTATCATCTGAGATGAGTGGGTTGCCATCAAGCACAACATATGTATCATAATGCCAACATTACCGATATATATGCTTGAGTGTTTTGGTTAGTATAAGCCGAAGATGCAGATTGGTATTGTTCAACTGGAGAATCGAGAACAGTTTAGTGGATCCACAAATTAAGGCAGAACCAGAGAATTTGAACCAGAGCAAACGATGAGTAGACCTTCGATGACGAAGTTGAATCGAATGAAATTGTGAAGATGAATGACGGCAAAGGATGGACGCGGAGGTTGTTAATTCTCTGTGCGAACTATAGTAAAAGCGTACCAAAGATGAGGGTCGTCCAAGGAAGAGACATGTACTGGTAAGTCATACAAGTATGAGCCAAAATGGAGCTGGGTGTGTTCACTTTGGAATTGGTAAATAATGGTCCACAGTTTGATTATCAACTCAAAGGCGACGTGATAGCAGTCAATTGCAGACCCTCTGTATATTTGTTCTGCGTGTAAGAAATTGGTACAGAATGAGTACCCTAATGAAGATGCTTAAGTTTATGACTTTTAATTGAGGAGCTTCCGGAGTTGAGTGTGTACAAATTGCCAGAAGGAGCCTTATCTGGGCAAATGTTTGGAGATGCGTTTTTTTTTGTGCATGAGGAGAATGAAGATTCTGGGTCTGCAGGGTAGACTTGTATCAACTGGTATCAGAGCAGGAATAGCTCTGTGTGAAGAAGCAAGTTATTTTTATTTGAGTTAATTGCATGCGATGAATGAATGCCAGATTTTGGAACTGATGAAGATTGCAGCGCAGATATGCAAGTGCAGTTGAGGAAGTGAAGCAAGATCAACAGGATCTTGAAGGTGAGTTGTCAGATGATATTTTCTCTGGTCTGAAAGTTGTTTGCAGAGTTCAGGTTGAAAGCATATTGAAGAAAGTCTCAGCGGGAAGAAGCAGATCACAGCTGTAGAGCAGTGATAGAGGAGTCCAATAAAGGATTCTAAGTGAATGTGGCAGAACCTGAAGATTCAACAGAGGTTGAATAAAGTTGCAGATGAGTGAAGCCTGAAGGAGCAGTGGAGAAATGCTCGAAAGGTTCCAGTAGTGGACCGGTGATTACCAAAAGACCAGATCCGGAAGAAGGGATTGGTGAGGTAAGTGGCAGCAGAAGAGTTTGTTGTTGCAGAGGCTTGGTGCAACTCATGGGTGAGAGACTCATGGCAAAGGAGATGACTATTGAAAGTCATAAAGGAGAGAGTAGGGGTTCAGAAAGAGGCCACAGTAGAAAGAGGGAGAAAGAAGATGCCAAGGCAAATGGCATAAGACAATAGTTGACTGATGAAGAGTATGAGAAAGAGAAAGCTAAGATAGCAGTTCATCTTGAGTTCTTGATGGAATTTCTACAGGAAAATATGAAGGACCATAGAGTGGGTTGGCTCATGAGGAAGAGAGTGAATTGGTAGAGGCTACAACAGAAAAGAGATCAATAGATAAACATGCGGTTAACAGAAGAGTTGAGGAAGCTCGAGCAGATGATGAGTATACAGTTGAGTCTTGAAGAACTCAGAGCAGCTGAGTTGAAAGTGGAGGTTTCCATTGGTGAAACAGAGGAGGAGATCATTGATGATTTCTTAGGTTATTGGGCAGATCCAGATCAACTAGATGATGTAAAATCTTGTGTTTTTATAGCTGACAATTGTGATGTGATTACAGGTTTTACTAAGGAGGATGCGCAATCTTGTGAAGTTGTCACAAGTATGGAGAAGAATATTTCGGGAGATAAATACTCGGAAGAAGAAAGCAGCGATGCATTTGTCCTTGAAGCTGTTGCAGTAGAGAGAGGAGCTCAAGAAGAAAGGATGAAGACAAAGATAATGGAAGATGCCGAGGGCAAATTTCTTCAGAGGAAAATGCTTGAAGAAGCAAGAGAAGCAGATGAAACAGATGAAGTTATCTGCAAGCCAGAAGAAGGAATATCTCTGGATGATGATGAGGAAGTGGTGAGATCGTATGAGGGTCTCAAAAGTTCATAAGAGAACTTGCATCAGCGTACTGAAATGTTGATAGGAAGATTGGATTCAGAGAAACATGTGAGAGAAGATAAAACTAGTGGGAAAGTGTTGGGTCCCTATAATACTAGTGATTACCCCATTACTATTGTAGTTATACCCCTTATTTATATTGTTGTGCCCCCATTGCCCCCATATTGTTATTAATGTGCCCATAGAATCCCTCTATTGTTATTTTTGTGGCTTTATATTATTATTGTTAGGTCAGCTGGATTATATTGTGACTCCTTAGACTCCTATATATAGAAAGGAGGTTTTGTCATTTGTATCATCCAAGAATTGTTCATTTATGTAATGTAAAGGAGGTTGCCCCCTCAAAGAGGCTGAATTCTAAGGCGTTGATCTATCTTTTCTATCTTTTCTTGAGCTAGTTTCATAACATTTGGTATCAGAGCTTTGGATTCTAGGGTTTCGCTGCTCCAAACAGGTCATCGTGGAATTTTCGCTATACCTTTTTTTCTGTGTCGTTTCAGAAGTCGCAAAAAAAACCCATTTGAGAATAAATCTCTCTGAACCTTGGGTCTGAATTTCAGATCTTTTCGCGCGATATTTGCGGAGATATGCTCTGAGGAAGTTGGTCCTTTTGCAGAGTCCTGAATTACATTCAAAACAAGTGACCTAGGGAAAATCGTCATAACCTTCTCTTTGGGGATCGGATTGATTTTTCGTAAGAAGGTATAGAAATAGGATAGACTGTAGTTTCTTGTATATCATTTTCAGAACCAAAGGTCGAAAATTGTACACGTGGCACTTCATACAAGTTCACTCTTCTGGAAAGGTCTATAATCAGGTCATCTTGGGAGATTGTGCATAACTCTTTCTTGGATAATCCAATTTGGATCAGACTGGTGGCATTGGAAAGAGAACGTAGAAGGCTACTATAGGTCACAATTTCAGAACTGGATGATTCGAAATTACAGAGATACATCAGATTCAATATCAGGCTTCTACAAAGTAAAAAAGGTGTGTAGTTTTTTTTTTTTAAATTTTTGCATAAGCTTGGTTTGAAGGAATTCAAAGGGCATAGTAAAGCATTATTATCAGTAACTGATGCCCCGAGGAAAGAAAATGAAAACACCTAGTAAGGAACCTGAAAGCTCTAGCATGACTCATGAAGAAGAGGAAGAAATGCTACATGATATATCAAAATTACAAGAACAAGTGCAACAAATGTCACGCTCACAAAAGCTAACAAATGCTAAGATAAATGGTGTGGAATCTAAGATAAAGGGCATGGAAGCTAAGATGGATGATCTGAATACAGATTTGAGGACAGATTTGAAGACAGACATGGCAGATTTGAAGACAGATTTGACAAATTTTCTACAAGAAATACTTACTAATGGTGAAAAGGTTGTAAAGGAAACTCATGATGTGAACAAAAGAAATGTTAATCATGATTCCATAGACTCTAATGTTGGATCGAAGACCCACCATATTCCAAAAATCGATATGAGCAAGTTTGATGGCAAGGATCCCGCCACATGGATATTACAGATGGAGCAGTTCTTCGATCTCAATAATGTGCAAAACACACAAAAGGTACATATGGAAACTTTATATTTGGAACCAAATCAGTTTTTATGGTATCAATGGCTTTGCTCTCGTAAACAATTTATCACTTGGGAAATTTTTACGGAAGAATTGATAGCACATTATGAGGATACAAAAAGCAACACTTTTTTTAGCCAATTGATAAGTCTCAAACAAAAGGGTTCAATAATGGAGCACATTGAGGAGTTCCAAAAATTGAACATAAGGGTAAAAGATATTCCAGAGCAGCATAGGATTGATGTGTTCATAGGGTCTTTAAAAGATAATATCCAACATGATGTTCGCCTTTGGGAACCTGATTCATTAGAGAAGGCATTCAGGTTAGCAAGAAAAATGGAAAGCAAAATTATGGCAACCAGGAAGCATACCACTCACAACTATAAAGACGGAAGTGTTGTTGCCCCTAGTCTTCCACAACCTATAAGGTTGACACCACAACAATTGGAAGAAAAAAGAGCAAAAGGGCTTTGTTATAGTTGTGATAGCAAATACACTAAAGGTCATAAGTGTGCTGAGAAGAAATTATTCTACATAGATTGTGAAGAGGAAGAAGAAAAGGAGCAAGAAAGGTCAAAAGAACAGAATATACTCCAGGAACAAAGCCTAGATGAAGAACAAATAAATCCGACCATATCTTGTAATGCATTGGCAGGAATTACCACTCCTCAAACCATCAAGATAGAAGGACAAATCAAGAAGAAAAAGGTGATAGTGTTGATTGATTCAGGAAGCACCCACAATTTTATTCATTGTAGGGTAGCAAAAGAATTGAATTGCTTCCTATATCCAGCACCAGAGTGTCAAGTGATGATTGCAAATGGAGGAACAATAAATTGCTCTGGAAAGTGCCATAATATCAAGCTATCCATGGGAGAATATGTATTGACTAGCCCAATGCTTTCCATTCCAATGGGAGGTGCTGATGTTGTACTAGGAGTCCAATGGCTACAATCCTTGGGTACAATAGCTTTTAATTTTCAAGAACTTTTCATCAAATTTTCTATGGAAGGAAAGGAAGTTGAATTAAGGGGTATTGCAGGGAAACCAGGAAAGATAATCAGCTCTAATGGTATGACAAAGCTTCTAAAAAAGGAGCAAAGGGGTGTAATTGCACAATTATGTTCGCTAGATGTTTCCACATTAGAATCATCTATTTCTCCAGATCTCCAAAAAGTCCTGGACAATCATTCCAAGGTATTTGAGACTCCCAAAGGTCTCCCACCTATGCGTGATCATGATCATGCTATTCATCTGATTCCAGGAAGTGTTCCTCCAAACATCAGGCCGTACAGATATCCCTATGTCCAAAAAAGTGAAATTGAACGTATGGTTGCAGAAATGCTAGAGGCTGGTATAATTCAACCGAGTCAAAGTTCTTTCTCTACTCTAGTAGTATTGGTGCACAAGAAGGATGGATCATGGCGCATGTGTCCGGATTATAGGGAGCTCAACAAGCTCACTATTAAAGATAAGTTCCCCATTCCTGTCATTGATGAATTACTGGATGAATTGCATGGATCAATTTACTTCACCAAGTTGGATCTTCGTTCAGGATATCATCAAATCAGAATGAAGATTGAAGACATTTCGAAAACGGCATTTAGAAATCATGAGGGTCATTATGAATTTTTGGTCATGCCTTTTGGCCTTACCAATGCACCTTCAACATTTCAAGGTTTGATGAATTCAATTTTCAAACCATTCCTTAGAAAATTTGTGTTAGTATTTTTTGATGATATACTTATCTACAGCAAGTCTTGGAAGGATCATGTTGAACATGTTGACAGGGTGCTACAACTATTGGAGGAGAAACAATTATATGCCAAAAGATCCAAATGTTTCTTTGGAGTCCAGGAGGTGGAATATTTGGGTCATATTGTATCTCATGAAGGAGTTAAGGTAGACCCTAGCAAAATTAAAGCCATTAAGGAATGGAAAATCCCCACATCCATAAAGCATTTGCCCGGATTTCTTGGGTTGACAGGGTATTATCGCAAGTTTGTTAAGAATTATGGGAGAATAGCAACACCTCTAACAACATTATTGAAGAAAGATGCATTTTCATGGACTCTGAAAGCAACAAAGGCCTTTGAACATCTTAAAGAGGCAATGTGCCAAGCACCGGTCTTAGCTACACCGGACTTCACAAAAACCTTTATTGTGGAATGTGATGCTTCAGGAAATGGAATTGGTGCTGTTCTAATGCAAGATGAAAGACCCATTGCTTTTGAAAGTCGTCCAATCAAGGGAAAGTTTCTAAGCAAAGCTATTTATGAGAAGGAAATGTTGGCAATACTCCATGCACTTAAGAAATGGTGACCCTACCTAATGGGAAGACACTTCAAGGTAAAAACGGATCATGATAGCCTTAAATACTTTTTAGAACAAAGATTATCCTCTGAAGAGCAACAAAAGTGGGTCACAAAGATGTTGGGTTATGACTTTGAAATCATCTACAAAAAAGGGAAGCAAAATGTGGTGGCAGATGCACTCTCAAGAAGGATGAGGATGTGGAAGCATTGTTGTGCGCTATTTCTATCATCCAACCAGATTGGATAAATGAAGCAAGGGAGGAATGGAAGAATGACGAAGAAGTGTGGGCACTTATTCGAAAGCTACAACAAGATTCCAGTACGTCTGATACATTTAGCTGGAAAAATGATTCGTTATGGTACAAAGATCGCTTATACCTCTGTAAGAATTCCCAGCTAAAACAAAAGATTCTTATGGAATTGCACACTTCTCCCTTAGGAGGGCACTCAGGATTTTTAAAAACTTACCACAGGGTTAAGAAGGAATTTTTTTGGGATGGCCTTAAATCA
Organism: Pinus tabuliformis; assembly: GCA_031772625.1. NCBI lineage: Eukaryota > Viridiplantae > Streptophyta > Pinopsida > Pinales > Pinaceae > Pinus > Pinus tabuliformis. The sequence goes on along the minus strand of CM062808.1, from coordinate 761,600,181 downwards.
GATATTCAAAATTTTGTGGCAGAATGTTTGGTTTGCCAACAAAATAAATTTGAAACAATTAAGATACCGGGTCTATTACAACCTTTATCCATTCCAAGCCAACGTTGGGAGGAGGTTTCAATGGATTTTATCACAGGTTTACCCAAGTCTGAGGGAAAGAGTGTCATCATGGTGGTAGTTGACAGACTTACCAAGTATGCACACTTTTGTGCATTATCACATCCATTTAAAGCCAGTACATTTTCTACTGCATTTATGGAAACAATTCAAAAGCTACATGGAAACCCAAAGATTATTGTAAGTGACAGAGATCCCATTTTCACTAGAAATTTTTGGACAGAATTATTTTCTTGTCTTGGTACTCAGTTAGCTCATAGCTCATCTTATCATCCTCAATCTGATGGGCAAACTGAGATAGTAAACAAATGTTTGGAAGGATATCTTTGTTGCTTTGTATCTGATAAACAGACACAATGGGTCAAATGCTTGCCTCTGGCTGAATGGTGGTATAACACTTCCTTTCATACAGCAACAAAAATGACCCCATTTATGGCACTTTATGGGTATCAACCACCATCCATCACATCATATTTAAGAGAAAATTCTAAGGTTCAGGCAGTGGAACATCACATCAAACATCAACAACAAGTCCTCCAACTCTTAAAGGATAACCTCGTGTTGGCACAAAATAGAATGAAACAACAAGCAGATCAACATCGCAGTGAAAGAAGTTTTGATGTAGGTGATTGGGTATTCCTACGGCTACAACCATATAAGCAAATTTCCCTCAAGCAAGCTAAGAAGGATAATAAATTATCACCAAAGTATTATGGTCCGTACAAGGTGTTGCAAAAGATTGGTACTATGGCATACAAATTGGAGCTTCCTGCAGCTTCTCGATTGCACCCAGTTTTCCATGTTTCATGCTTAAAGAAGGTTATAGGCCACAAGCTCCCAGTTCAAACAATATTGCCAGAACTTGACGAGGAAGGAAAAATTATATTGGAACCGGAAGCAGTTATAGAAACAAGAACTCGACAGCTACGAAATCGATCAATTTCAAAGTACCTTATCAAGTGGAAGAACTTATCTGCTGAAGATTCCACATGGGAGGATGAGAATTTTATGCAGAAGTATCCAGAACTACTCAAGCGTTGAGGACAATACTTTTTTGAAGGAGAGGGGCATGTTGGGTCCCTATAATACTAGTGATTACCCCATTACTATTGTATTTATACCCCTTATTTATATTGTTGTGCCCCCATTGCCCCCATATTGTTATTAATGTGCCCATAGAATCCCTCTATTGTTATTTTTGTGGCTTTATATTATTATTGTTAGATCGGCTGGATTATATTGTGACTCCTTAGACTCCTATATATAGAAAGGAGGTTTTGTCATTTGTATCATCCAAGAATTGTTCATTTATGTAATGTAAAGGAGGTTGCCCCCTCGAAGAGGCTGAATTCTAAGGCGTTGATCTATCTTTTCTATCTTTTCTTGAGCTAGTTTCATAACAGAAAGACGCAAATAAAATAATTGATGTCCCACAACAGCTTGATGACTATTTGCTGCATACGCCCTTGGCTACGATGTTGCCGCTCGAGGGAAGTTCAGAGGAGGTGCAACTTTCCAAGAGCAGCCTGAGAGAGACAGAAGAGGTCAAAGAGTGTTTAAATGGCGTGGGAGTATCGTTGCGACAGGCAGGGGAAGACAAGTCAGCGTTTAATTTTCTATTTGTTGGCCAACGAAAACCTGGCGGAAAAGCCATCAAAGGTAGGGATCAACCCTGTTCCGCTCCCGTGGTTTGGGATGCGTATCAAGCCGGTTCCCTTGAAAAGTTAGCAGGCGGAGACATAAAATCAATTGAAAGAAGGGTTAAGTTGCCGACATCTTGTCTTCACGGCCGTAGAGGTAATCTTCCAGCATTAAAAGAAATTCGAAAATGGGAAAATTTAACTATGGGAGACAATAATCACCCTGTCCACTCAAGACATTCTGATTCTAGTGAGCTGGTTAATGCATCTATAACAGGGTTTCCCATAGTTGGTAGAGACGTTTCTTGGCAGGAAGCATGTGGTCCTGGCTATCGTTCCTCTCCGCCCAATGGTTTCTCAACATTGTTTTCAAATGATCCAATGTCACCCACACGGAATATAGCTGACAGTCCTGGAAGCGAAAACTGGGTAGAAGACGAGAGCCCAAAGATATTAGTGAATAAAGGTGAAAAGGGACAGCCAACAAAGATTGTCAAAAAAGCTCATGAAGAAAAGACCATGATTTCTGAAAACTTAGCAGAAGATCATCATGCTGTCATGATGATAGGCACGATTGAGTCAGCCGTGGGAGATGTTGAGTTGATCAACGCACCTCAAAGAAGACGACATGAAGCAGAGGTTCACCTAGCAAAAGGTGAAGAAAAGGAAGAAGCGCTGACAATGACAAGAAGTCAGCAACAGAATCAAGGAGGAAAAGAAAGCAGCGCTCATCAAGAAGCTAATGTATGGGAGAAGGAGTTAGAGTTGCTAGAGAAATGGCTAAAAACACTAGTACCTGATGAAGACTGCAAGAAGTTTGCAGTAAAAGAAGCAGAAGCAGGGGAGGAAGTTCACAACTGTGAACCTGGGAAAGGAAGCCTTATTAGAATAGATGATGCAGGGGAAAAATTTGAAAACTCTTTGAAGGAGTTAAATCAACACACTGAAGTGTTGATGAAAGAAAAATGTCCAGCACAGCAAGGAGACACACAGTGTAGATGTGTGAGACAGGGGAAAATGGAGCTGGACAACAGCAACCAGCTAGAGCAGGAAGGAAGAATTAATGAAGAAGACCAGCAAGTAGATCGACTGGAAGCGAAGATTGAGAACATAAAGGAACTGATGTTGAAGCAGACCAGAAGGCAAAGGCTGGCAGCATCAGAAAAAGTGATCAGCGAAGTACAAAAATATTTTCAGCAGGGTAAGAGAATTTGTCCAAATGATCCTGACACCACCAAAAAGCTTGAAGAGACCGAAACAACAGTAAAAAATGTTAGATTTATTGAGGCCATCTCAGCGAATGGTCTTGAGAATCACTCTGTTGATGAATCCATTAATTTTCATTCAATAAAGGTGGAGCGACAACATGGAATAGAAGGAGAAAATATAACAGTAATGGATGACTTCAGGAATCAGGAAAATATGCGTGGAAGGTGTGCATCCCAAATATTATTACAAGTAAAAGATTTGCTGGAGGCGATGCCATCGTTGGTTGACATCAACATTCCGAATGGAAAGCGATTCATTGTTTGTGATGACATCCATGTTGAAGATATGCTTGTGCTATTCGTATTCAAGTGTATGTGTCCAACTGGACTCTATTTTGCAAGAGGAAACCGTGAAAGCAAGAGTATGAACCAGATTCATAGTTTTAAGGGCGAAGTCAAGTCCAAGTATAGAGGAAGCATGGTTGAGCTTTTCGCTGAAGCGTTTTGCTGCATGCCTTTGGCTCATGTCCTCAATGACAAGATTTTTGTTGTCCGTAAAAGTCATTTTAGTGTTGATGGTATAAGACTGGAAGATATCAAAGAAATTGTTCGATTCCGCGAGCCCCCTGAAGAGGGTTTGATGTGTGGAATACTTTGTAGAGGTCCACAGCTCCATAAAGGACATGGATCTAGCAAGCAAGAGGTTGGTTTGTCTTTTGGAGAAGATGTTACCAAAAGATTTCTGCAAGAAAACAATCTTGCGCAGGTGGTCAGGACTCATGAAGTTAAAGAGGAAGATGATATTGAACACAACGACAAAACTATTACGGTGTTTTCAGCTCCAAACTATTGTGACCAAGGAAGGAAGATGAAGCAGGAAGCAGTTGACATACAGCCTAAACAGAGGAGCAGAGCATATAGACAACTCTAGGACAAAGTCTGGGATCCAGGAGGAATTTTTATCTTTCTTTTTTCCTTTTTGAAAGCATCTAGACAGGGTGGTCACATGTTGTGGCTAAATGCAAGACTTGAGGAAGGCTTAGTTGTTAAATTTGTGTTAATTTCAATAAGGGTAGGTAGTTAAAGGTGGTCTAGTTTAGTTAAATGATGATAAAGATTGAGTTGTAACTGTATAACTAATTCCTTCATGTATGGAAAGAGGTAGTTAGGTATGACAGATGTATAACTTCCTTTTGGGAGGTAGAATAGAGGGGGAGAGGAGAGGTAAGGATTGGGACGATAAGAAGTTTGTAAGCCTCTGGGAATTTGTAAAGGGCCATCGATCTAAAAATCTGGCCATGAACCAAGTAAGTTCTTATAATTGATTACATTTCGCTATATTGATGAGGAATTTGTTTTGGAAATTCTGCGTGAATTATATATATATTCTTGGTTAAGTTATGTTTAGAGAATGTTTGAATTACTGTGAAAAGCATATGAGGAAAGCATTGATCTTAATTAATATCGAATTATGTATTGCATGGAATTCAACCTACACATGCTAAAGGGGATGTAAGAAAAGGGATTGATCACTCTGGAGAAAGATTGAATCGGAGTTCGATTCAAATTGGTATTGGTATATCGGCTTTGGAAGGTCGATTTCCAGGATAGCGCGGTGGAATTATGGATGGAGAGATTTTTGGAAGAATCTGTGGAAGACTGAATTATAATTGAGGAACTGACTGAGTGATGGGGGTATGGCGCAGAGCTTGTGCCAGTGGTGAAATCAAACCATGGTCTGGATGATACAGAATCTGTCATTATGTGGAAGAATGCAGATTCCAAAATTGAGATCGAAGTAGTCTGCGTGGAGTTAGAGTAATCAATGGAGACAAAATTGATAGGGTTAGATTGAGCGGACTGTCGTGCTGAAGGTGGAGGCAAATTCCAGTAAAATTGTTATGTAAGTGTTTGTTTGTTTATATCTTACCGATATATATGCTTGAGTGTTTTGGTTAGTATAAGCCGAAGATGCAGATTGGTATTGATCGACTGGAGAATCGAGAACAGTTTAGTGGATCCACAAATTAAGACAGAACCAGAGAATTTGAACCAGAGAAAACGATGAGCAGACCTTCGATGACGAAGTTGAATTGAATGAAATTGTGAAGATGAATGATGGCAAAGGATGGACGCAGAGGTTGTTAATTCTCTGTGTGAACTATAGTAAAAGCGTACCAAAGATGAGGGTCGTCCAAGGAAGAGACATGTACTGGTAAATCATACAAGTATGAGCCAAAATGGAGCTGGGCGTATTTACTTTGGAATTGGCAAATAATGGTCCACAGTTTGATTATCAACTCAAAGGCGCCGTGGTAGCAGTCAATTGTAGACCCTCTGTATATTTGTTCTGCGTGTAAGAAATTGGTAAAAAATGAGTACCCTAATGAAGATGCTTAAGTTTATGAATTTTAATTGAGGAGCTTCCGCAGTTGAGTGTGTACAAATTGCCAGAAGGAGCCTTATCTGGGAAAATGTTTGGAGATGCGTTTTTTTTGTGCATGAGGAGAATGAAGATTCTGGGTTTGCAAGGTAGACCTGCATCACATTCCTTCTGCATGGATGAGTTTTCTATATAGGAAAATTCCTCCAACTGATAGTACACTGTCCCTTCCTTTCATCTCAACTGCATATTTCTCTGAACTGACATGCATGAGTTATTTATGAGAGAATATTCAGTTATCTGGAGAACACTAGTTGCATGCATGCATGCATTAACTGACTGAACTCACAATTAGTTCCTCCAACTGTTTGGAACTAATTTAACTAGACTTAACTTAGTTAACTGAGCTAACTAATTACAACTCAAATACAACTCATCCTTATCTCCTTAATTAAGGGATAACTTCCTCAATCAAAGGGATAACTGTTGCATGTCTTCACAAAGACTTCATGTTTGATTTTCTCCAACTAATTAACTCAAGATGAATTAATTAATTATTTTTCAAATAGCTGCTAAGACTAAATTCGAATTTTAATTCTCAATTTTAATTCAGGGACTAATTAAAATTGGAATCTATCCTGAAATGCTATTTATAGAAATGCTATTTTTAGCATTTCTATTTTATCATTCCTTGTTGCTATTTTCCACACTGGTACCTGAAATGCTATCTATAGCAATGCTATTTATAGCATTTCTATTTTTAGCATATCTTGTTGTTATTTTCAACAATCAACACACACTGACTTTAGTCCCACGAGGACCTATGGTAATGTTTCTCCTCATTACCTTGCATGTTATAGATTGGATATAATATGTATATAGGATTTTGACATAGTGGTATGATTGAAGAAAAATGATTTAGTGAGGTGGTTTGAGCAACATTTGTCAGAAAGGCATCAACACAAGTGTGAGACTATTGCAAGCTCGAACATATTTCCTCCCCTCCATCCTCCACCCTTTAGGTTGTTATATTTCCTTTGCTGCAACATTTTTGCAACAACATCATAGGCATGTTCAATTCCTTCAGTGTATATTTGCACCTTTAGGAGCAATTGCTAGTTTACTGCCTATCACTCGTTTTATGTACATGATGTCGTTCTTTTTTGTGATCAATTGTTTTAACTCTATCTTAATATTGGTGTTTGGTTCTATAAAATCTCGTTGAATCAAACTTTTAAGTATCTATACTCCTTTGAATATCTGTTTTTTGCCCTAATATTGTGCTATTATAACATTTTTTCTTCTTTAAAAAACAAAAAAATATTAAATAATATTTTTAATAAATAATATAAAATATTATAATAGAAATAAAAAATTAATGAATTTTGATTATTAATGGTAAGATTAGAATAAACTTAAAACTCTAATTCATTAATGATTTATGTCTATTCTAAAACTTTAGATGTGAGACTTTATCCACTTGCTAAACTATATATCGAAATCTAATATTTGTATTTTTTGAAATAAATATAAACAATAAATATATTGTTTTCTATATATATATATATATATATATATATATATATATATATATATATATATATATATATATATATATATTATGTAAATTGGAAATATAATTTTAATAAAAATATATTTATTAATTTTTTTTTTTCCAAGGAAAAAATCGAACTTTCTATAAGGCAATAAAAAGTTACATTTGTAGATGCATTTAAGCATTCAATGTACTGTATATCCAACTGGTAAACATAGAGTAGTTCTTCTGGGCTGAAAGCAACCAATGAATACTGTTCAAACCCAATAAAGCAGAAAAAGAGCTAAAGATTGTTTCTGTGCCTCCTCATTTTTTAGGAAAACAACCCAAAGAGGAACAAACAATTTATACAAAATTAAAAATAACAAAGATTTTCATAGTATCAAGTTTTTAACACCTGTGTATACATAACATAATAAAAAAACAAAAATAAATTGTATCTCGATCAGAGCAATAACACAAATTTTTCATGGGAAGAACAAAGGCTGCTCTGACACACGGATCATGTCCTTGTCATTTTTTTTATACGCCAGATACCCATAGCTTGTTGTATACCCTCCTTAGATAGGAGGTCTGCAACTGGATTTCATTCCCTGTAAATATGACAGACAATGATAAAGTCAAAACAGTGTTTTAAAAGTAAAACTTTTTCTAACAATGGAATCAACATGTAGTTTTGACATATGTGCTCTCCATTAAACCATTTTACAACATTATGAGAGTCTCCAAAAATATGGACCGATCCCATCCCCAGATGTATAAGCCAGCAAAGTAACAGTTTTAAGGATTGCAGTTCAGCGAAATTATTTGTTCCTGAGCCAAGGCCCACCAATGCTTTTAAGTTTTTTTGGATGTTGGTGTGATGACAAATCCTGCCCCACAAATATTTTTTGGATCAAACACTCCGTCAAAATAAGCCCACAGAATGTCTCCCCTGATCTGTTCTTCTCTAACTTCCCTAGTACTCTTTACAGTATTTGGTAGGGGTATAAGGCCATAAATTGAGGCACATTCTACAGCAATGGGTACATGAGTGGGTGCCAAGTCCTTGAAAATGCTCCTATTCCGTGCCAACCAGATGCCCCATGAGATAATTAACAGAATATTTTTCATGTTTTCCTCTTGGGTCTCATCCCACCATCTTTGCCATGCTTCCCCAATGTTATCTCCATCCCATCCCTGATTTTTTCCCACTAACCTCAAGGTTTCATCCCAGGTACTTTTACTAAACGAAAACTTTAAGAAAAGGTGATGAACTGATTCCTCCTTTCTTTTGCAAAGAGTGCACCACCCGGGACCCATCTTATTCCTTTTCTGGAGGTTATCCCATGTTGGGAATTTATTTCTTAAGATACACTAGAAGAAAAGTCTTGATTTTGCAGGGATTTTTAGTTTCCATAGAGGTTTGAAGCACCACTCTTGTGCACTCCACTCCCTTCTTATCATTAGGTGACTGTAACTGTACTTTGGGGAGTATTTTCTGGTCGTGGCATGTACCCATCTCAGCACGTCTGGTCGGTCCCTTAGTTGAACATTAGTTCTCTGAAGCTCTCTAATGAAATTCTGCCATTCCTCTATCCATTGGGGCTCCATTTGTATATCCTTCGTTGTTTTCCATGCTTGCTGCCATATCGTCGATTGACCCTCCTTCTCAATCTGGTTTAGGCGAATACATCCTTGTGAGTGTAAGTGAGTTATAATCTCTCTTGATAAATCATATCCCTCATTGCATCCTACCCAAGGGTCCATACCAAGTCTGGCCTTCTCTCCATTCCCAACATGCCAAGCTAAACCTTGTTCGATGATCCTAATCGATTCTAGAGTTTCCTTACAAACGACTGAGGCTTGTGGATTCCTCTTGTCTGGTTTCCTCATCCATTCGTCCGTGGGCATCAGATCAATATATTTTCTTTTGATGACCATCGTCCACAAATTCTCCACTAATATAAGTCTCCATCCCAGTTTTTCTACTAACAAGGATGGAATAGTTGTAAGATATTTTAGGCCCCACCCCCCATTCCTTTGGTCTAGCTACTTTCTCCCAAGCCACCCATGGTAGAACTGAGTCCTCCTTTGATCCGACCCACAGAAACCTACTGCATAATTTCCTTATCCATGAGAGAATTCCTTTGGGAACCCATGTTAATGCAGTTCAGTAAACAAGTATGGCCATAAGAACCAACTTACTCAGAACCAATCTTCCCGCTCTCGACAGCCATTTATAACTCCAGTGTTTTACCCGATTTTCAATTTTTGCCACTAGCCAGTACTAGTCTTGTTTCCTGTAGGTATCTAGCTTAAGGTGGAATCCCAGGTATTTGAAGTTGTCCTTCATCATCTTGGATTCAAAAGGAAGAGCCTTTGTAATCCTCTTAATTTCGGTCCTTGAGAACCCTTCTAGAATCAAATAAGATTTTTGTACATTGATACACATACCTGTAGCTACTAGGAACAAATCAAGGATGGATTTAATCTGCTGAATATCACTCCTAATTCCATCACTGAAAAGGAGAATATCATCAACAAACAATAAATGAGAAATATGAAGGTTTACTGCCACTTCGATACCTTTTATGTCTCCTATTCTCCTTGCTTCTAGGATCATTTGGCTAACACCCTCTGTTGCTAATAGAAAGAGGAGGGAAGATAAGGGGCATCCATGTCTGAGTTCTCTTTGGTTATGGAAGAAAAATGATGTTGCCCCGTTGATCAAGACTGCAAAGATAACATTTGAAATACATCCCATTACCCAATTTATAAAATTGATGCCAAATCCCAAGTGAGTCATTAGCATCCTAATGTAAATCCAACTGATTTTGTCATATGCTTTAGAAAGATTGATTTTTACTATCACTCCTTTCTTCCTACTCCTCTTGATACTGTGCAGTGTCTCTTGAGCCACCCCTATAGCTTCATGGATTTGTCTTCCATCCAAAAAGCCAAATTTCTCCTTGGATATGTCCCTTGAAGGAATAGGCTTCAATCGTATTGTAATGACTTTTGCTATAATTTTATATATGCAATTGCACAAAGAGATAGGCCTAAATTCCTCAAAAGACGAGGGGTCCTTCGACTTAGGGATTAAAGCCAAGAAAGTGGAATTGAAAGGTTCATAAACCGATCCTTTTTCTCGAGATTCCTCAACCACCCTAGTGAGTTCATCCCCTATGATATCAAAGAAGTGCTGAAATAATTCCATTGTCCATCCATCTAGCCCTGTGCTCTTTTCCCTCTTCATTGACTTTAAAATTCCTTCTACCTCCCCTCTTAACATCGGGGCCATGAGGAATTCATTTTCCTCCTCCTCAACATACCTTGGGAAGTTTTGGGCTACCTAGATCACCTCAACTATTGATACCTCTTCTAGAGATTTGAAGAGGTTTTTGAAGTGGTTTCTTCCCATTGAGGCTAGTTCATCAAAGGATTTTGGTGTACCTCCTTCCTCCGTTTTTAATCCCCATATCATATTTGAATTTTTCCTCCCTTTTGCATAGTTCTAAAAGAATTTTGAAATTTCGTCCCCTGTTGCCAACCAAATTTCTATGCTTTTTAGTCTCCACTATTCTTCTCTATCATTAAGGATTTTCCTTCATTCTGTCACCAGCTATTTGATCCTTTCCCTCTTCTCTATTGTCTCATAACCATCCTTTTCCAGGCTCTCCAGTAGATCTAGTTCCTCCCCTATTCTACTTAAGTCAGCTTCCTCTTTGATCTTCTTTGCTTTTGCCCATTCCATGGTTTCCTTTTTCATGCACTTTAAGTTCTCCATAAAGGGTTGAGCTAGATACCTCCCTTGTTCACCAGTCATAGGCCTCCAAGTGGTTTTAACCAAGTTATTATATGAGGCTTCCTTGAGCCATGCTAGGTTAAATTTGAATGGAAACCTAGTTTTTTATTAGGCCCTTTCATTTCCAATAGAATAGGGAGGTGGTCCGAGTCCCCTCCTTCCCCCACTCAGTGTCTGAAAAAGGGATTCTAGATGCCAATTCCTATTTAGCATGAAACGATCCAGCCTCTTGGCTACCCTAGCCTCCCCCACTCTCCTGTTCCTCCAAGTCGGTCTAGATTTTATCAGGTTTATATCTAAGAGCTTGCCAGAGCGGATCTTGTTCAGAAAGAAGTCTGTTAGAGGATCAACTTGTGCTACAGGGCCACATGTTTCTGATAGGCCCAAGGAAAAGTTCAAATCCCCTCCCACCACCAAGTTCAGGTTATTCATAATGGATTTTGAGAATAGATTATTCCAAAATGACACCCTGTCCTGACAAGGCACATAAATATTCAATATCAATAATTCTGAGCATAGCTCCTGGGAATAGACTTCAACTCCTAGAATTTGCTCCGATCCCCAAGAATTTAATAACTTCAGGCTTCCCTCTTTGACTCCCAGCACCAAGCCCCCAGATCTTCCTTTGGCATCCATAGTCATGAATGTCTAGCCCGAAAACATTTTATTCAGTGCCAACTTGATCTCCTCTCCTGCTCCAAGGGTTTCTTGAAGCATTATAATATCATGACAGTAACATTTAATCAAAGCCTTCAATGCTAGTTTTTTAGAGGCACTAGCAAAACCTCAGCAATTAAAAGACAACACAATCATTTGGTCACTCGGGATGGGGCTTGTGCTGCTCTAAGCACCCCGATAAGTGATAATTGTTTCTTGTCTGCTATATCAATTTTTTCTCTTTGTTGAGCCTTTGACAAGTTGGACTTCCTTCCTCTTGTCTTTCGATGTCCAACTGAGATCGGATGGACTCCCAACCCTCCCACAACTTCCCAAGGGACAATCTTCTTCTCCCGAGGCCGAAGGTTATAATGAGGTTTCTCTATAGAGATTCCTACGGAACAAGGGGTTACAAGGCTTGTAGCCAAGGGTTGGCTCAGGAGAATCTCAGGAATGGAGGTTATGACACTGTCCAGGGCCTCAGTCACATATTCAACATGCAATTTTTCCAAAAGTGGAGGCCTGGAAGGACCAGGCCTCAGGATCGAATTGTGCAGAGACATAAAGGATTTATTAATAGAAGGGATGGGAACAAGAACTGTACCCTCTAACTGAGGCACAAAAACAACTTCTCCACTCTCCACTGTCTCTGCCCGACCTAGCTCCCCAAGATGCTCCTGCTTCTGCTCTGCCACTTCCTCCATCTGCATATCCTTCATTCCTTCAGTTTCCATCTACATTTGATCTCCAGCCTTCCTAATCCCCAATTCCTCTGCTTGTATGTTCCCCTTCTCTTCCCTCTGGGGCCGATCTGCACTTCCTTGTTCTCCTTTATGCCTTCTTCTCCTTCTGAATCCCAGAGGGAAATCTCTAGCAAGATGCCCATAAATGTGGCATCAATGACAACGGAAAGGAAGATGTTCATAATCTATGATCTGTGTGTACGATAACTCCTTGTATTTAAGATGAATTTCCTCTGCTAGTCCTTCCCTTGGATTCAATCTTACCAGAATTCATACTAGGCCCTTGTCCCTTGATTCAACAAATGACATGTCTACTTCCAGATACTGACCCAGAGTGTTTCTGATGGAGCTAAGCACCATCTCCGTCCAAAAAGGTGGAGGTAATCCCGGGAGACATACCCAGACCAGAATCTCCGCCACCTTCTCTCTCTGGGCATCAAACAGGGGGTTCCATCTTTTAAACAAAATCGGCGCTATGCCAAAACACTAGTTTCGTCTCAAAACCCATTCAAGGGTTTCTCCTTTACTAAATTTTATCATGAACCAACCCCTAGCAAGAGTGGACACTTCAAACTATTGGTCTGGCACCTCCTTCCATGCTTTGGAAGTCCATTCAGCGATGTAATTTGCTGAGTATTTTTTCCCCTTAGCTCTCCCAACCAAGGTTAACTCTGTCGCTTCCATTGTTTGGTCTATCTAAATGTCAACTCCAAGCACCAAGCTCAAGCTTACCTCCTTTTTCTTTATTAGCTTACATTTCTTCCTCTTCACTCCATTATTCCCGTTCATCCCCCCTTCCCCTGCCTCTATTCTAGTCTCCCTCTCATTGATTCCTTCTGGAGAGAGTGGTTCTAGTCGCCTCTCCACTATACAACTTCGTTGGTTTAAAACTCTGACTTCCGAGAGTTGTCCCTCCACTCCCGCAAGGAAAGATGACTCCCCCACCTCCTGTCTTATGGAATTCCAATTAAGTGCTTCACGCTCCATTGAGATAAGCGGAGAAATTTCTCTTATAAATTGTTCTCTGAAGTCTCCCAACCCCTCCACTAATTCTTCTAGGAAACCTCTAAAACCCTCGGTACGTGCTTCTTCTGATAATTCCTCCAGATTAGGGTTTCTTTTCTGGGATAAGGTCTCTTCAATCCTCTAGTTCAGCAAACTCCTACATGCAATAGTACTATCCAACCTTTTCCCCTTTACCGCTTCCTTTTTCCCCAAATCCTCTACAAGAAACAACTTCAAACCCTCATTTCCCCTGGACCCGCAACTGATAACAATGTCTTCCAGCCCTCCCATAAAAAAACCAGAAGTATTAGTGGCTCTAGGGTTTAAAACACTTACTTGGTTTCCCACTATCACCTTTGCTGCATAGTATGCCAAGAAAAACGCTTGTTCCTGCCTCACCTCTGGTTCCTTGTTAGTCCCCTAAGCCTCCTCCTTTGAACCACATAGATTCTCCTCCAGAAACCCTAAACAACTTTCCTGATTCCATCCCACCATCGAGCCTCTTCTCTTCCTAGCTGGAAGCCCACTTGGACGAATAAAATTCTCGATGTTCTTCTCAGTGACATCCAAACCCCATACCGACAGGATGTCTCCAGGCTCGGGGTCCAAATCGACATAATCCTGTTGGTTGACCATGATACCACCCTTGTGTGCTGGTTGAAGCCTCCACAATTTACAATAGTTGTTACAATCTTCGTGAGGCGCGTGCAGCTGAGGGCAGAGGACAAACACAGTAACAATAACAGTAAACCCTCTTTCCCAACTCGATTTTGCCCTAACCTTCCTTTATCGCTGACCTCATTCCCAATGCCCTCAACTCTGGTGCCAAGTACAGGCCAGTTGTTTGTCACCTTCTGTCGCCTAGCGCCATGCTTGTTGTCCTCCCTATTGCACGTACTCCTGACTTCTTCCATTAACCTGCAAAGATTTTCCTCCCATCACCATCCTTGGCTTTCTATTGTTACATACAATTAAATGTTTATTAATTTCTTTTAATAACATATTTATTTTTCAAAATAGTTATTATTTTTCTTATAATTTTTTTATTAATTTATAATTTGAAATATTGTTAAAGCCTTATAATACACATTATACATTAATATATAAACTTTAAATTATTTTATACATATATATTTATATATTTCTTTTTCAAAATTATTAATTTTTTATTAAAAATTTGTTTCATTATGATTATTAATCCTAAGAAAAAACCATCGTCATCAAGCAACCCTTATCTCTATTTCTAACTTTCGCTAACGTAAAAATGCTGCCATATAAAATATAATATATATATTTGTAACTTTCCCCAATGTTAAAATACTGCCGTATAAAATATAATATATATTCTCAATTTAAACATCGAACCACAACCATGAATCCCACCAAAGATTCTTCAGTCAATTCAGGATCGAACATCATAATCCAAAATATTATTAAATTTATTGAGCATAGTAAAAATTGTGATACTGTTGGTTCGAAATTGAGCTCCACGGCCAACCGAAACCGAGCAGATATTCTATGAATGCAAGGTAATTAGTAAGTCTAACTACATGGCAGCAACAATTATCCGCTGCACAGCCCACCCTTATAGGCATAGCAGGGTCGCCGTCAATTTACAAAACCAAATCCTATCATTCCATTGATACCGTCAACGAGCCGAGCTCGTACGTCTGTATAAACTGTAAATAGACATGACACTGAGCGCCATAAAGATGATGAGACTTGCAAACGAAGCAGCCAGAGCACCAACTCCATGGTGGCAGAAGCGATCATATATACCGCAGAGTTTTCCCCACTGAGTGTGAGAATTTCCCTTGTACCCGACGTAAGCAATGGCGGCCGCTGCAGAGACCCCCGCCGATACCAGCGCCACCATCACCTGCACACAATTATGAAATTCAGTTCGAGATTTGAACAACATTTATAACGCAGCTTTCATAGCTTCATAGCAAAGAAAAGGAAAAAGGCATTACCAAATGGGTGACAGAGAGAAGAAAGGCTGACAGTGTAGAGGAGGAAAATTTGCCTGTTACGGAGAAGATGAATGAAAGCAGTGTGTACCCACAGGCAACTGCATTCGCCACTACAAAGAACCTGCAAAACAACATATCATAGGGAAGATCTCAACTTGTAACAGCGTAGAAATTTAAATATTTAATAATAATACAACATATCATAGGGAAGATCTCAACTGGTAACAGCGTAGAAATTTAAATATTTAATAATAATAAGTGTAGTGTGGTTGAAATGAACTTTTATTTTTATTTCTGTATTATAATTTAATTTAGGATATTTAAAAAAAATTGAAGCTATAAGTTTAACTCGTTTAATGTATAGAAAATAAGTGTAAATTCATTTCATATATTAATTAAGTCATCTTATATATTAATTAAACTAATCCTTAATAGTTATTTAATAAATTATTAAATCCATATACAGGAATTTTTATTTATATCATATTAAAATTTCTATATATTATTATAAATATGTCTGTTTTAAATAATTAAATAATCAAAAACAATTTATCATTAATACAAATTAAAAATAGTATAGCTATAAAATTTTATAATATATTAATATAATTTTTTCAAATATATTTATTTTGTGTTGAAAATTTATTTAAAAAAATAATATAATAATAATAATAATAAAATTTATTTAAAAAATTAACTAGCTCCTTTGGGCTCAGTCTCGTTTAATGTAATTAAAATTTAAAAAAAAATTATTCCATAATAATAATATTAATTGGATTTATTTGGGAGAGACTAATCTTGCCGCTCTAGTTTAATGTAATTAAAATTTTACAAAAAATTATTCCATAATAATAATATTAATTGGATTTATTTGAGAGAGACTAATCTTGCAGAGTAAGTAGTAGTTAATACAAAGTAATTCATAATCACATTTATTAATTAGATTTCTTTGATATAGCCTGATTTTGGAGAGATATATTAACTGGATTTATTTGGGAGAGCCTGATCTTATAAGGAAATAGTTTTCTTCATATTTAGTGATAATGAAGAGCTTGAGATAATTTAAAATAAGTTTGTAAAATATTAAGTTGTTGACCATTAAGAATGAAATATACCTTTTTATATACATAAAAATGCTCCCATATTTATACAATACATATACCAGATTCTTTTAAGAAAAGAAATCATATTATGCATTAGTGGATATTCAAAAAGTAAAAAGCTATTAATGCTATATTATCCATAGACATCATTCCCGCAGCATTCTTTTCACCGTGAAAAATTATCCATAAAAATAAGAACAGTGCAAAATTTAAATTCTATGTATTACTTAAAAGATAAATTTTTAGTAAATATGAAATTAAAATAAGTCTACTCTATTTTAAAAAATAAATGATATAAACAATATTTTAAAACCTATATTTACTTATTTAACCCGTCTAGATTGACAAAAAAAAAAAACAGGGAAGATAAGTGAGCTGATCTAATATACTCTAAATTAATAATATTTTATAATATATTAAAATAAAACAAATAAATATCCATCAAGATTGACCTCTCTATCAGAACCAAAGAACCATCTATTTGTCCAAGAATTTTTTGATAAATAAGATAAAAACAAATAAATATCCATCAAAATTGACCCCTTTTTAAGAACCACCCACCTCTATAAGCAAAATGGGTTTTGATTACATCTTATTAAAGTTATCTTTGCATAAATGTGAATGACTTAACTTCAAAAAGATCAAGAGGGCTTTGTGTTTGTATATAAAACTTTTGCCCAGGTTTTGATGAGATCGGATTAAAGTTATTTTCCAGAAATGTGAATGATTTTGATATTATTTTTAATTTTTTTTTATTGATTGTATTAAATTTTTTTATTAATTTTAATATTTAATTAAAACATAAATTATTTAAAACCATCAAAAAAAAATATAATATTTACTATAGTAATATTAATGGTACCTACCTAAAAAAATGCAAGATTTAATTTATTGCTGACACGTTTCTCAATGCAAACCACTTCTTAATATGGTTCATCCCACCTAAACAATAATTTAATTAATTAACAATGCAAACCACTAGTTCATATTCTTCATCCCAGCATAATAATAAACCATAATTAATTAACAAATAAAAATAAATATCAACTGTACTTTTAATTAAAAAAAACATTAATCATCATTTTTGGTTTTATTTTTTATTTTTAAACTAATAAGCATAGTTAATCTTCAAATTTTTTGGTTTTATTTTTTATTTTTAAACTAATAAGCATAGTTAATCTTCAAATTTAACCCCTGCCTCATTAGTTCTCGCTCCCTTCTACCCCATTAATCTTTCTAGAAACATGTCCACACCCAAGTGTGCTCCTTCACGAATGCGTGCACAGAAAATAAATCCTTCTCTCCATTTCAGAACCTTAATGAACTTGTTATCGGAATTTCCACACGGCCTCTCACTTTTGACTAAGCATCATGGAGTGTATGCTCCATTACTCTCATCGCGTTGCAACCTTCTGTTATCGTACCCCAATTCCTCATAGGAAATTATGGCTTGGGGCTGTCATAGGAAATTATGGCTTGGGGCTGTCATGGTTGGGTGCAACCTTACATTAACGTAACGCAATTCGTCCGAGAAAATTCTTGCTTCACGCTGTCATTGTTGCTCATAGTTCCGAAATCTCTGAGCAAACATTTGCTTGCTCAAAGATTATTACGCGTTTGACCATTTTTCAGGGTGACCTTAAAGCTTTTCCTATTATTAATCTGGTAAAACTTTTTCACATTTTTAATGGATTATTTTTCTTTTATAGGTGGGAAAATTTATCATAATTCTGTTTTCAAACCAGTAGTAACAACAGCCATTTCTAGCTGTTAGCTCCAATGCAGGCTGACTCATCAACCTTACTCAGAGAAAACCACGCCACTTGGAATAACCGAGTGGTGATCCGTAAAGAGGCAGGCCTTACTCAAAGAAAACCACACCACTTGGAATAACCGAATGGTGATCCGTAAAGAGTCAGGCCTTCACTCTTGCTAGATACCTCTTACTCTGAGCCATCAACATGTTTACTTAAGTCCTAAGAAAACTTGCTCTTAACAAAATAAAAACAACTTTAAGACATACTTCAAACCTAACAATAAATTCATATTAAATTTTTATCAAAATTATAAACTTTAATAATTTAAACAATAAATTATTTTTCCTATTAATTTTTTATCAAAATTATAAATTTTAATAATTTAATATATATATATATATATATATATATATATAAATTCAATATCTTAAATTTCTTTTTTAATTAAACAACTCATTAAAAATAACTCCTATCAAAGTTGAAATAAGGGAAAGTTGCATCATCACCTATCACCATGTTGTACCGTATATTCATAAAATAACCATTATAAATTTGTCGTATTTTCAAACTATAACCATTAAATGTTTATGGCACGGTACTATCTTTTCAAACTTGCATTATGTTGAAAACACTTAATGATACAGTGATGTGTGGTTTGATGGTAAGTCACATGGGCGAAGCCCGGGGAGACCGAAGTTCAAATCTCATTGAGTACATTGACCTGCTGTGGTGGCGGCTAGAGGGGCGGACCCCCCTCCCCCAGCGGGTCTGCTCTTGCTAAAATCATAGGTTATTGGTATACCCGACTTGCAGGTGGTTGGTCATGCTCTTGGTGTTATAGTGGCAGCTATGAGGTTTGATCCTGGGTCTCCCGTGGATTAAACTTGATAGTTACCGATTCACCATGTGTTAAAAAAAAAAAACACTTAATGATAAAAAATGGTAATGTTTGTATTAATGAAATAAAATCCACTGGTCAGCTCTACGAAAGAGAGTCTGAACCAGGAGAGTTTGGCTCTACAGAACGCTCTACATTGTTCATGCACATTACACATTAAATAGAATACATGATTGTAGGGAAGTTAGAACAACATCTTAAGAAATAGAAACTAATTCCTATCCTGAGATTACGTGAACCAATTCTACCTATTCTAGGGTATTCTCCATTATCTTCAACACTCCCCCTTAATGGAGAATGGGTTCACATATATGCCTAACATCTCCCTAAACATTTGAAACTTAACTTTTCCAAGAGGCTTAGTGAAAATGTCCGCAACATTATCACATGTATTACAATATTCCAGATGAATTTCTTTGGATTGCACTTTCTCCCTGACAAAGTGAAATTGAGTATCAATATGTTTAGTGTTTTTGTGAAACACCAGATTATTGGCCAGCTTGATTGAACTCTGATTGTCGCATCTGATTGTTGTTGCGACTATCTGTTCTTCCCCAACATCCTGGAGAAGTCTCCGCAACCAAACTGCCTCACATGTTGCTGCACACATGGCTTGATACTCTGCTTCTGCTGAGGACAAGGAGACTGTGTTCTGCTTCTTGCTGCTCCAAGTGATCACCCTAGATCTAAGACTGAATGCATAACCTATTATAGATCTGCGATCATCTACATTTCCTGCCCAATCTGAATATGCAAATCCTGCCAATCTAACATCAGAAGAGTCAGTGTAAATAATTCCATAATCTATAGTACCTTGTAGATACCTCAAAACACTCTTCGCTGCATTCCAGTGACTTTCAAGTGGCTTAGATATAAACTGGCTTAGCACACTGACTGCATAAGCCAAATCAAGTATAGTGGTGGTTAGGTAGATTAGACTCCCAACTAGTTGTCTGTAAAGTGTTGCATCCGCCGCTTTGAGCCATCCTCACACTGCAATTTGATGTTTTGCTGCAATGGCACCGGTGCAGGCTTACACTGATCCATTCTAAACTTTTCTAACAAGCCTTTGACATACTTTGCTTGGGACAAAAATGTTTGACCTGAATCTCTCTAGATCTCAAGACCTAAACAGTATCTGAGTTCACCAAGGTGCTTCATCTCAAACATCTGTGACATCTATTGCTTGATTTCATCTATTAGATATGTAGCATCACCTGGAATTATCAAATCATCTACATATAATGAAATCAATACTACGCATCCTTGTTCATCTTTCATGGTGTAAAGATTAGGGTCATTCTTACTTCTATTGTAGCCAGCTTATAGAAAAAATGAATCAATTTTCTCATACCATGACCTGGGAGCTTGTTTTAGTCCATAAAGTGCTTTCTTCAATCTACGGACTAAATTTTCTTTTCCTTTCTGTACAAACCCTTTCGGTTGCTCTAGATAAACCTTTTCTTTTAGTTTTCCATTCAAAAATGCAGACTTTAAATCTAGTTGGTGTATCATCCAATGTTTCTTAGTAGCTAAAGCAATTAACATTCTGATAATGTTCAATTTAGCTACAGGGGCGAAGGTTTCTTCATAGTCTATCCCTTCTTTTTGTGAGTACCCCTTTGCAACCAACCTAGCTTTCAGTTTTTCTATAGTTCCATTTGCATTAATTTTCGGTTTATATAACCATTTACAACCTATGGTATGTTTTCCTCTAGGAAGTTCAATCAATTCCCAAGTGTTATTTCTGATTATTGAATCATATTCCTGTTTCATGGTTGTTTTCCGTTCACTACTTTCATTTGCTTCTTTACAAATAGACGGTTCAACCACATTCATCATACTAGTTATAAAAGCATTTTCCCTATATCTTGCAGGCATTTGAGCTTGTCTACCTGATCTCCTGAGTGGTGGGATAGTGGTTTCAAACCTTATTTCTTCTTGCTGCTACTGTTGTTGTTGTTGTTGCTGCTGCTGCTATTATTGTTGCTACTGCTGTTGTTGTTGTTGTTGCTGTTCATCCTTTGCCTTTGTTTGTTGTTGACACTGATTGTTCTCTGCTTCTTCTTCCTCAAAGTACGGAATGTCCCATCCATCATAGTGCTCAACAGGTTCTTCATTATCCCGCTAATGGAATTTAACATCCCTACTAACAAAGATCTTGTGAGTAGAGGGATTAAATAATCTGTATGCTTTATATGACGAACAATACCCTATAAAAGTACATCTAATGGCTTTCGAGTCTAATTTTCTTCCATCTTCCTTTGGTATGTGGGCAAATGCTTTACATCCAAATATCCTTAAGTGTTTTATTGCAGGCTTATATCCATATAATGCTTCAAAAGGAGTTTAAGACTCAAGACTTCTTGTGGGACTCCTATTTTTTAAGTAAACTGTAGTATTCACTGCTTCAGCCCAAAAGCCATTTGAAAGATTCTTACCTTTAAGCATACTTCTAGCACATTCCACCAGTGTTCTGTTCTTTCTTTCTGTTACTCCATTCTGCTGTGGAGTATGGGGTACTGTAAACTGCTGCAAAATTCCATGATCTTCATAATATCTTATAAGTTCATCCTTCCTGTATCCTCCCCCCTGATCAGAGCGTAGAATTTTTATTTGTTTCTCTGTTTGTCTTTCAATCATATTTTTAAACTACTTAAAGTATTCAAATGTATGAATCTTCTTACTTAAGAAATACACCCAAGAAAACTTTGTACAATCATCAATAAACAGTAGAAAATACAGTGCACCTCCTAAAGATTTTGTCTGCATGGGATCACAAAGGTCTGTGTGCACTAACTCCAGTATATTCCTCTGTTTCTTTTCAATTCTAACAGGTAATTCTTCTCTATGCATTTTTCCTAAAGTACAGGCATCACATTCATTATGTACTTGCTTTAGCATAGGAAGATCTCTTACCATTTATTTATTTTGTAGTAACAACAAATCATTGTAGTTGATGTGGCCGAATCTCTGATGCCAAAGCTCTTCTGTAGTCAGGCTCGTTGTTGTCAATGCTCGAACCGGTGCAGGTCTCACATCCAACTTGTACAATCCTCCTGTTTGAATTCCTGTAGCAATTGTCTTCATGCCATCTAGCAGATCTTTAATGTAGCAGTTAGATTTTAAAAATTCAACTTTCAAATCTTGATCTGTAATCATAGATACAGAAATCAAGTTCTTTGTTATACCAGGCACATACATTACATTATAAATTTGTTTGATATTACCATCAGGTAGAATAACAAAAACTTTCCCACACCCTTTGATTTGATGGCTTCTGTCATCACCTAGGTAGATCTGTGCGCCTTCATTGATTTCTTTAAAATCCTCCAGCCAGTGCTTATTCCCTGTCATATGTGTTGATGCTCCTGAGTCTACATACCAGATGTTTGCATCAACATTTTCATCACGATCTGCCATGAACAATCTTAAATTCTGCACTTGATCACCATTCGCGAGATGACCTGCATGTCTTTTCGGCTTCTGTTGTTCTTCATGATACTTATTTTTCCTACATTCCCTGGAAATATGACCCAATTTTCCATAATAAAAACATTTAGTTTCAGAGTAGTTTTTATTGGGATGCATACCTTGAGTCAGATTTGGCCGTTTATGTGAACTTGCTCCATTTTGTTGTTGTGGACCTCCTTTCCATTTGCAGAAGTTCTTCTTCGCCATCAATGCAAGATCGACACTCTGGGGCTTCAGAGTCGATCTCCTCTCTTCTTCCTGCATCAGTATAACTGTTAGCTCTTCAAAATGCGGGATCTTCTCTTTGGCATTTATCCCAGTGACGAACATTTGATAATCATCAGTGACACCATTCATTGTAATGGTTACAAGATCTGTATCGTCCATTGTATGGCCAATATTTGATAATTTGGTTTTCAGATCCTTAATCATTGCTACGAATGAAGAAATTGTTTCATTCTCCTCCATCTTCATGGATATGATCTTACTCTTGAGGAATAGAAAACGATTTGAATTCCTAATCTTGTACAATTCCTTTAGAATTCCCCAGATCTCGTTAGTTGACTTACCTTCTCTAATGTGCGGTATAATGCAATATTTCAATGATATCTTTAACATTGTCCTTGCTCTACTTTCTCGTTTCTCCCAATCTCAGACCGATGCTGATCCAGCCGCGAGCCTCAGCTCATCCCCATTCGCGATCGACCAAGCACTCTGCACTTCTAGCAGAGTCTGCATCTTGAATTTCCAATTTGCATAATTGGAACCATCGAGCTTGTTATGCTCGTTCATGCATGCTTCAAATATATTGTTATTCATCTTGGTGATTTAGAAAAAAAAAATCGACAGGTAAAAGATGTTAAATTTACCCCAAATCTGTGATAGAGACATATCACTAATCTTCAATGTTGATTGATCTCGCAGCACACCCCCAGATCACCGTGGGTTTCTTCTTAGCTTCCAGACAACCTTTTGTTGTCAGCTATAGCATTGTTCTTGGCTTCCCCACACAGCTTCTCTGACAGCTACAACCTTGTTCTTGGCTTTCCCACGCATCCACAACCTTGTTGCTGGCTTCCATGATCATCGTAGAAGTTCCGGTTGTTTTTGCGATGTTGTTGTAGCTGTACACGTCTTTCCTGTGACGAACTGCGACGAAAAATATGCGCGAAGTGCTACAGTGACCTCCTCGCAGAAGTACACTTATAACCAGCGACGATTTCAGAATCGCCGAAGTTATCCCCCTTACAACTACGATGATCTTGGTTCAAAGAACTACCCAGTAGCCAGTGTACAGCTTCCTCAGCCCTGACGCTCTGATACCATGATAAAAAATGGTAATGTTTGTATTAATGAAATAAAATCCACTGGTCAGCTCTACGAAAGAGAGTCTGAACCAGGAGAGTCTGGCTCTGCAGAACGCTCTACATTGTTCATGCACATTACACATTAAATAGAATACATGGTTTTAGGGAAGTTAGGACAACATCCTAAGAAATAGAAACTAATTCCTATCCTGATGTTACGTGAACCAATTCTACCTATTCTAGGATATTATCCATTATCTTCAACACTTAACTATTCTAAACTTGCATTACATTGAAGGTTTAAGGATGTGAAATTACATCTACCATTCCAAATGTGTATTATGTTTAAGGATTGCCATTATATCTAGAGAAATGAAATGACCTATGTTTACAAATTGCGATTTGATTTGATTTGATTATATATATATATATATATATATATATATATATATATATATATATATATATATATATATATATATATATATATATATATATATATATAAGTTTGATGTATTGGAGATGCATTTTATATAAGCCTCGTACCATTTACTTGGCTCGACATTATTTATGTCACAAATTGTTAGTAGTATTTGCTGTTAGAAAATGGGCTTAATTGTGGACTTAAATGGTGAGGGTTGTAGTTTGCATTATTTTATATTTATATTTTTAATAATAGTTATTAGATAAGTTATTTATTTTGAAATAGTGTTTTCAAATTTTTAATTTAATTATCAATG
The DNA here is from genome assembly GCA_031772625.1 of Pinus tabuliformis. Taxonomy (NCBI): domain Eukaryota; kingdom Viridiplantae; phylum Streptophyta; class Pinopsida; order Pinales; family Pinaceae; genus Pinus; species Pinus tabuliformis. The sequence goes on along the minus strand of CM062808.1, from coordinate 761,575,834 downwards.
ATTATGTAGATGGTATATATTTAATATTTATATATACAATAATTAAATATTAAGATTTATCTCCAAATAAATATGTTTTTTTTGTAAATTTTTACTAAATTGATTAATTAAAAAATGTGATGTAAATAAGTGTCATATGAAATGAGTTTTGGTTTTTTTAGTATGTGATATTGATAAGATATGATATTGCTCCATGGTATTTGTAATAAATCCTATTTACTACAAAGTGAGGAAAAATCTTCATGGTTAAAATCTTGTTCCATATTTCATAATAAATCATTATTAACCAAAACATCATTATTAGGATTTGATCTTCCAAAACTCATCTATAACGAAAACAATAAATTTGTTAACTATATTTGGTAATTGTTATGGAATTGGTTTATACCAAATAAAGGCAAGTATTTCCTTAATGGATCAATTGAGTTAGAAAATTGCACTGTGATTCAATTATTATGTATATTCAATTAGAAATGAAAACAATAAATTTGTTAACTATGTTTGGCAATTGTTATGGAATTGGTTTATACCAAATAAAGGCAAGTATTTCCTTAATGGATCAATTGAGTTAGCAAATTGCACTATGATTCAATCATTATGTATATTCAATTAGAAACATTCAAATGTAATAACGTTCCTTGCCCGCATTTAAAAGATTCATAATAAAATTCAAGAAACTTAATATAATAAAATTCATTAAATTTACCCCCAAAAATTTGAGTTTACTCATCTCCTCAACTAAGAGTTACATTAAAAATGAATATAATTATGACCCATGATGATGTAATGATTCTTCGTGTGATGTAATTGAATGATGAATCACTTTTCTAACCTAATATTATTTATATAATTATGATTATAACACTTATTATTACAATATCATATATTTTTTAAAATAAAGTTTTTCACTTTAAAAAAAGCATAAGCATAAATTAGGTAATTGAGGCATAGGAAAGTTCGTCAATGAAGATATGTTTCTTAAGTGACAATGGTGATTGTCATAGTGGTTCCCTATGGGGTTGTGCCTTGTGGATTAGAGCTTGAATCAAGATGAAAGCATACTCCTATGTGTAATAGTTTGACAGGTCTATTATGCCTCTTGTTGGTTTCGTAGAAAAATTCAATTTCAACGCTTGGAGAAAATTCTTCAATCATACCTATGGCTATGATCTAAGTATAGTGGTAAGAGGAGCATATTGATGGCTCCTTTGGATGTGTGCACATATATTTCTTCAATCATACCTATGGCTATGATCTAAGTATAGTGGTAAGAGGAGAATATTGATGGCTCCTTTGGATGTGTGCACATATATTTCTTCAATCACACCTATGGCTATGATATAAGTATAGTGGTAATAGGAGCATATTGATGGCTCCTTTGGATGTGTGCACATATATGTGATGCTGATAGACCCCATTTTCAAGCTTGAAAATTGAGTAGAAATGATATGTGATGTTGATAGACCCCATTTTCAAGCTTGAAATTTGAGTAGAAATGAGGATTTCATCTCGCACTCTTGAAGGGACTGGTACCGGTGTATTCATGCTTAGGAGTTTGTTTTGATGGCCCATTTTGAAGCTTGAAAATTGAGTAAAAATGATATTTTATTTTGGGGGAACATCTGGGATTTCATCTCACACTCTTGAAGGGACATGGCCCATTTTCAAGCTTGAAAATGGAATAGAAATGATATTTTATTTTGGGGGAACATCTGGGATTTCATCTCGCACTCTTGAAGGGACCAATGTATTCATGCTTAGGAATTTATTTTGATGGCCTCAGATCCCCGCACATATTCTTCCCATATGTAAGTATGTTAAGGGACCAGTGTATTCATGCTTAGGAGTAATAGAAATGATATTTTATTTTGGGGGAACATCTGGGAATGGACCAATGTATTCATGCTTAGGAGTTTATTTTGATGGCCTCAGATCCCCACACATATTCTTCCCATATGCATGTACGTTAAGGGACCAGTGTATTCATGCTTAGGAGTTATTTGTTTTGATGGCCTCAGATCCCCACACATATTCTTCCCATATGTATATGCATGTACGTTAAGGGACCAATGTATTCAGGCTTAGGAGTTGTTTGTTTTGATGACCTCAGATTCCCGCACATATTCTTCCCATATGTATGTACATTTTGTTTAAACAATGACCTAAATTGTATATTATAACCCAACTTATAAATAATAATTCTCATTAAAAAACACATGTGACTAGCATTAAGGTGGGGCAGTTTGTTTGTTTTGATGACCTCAGATTCCCGCACATATTCTTCCCATATGTATGTACATTTTGTTTAAACAACGACCTAAATTGTATATTATAACCCAACTTATAAATAATAATTTTCATTAAAAAACACATGTGACGAGCATTAAGGTGGGGCAGTGGTGATCCTTAGACATGGTTAGACATAGAACTTAGGTTTGAGCATTCAACCTTCTAATTATATAAACTAGATTTTGTGTATTAATTTAAAATCCATCATTTAACTTGGAATTTTGATTGTCTAAAGCAAGACGGTAAATATTATTTTAGTTATTAATAAAAAGAGTTTTTAAATAATTATTAATTCAAAATATTATTGAAATAACATGAATATATATATATATATATATATATATATATATATATATTAGATTATACAATTTTAAAATTTATATATATTTTTATAATATTTTTTTTCTAAATTTATAATTTTTATATTAATGAAATTTTTTGGATAAAAAATATTAAAAATATAATAAAAGTAACAAAATAAAGCTTAAGCTTCTATCATTGTCTTTTACCTATCTTTTTCATCACCTCAATTTTATGACCGTTCAAGATTTAAACAACATTTATTAGTAACTTTTTTATTTCTTAAATTGATAATTTTCAATCTCTTAGAACTAGATAGAAGGATTTTAAGATATTAATTAGCATTATAATTAGAGTACAAGATACATTTTTTTTTTATGATATAGTTTCCATAATTTAGAGAGTGAAAAACATTTTGATATATTTTATTAAGTAATTTAGAATGAGTAAACCTTATTTCTAAGTTTCAATGACTAAAATAATACACTATTGACAAAAATAATTCAGTACGTTAATCAACATTGGAATTATAAATTTTATTACAAAATTTATTAAAAAAGTAGGAAAAGAATAGTTAATAGTACAAAACACATGTTTGGAACTTCTTAAAATACAAGGTTTCAGTACAAAATATATATTCCAAACTTCTTAAAATAATTATCCTCACTGAACGACGCATTAGGCAGCAGCCTCAATAATAATTACCGTACCCAAATTGAATGAATTCTTCAATTCGAGGAAAGTCGTCGATGGAATTGAACCTATAAAATATGGTCGGAAGGAAGAAGATATCCAACCAGACGGAATCACCGCATTTTCATTTTCTCAAAAGCCTCTGTTTTGGAAAGATGGGTTGTGCGCTTAGAGTTAAACAATGTTTACAAACAGTATTGAGTTAGTTATTTTTATGACGATAGATTGGACGTTCAAGGAATGTCATGTAAATGGGTCAAGCTTTTTTTGTTTTTTTGTTTCCTATCAGCAGCACTCTACTACATTGCCAATCATTTTTAAAAGCAAAAATCCCTTCACTATACTCATGAGATTGTTCTTCATCCAAGGCATCATTTTTAAAAGCAAAAATCCCTTCACTATACTCATGAGATTATTCTTCATCCAAGGCATTTCATACACAAATAAATATAGCATACGATCTCACAGATGTTGCTAGATCACTTAATCAAGAAAGGTGATCCAAGCTTTTTTTGGCCTCTTGCAACGACAGATTTACCTCCAACGCATCCTGGAATGCTTTCTGGGCATCGACGAACATCCCTTTCTTCTCATAACATGTCCCCAACAAACAAAGAGCTTTGAAATTCTGTGCATTAAACCCAACAACAGCCTTCAGGTCGTCCAGGGCGGCCTCTAGGCAACAACGCTTGGAACTGGAGGTTTCAAGTTCCAGCTCCTTCCGCTTGACGAGAGAATCAGAATTCTTAGGGGCAGAGAGGCTCTTGCCCATGGGGGGTGTGAGGGCTTGCCCACGAGGGGCGTGAGGGCGGCGTCCAAGCAATCAATGGCAGCTGTCAAATGGACACTTCAGTACATTTTTGTTATATTAAATATAATAAAAATTAAGCGTAGTGAAATCAAGAGATAAAATAGCTTTTTCTTGGATAATGTAGCTAGACAAGGGCTAGACAATACCATCCATGGGCCGAGAGATTTTTCTTCTGAAATCACTCTCCCGCTAGTCCTAGAGTTACGAGTCTAACTGGGTGGGTTATGTTGCCAACATTATTGACGTTGGGAAAACCCAATATGGGCGATGCGAAAACATGATTAGAGGGAGAGGCACTCTGTAGACTCTGGAGTGGATGGACGATTTCGACCCCCAGACAGGTCTCAGTCTCCACTCTCTTCCCTCAAAAGAACAAACATCGACGAAGAGACCGACAGAATGGTAAGAAAAGATGGGAGAGTGCAAAGGTTTGGTTCTCTTTCTACACCTCCAATGATCCCTGCTTGGTGTTAAAAAAACCAACGCTAGAAAACAAGTCTTGCGAGAGCTCAATGGGCCGATTCCAAGCACAACTGAGCCTCCTCTTGAAAAAGTTGAAAAGGCAGAGGAGCACAAAGTTGGTTGATTACGGTTAAACACGAGCTAATAAGTTGGTTGATAACTGACACAAGCATTCATTCAAGCTAATCAATTAGTTGATAACTAACACAAGCATTCATTCACAATCATTCACAACTGAAGTAGGATCTATGGTCAATATTCTTCCAATCATCTAACACTACATCCAATGGTGAAGATCAATATAGAGGGGTAGCCAAGGGCATCCTTTTCAAAGGGGAACGCCTTAGGGCGTAATTAAAGGTTGAGATTCATTTTCAAATAATTATGTTCTTGTTTGTAAATTTTAACTAAATTGATTAATTAAAAATTGTGATGTCAATAAGTGTGTCATATGAAGTGACTTTTGGTTTTTTTAGCATGTGGTATTGATAGTCTATGATATTGCCCCATGGTATTTGTAATAAATCCTATTTACTACGAAGTGAGGAAAAATCTTCACGATTAAAATCTTGTTCCATATTTTTTCAAATATATATAGGTTTAACTTATATATTAATTCTTTTTATTATATATTAATAATAAATATAATTTAAAATAAATTTATAATTGAGCTAGTCTTTTTAATTTTGGAAACATGAAGGACACCTTCACTGTGACTTCCACCCTCCTCCGCCTCCTAGAACGGCCCGAGGAAACCCTACATCCATTACGTCAAACGACTAGTATGATTTCTGGTGTTTCCCAGACAACCCTGCATCCATTACATCAAACTACTAGTATGATTTCTGGTGTTTTTTTACATTTTAGCTGTGTTTTGGTGCCTCTGGTCCAACTGTTTATGGATGATGTACTTAGCTACTTTTTTTATATTTTTTTGATCTGGTGAAAACCGGTTAGGGTGAGACCACATGTTTTGGGACGGACTCTATGTACTCCTTTTTCCTGGTCAGGGTGAGACCACATGTTTTAGGATGGATTCTATGTACTCCTTTTTCCCGGTCAGGGTGAGACCACATGTTTTGGGACGAACTCTATGTACCACATGTTTTGGGACAGACTCTATATACCACATGTTTTGGGACGGACTCTATGTACTCCTTTTTCCTGGTCAGGGTGAGACCACATGTTTTAGGATGGATTCTATGTACTCCTTTTTCCCGGTCAGGGTGAGACCAGATGTTTTGGGACGAACTCTATGTACCACATGTTTTGGGACAGACTCTATATACTCCTTTTTCCGACATTAATAGAATATTGACTTACAAAAAAAAAAATTATATCTAAGATAGTAATCCTAACAAAAGTGGAACAACCTTCATGAGGTTTGATCCTAGGTCACCTTGCTAATAAAACCCATCCTCAACCGATTGTGCTACTAGGACTTAACAAAAATATTATTACATTTAAATTTAAGGAGAAAGTGAAATATTATAAAAAATTAGAGTTGAAATACTATAAGGATGTGATCAACCCCGATTAAGAAGATCAAATTTACCCCTTTGTTTTAAGTTTTGGAAAGGAAAAAACATTGTTAAATAAGAACAAACTTTCATGAACTTGAGTGAAGTAGAATCCAATTTGTAAAGCATTACGGGTCTGCAGAATTGACCATCTTTGTAATGATAAAAGGTTGAAATTGAAAGACATTTTCTTTCAATCAAAATTTCCAAACACACAGTAAATATCAATTTCAAAATATTGGTTACAATATCATCTTTTGTAATATTTCAATTCACCACAAGTAATGCTTTCTTTAGATATTTTTTAGCATAGAAATAAAGTTCGAAAACACACCAAATAACTTTTTACATTTTCTTAAGGTTTAATAAACTAAAGTTAGTCATAGTAAACATGAATAACCACCAACATCATCATCAATAAAACAAAATCATATATCAAAATCATATTTCAATATTAACATTAAGTAAAATATTTCAATATATACTTTATTTTAGCCTCATTTTTATAAAATAATAAAATAATTAAGAGTAGAAATAATTTATTTAAAAAAATATTATTAACAAAAAATATAGATTAAAATTGATGAGAAATAAAATATTTTATTTATTAATTTTAAACCAAATATTTCAATATCAACTTTACATAAAATATTTTTATATTTTAAATAAAATATTTCAATAACTACTTTATTTTAAAACTATCTTAAATTAAAAATAAAAATAAATAATTTTAAAAATATTAATAATAAAAAATATACATCAAAATTTATAATAAATAAAATATTTCAACATCAATTTACAAAAACTACTTATATCCATATTTAATAGATAGTAAACAATTTTTCTCTCTTTCATTTATCGTTAAAAATGCTTTCTAACTAAATGTAAAAAAAACTTATCCAAAATAACAATAACATAATATATTTAACAATAATAATAACAATAAAATATTTTATCTATATATATATATTAAAAATATTTTTAATTCAAATTTAATATATTTTTATTATATATAGAATTTTACTCTCCGTATTTAAAATCGATCATGTTTAAAATTGAAGTAACAAATCGCAATCACATTTAATATAATGTACATTACTCTCGTTACTCTTCAGATTTGATATTGCCACAGACACAAGTCACATTTAATATAACATACATCAATAAAGGCAATATTTAAAGTATTAGCTTTATTTTTTATTCATCATGTTTAATAAAACATGCTTCAATAAATGTGGTATTTTAAAAATTGATTTTGATTTGATGTGTTAATTAGAAGAAATTTACATTTCACCTTCTTACTAGTTAATAAATTCAAAATTAAAATAAATTTAAGTTAATTTAATTATTATTTTTTATTATATTTATTTATATATGGTTATATAATTCTGAATATATTCTATAATTTTTATATACAAAAATAATAATTTCTCGGAAAATTTTCCCCATAAACTTATATTTCTCTGCACATATTGCTATATAACTTTAAATACATTTCTATAAATTTTATATAAAGTAATAATAATTTATGTGATATTTTAATAAATGATTTTGATTTGATGTTTTAATAAAGATAAGTAAAAATCAAAACCTTTCATGGATTGTATCTAATAGCTATATGTCACTCAATTCCTATAGTAGTAGAAAACAAGCTAGAAGCCTAGGGTTGAAAGGAAAATCCTTCCCCTCGTTAACATGCTCAACATAAATTTGGTTCTAGGATTTAAAATTCATAGTGAAGGCTTCAACAAGCAAGGTGGGATAATGAAATCACGTTTAGGAGAAGATATCTATGTTGTGGAGAGAAAGATCGGTTAGCCCAAATTCAATTTGGTAAGACATGATTAATATCTTGCTAATATTATGGAATTTCTATTTTTTTAGTTGATTTTGGGGTGTGAGATGGATGGTTTTGTTTATGGTTTTCTGTTTGGAAGATAGGTGCCTCTTGTGTATGGTTTTATCCAGTTTTGAGTGGTTATATTATATATATGGTTCTTTGACTTTTGCAGTGTAAGAAAAATTTATGTATGTTTTTTTTGTTATTTTTATATCTTGGATTTTTTTTTTTCTATTTCGGTTTTTGTTGGCATCTTAAAACTTTTTTTTGGTGACCTTTCCCTAATTCAATTTGAGAATTGTCTCAAACACCTTGTATTCTATTTTTGAACCACTAAGGACCTTTAGCACCTTGCCCTATTGATATAGCATAAGGAGTAGGAGGTCTCACATTACATGGTGGAAATTGGGATTTCTTTGGGCCAATTCCTCTATGCATATGGTTGCCTCTTAGAATACCTTAATCAAAATTGGCACCATAAATTTCTTTGGTGTGTATTTTGCATGAAGCATAAATAAGCATGGTTTTTAGAAGGGTGTTGAGAAGACATCAAGAATAAATATAATGTAACAAATCCTCCTTTTTTCCAGTGAGCACCAAGGTGAATGAAAATGACCACCCATGTACATTATGATATGTTATAACCAATAATACATGTGTGGAAAAAAAAGAAAAAATTAAGATTCTAGAATTAAAATGTAGCATGTTGAGGATCATGTTTATCAACCTAAGAAAAGATTCTCAGTGTACAAATTATTATCACCAAATGTCAACAAACTCTATTTAGAAAGACTTGAAGAAAAGATTCATCAAATGCTAGAGAACATGAATCTTGAGAACCATAATTCACTTCGTACATGTCTTGGGCAAAAGGACAATAATAGTATCCATGTATTTCAATAATTTTCATGTTTAATAAAGTAATTACAGTATTAGGAGTCATTTTTAAGTAAAATATTCGCAAGTTATGCTACAAGGATCACTAAGATGTAATAATCATGAACTTTCATAAATTTTGTTAGGGTGGGGGGATGGTGGTTGGTGGGGTCACCGAGGGGTGTTATATATAACCCTACGGTAAACATTGCAATAAATTTTCCATGGTGATCGGTTATTCAAACTATAACCCCCCACCTTGTATTTACCTGCTTTCACAAGCTCTCCATGTTAAATGTGAGTTGATTGCTACTATGGAATGACCCGACCTCCAAGTTCTATTGATGGAAGTAGGTCCCTCAAATTGAAAACTTACTATTACCCCTTAGGAGCACTAGATCACCCATGAGTCAGTCCACAACCTCTGATAACCAAATCCTCAGCTGGAACTGCCTTTTCACAAGCCTAACACCCAACCACACACACAACAAGGAAAGAGTGCATTTATGAGGCCCCAATCGCACGCATAAGCCTACTTCCATGTGGTTATGACCTAAATCCTCTAGTTATGTGCATGCGGTTCCGAGATCTGAGAAATTTTTTCAAATTAGCCTCCAGACCACTGCCTAGAACTACATGTAACTTTCCAGAATCATAATTAAAGTGATAGAAATGGAAAACATTCAAACTTGAAACAAGAACTTGACCTATAATTCCTGGTACACAATAGACATTTTGTCAAACATATGGTAAACATGTAAGCTACAGGTCATGGAGGCATATGTGATCATAAATCTCTAAACTTCATCTAAGAATCACCAAGAAGGTCTAATGTGCTCTCACGTAGCTAGAAAAATACTCGTTAGCCCATGCATTCATCAAACATTCAAATAATTATCAAATCATGAATAAGATTCATAGCTAGATCACATCATAGAACCATTCTTATAACCAACATATATCCACAACATTAACCATGACGAATAAACCATCAAATCAACATAATACCAAGTACAATTTCTCATAAATAACAATAGGAAACTAAATCTTATTAACTTATGCAAAAGACAAACAAGTGAGTGGCTTCCACGTATCACCCGACCATAGATTGGGCTGAACCGAATCTTTCTTTCAGCCAATCACCCATGTTCCATATTAAAAGAATGAATGTGGGATCTCATGGGATAAACCAAGACATAACAACCAAGGAATATAGAGGTTAAACCACCTCCACCCTTAAGCTACGGTGATCTCACTTAAACTAGCCCCAAGATCACAAAACCAAACCAAGCTTGGATACCTCAAAATTTCTTCACCATACCTTGAGGAATTTTCTTGTCTCCACCCACCTATCGAGGGCTTCCCAAAGAAAACTATCTCCACCCCCAACCCTTGGAAATTTTCCTGAGACCACCTCACTTGGTTCCAAAACCTTATAGCAATCCAAAGCTTAATCACAAATGAATCCCATCACACCATGGCTATCCAAGAATTGGAAAGGCAAGGTGGAAACCACTGTCAATCCAAGAAAAACTCATGTTAATGAAAACAAATGCATGTGCCATGCATTCACACCTTGAGTAGGAAATTACACATGCAAACTTTTATCTGAAAAATCCTCGTGTTGAATTTGTTGATCCAACCTTCTCCTTGCTTTCGTTCGCTTTCCTTTTCTTTCCCTTTTCCTTCCTTTGCTTTCCTTTTCTTGCTTTCTTTATTTCTCCTCTTGGAGCTCCCTCTCTATCTCTCAAAACCGATCCAAGCAAAAACTGACAAAAGGCTGTGAATTATTTCTGTGATGCCATTTTATTATTGATGTCTCATTTTTCTTCATTTTCCTCGAATTTCGTTAGCATGCAAAATCACCTTCCTTTTCTCCTATTTTCCTTTATTTCATAATTAAATGCCAATTATTGCCTCTTTGCCTTTTCCAATTCCTTTGTCAATTTCCATAGCCATTAATAAACCAAAAGTGATTCTCATTATAATTTTTTCTCACCATTCAACTTGGAATACCTGTCCCATGACCTTGGCCTTATTTTTCCTTTTTATTACATGAAACTTTAACCTGTGGTTGTTACAAAACCCTCCCCTTTGGGGAACATTTTCCTTGGTGTTCTATGACACCTATGACTAGTAAACAATTGAAAACAAAACACACTGCCTATGGAGCTTTATAACATATCTCAATGCAATATTTACAATGACATCCTACTGAAAACAAAACAAACATACCGCCTATTACAACTTTATAACACAAATCTATATGGTATTTACAATAGCAACATATATATACTCATTCACATTTTCTTCAACCAACAAACAAACATGTTGTTTATGAATCTTTATAAATCTAGTTTGATATAGTATTCACAATAACATATTCACACATACATATGTACATTTTCTTTAACCAATGAATAAAAGGATATGATGTCTACATCAACAACAAGGGAGTCTAGAGGCTTACACCTCCACCCTCAAAGGAGTACCAAGATTCACCTCCTTCCCAGGAAGTCTAGAATCCACTGCTAAGATGAAAGTCCACATCCAATATCCAATGATACAATCCTTGTGCTACTTGTTCTCTTAGTGAACAATTACTTACTCATTGTTCCAAGGAACACTCCCAATGTGATTTTGATTCCATCTAAAAATGCTAACGATAAAAAAAACATCGTTCACCGACCTTCCCTTCTCTACTACATAGTACCTCGAGTAATCCGGTTACCCCCTTTCATGCAGTAACTCACCTTCCAAGTTCCTGGACATCCCCTTCTCTGCTACACAGTCCCTTAGACGATCCATCACTTGGAAATGTTTCCTTGCATCGGAAGGTCCAAAAGCCAAAGCATATCCTTGCCTCAAAACCATCATACCAGTCATAACATGCTCATGGAAATCAATGGACACTAGTGGGTACCAATGTCCCACAATGACCTTGCTCCTAGATGCTTTACCATCATATTGTTGCATGTTCCAATTCATTTTACTGTTGCTACTAATTCTTTGGAAGCCAGTTCCAACCACCCAAATTTGGGCATTTTCATGCTTTCCTAAGCACATAATTGCTATTAGACTCAAAAGGAATTGAAATAAATTCAAATCATACCTCATTGATGGCTCGTCAATAAGGTACACATTCAATTATGTTTATTTCCTGTCACAACAAGTCAAATTAGCTCTTTTATCAAATCATCATATATAAACATATCACTTAGCTCATCACACAACCATCATAAATCAAAATCATAGATCACATGCAAAATAAAATACTGATACTTATCTTTCAAAGATTATTTTTCTTCTACCTTTTTCCTTTGTCCTTTTCGTACACACACTGAATCGATTTCCAAACCAAGCAATCACCCAGTGGCTTCTCTTCTCTTCAACCATGTACACACACTGGATTATTTCCAAACCCGACAAGCACCCAGTTCCTTCTCTTCTCTTCAGTGTCAACAACAAGGGCATCCAGAGACTATACCGCCTTTGTCCTTAATATCAACAACTCAATACTATTCTTCTCCCAAGCTGTTCAGGGCTCCAGGGACTACTACCCCAACCCATGGCCTCTAATGCACCCAAGTTGTTATAGGTCTCTAGAGCGTTTGACCCAAACCGCAGGCTCTAGGGACTAATAACTCAACCCACAGCTCTCAAGGAACTCAAGATATTACAAGGCTTCAACCCATAACTTCTAGGGATCCAAAGAACCAATCCCTAACATGTACACATACACATAGTGTATGTCACAACTCATACACCCACATGGTGGACAACACAAAACATATACCTTCACATGGTGTACCACACACCACATACGTACACACCATACAACACAACGAAAACGCATGTCACAATACAACGACTATACAATACACATGACACAATACCACTTGTACACAACTCAACATGGATGACATGTACACAACATCACATGTACAACATGTACAACATGTACAAAACAATAGTGTTTCAAAAGAACTAAGGACCCATCGATTTGTATAGAATTTTTTTTCGAACAATATTGATGAAGGAAGTATATTTTTGGAAGATCCAAATGGATTCATAGTATATGACCAAAAAATCTTTTGGACATTACTTCAAATCATACTAAGCAAGGCCTTGTGTTTGTATATGAAACTTCGGGTAAATAACTAAGGGTTTTGATCACATCGAATTGAAGTTATTTTTCTAGAAATGTAAATAACTTTGATTCAATATGATATAGGCTTTTGATTTTTTATAAATCAACTATTTTAATAAATTTATTGATATGTATTTAATTTTTTATTAATTTTAATATTATTTATAAATTTTGATGGGTTTGATATGAAATATTTTAATTAATTCATTTTATTTTAATTTATTGTGATTGATGGATGTAAATTTTAAAATGTATGGAATTAGAGAGGGATTATTTCTTAGAGACACCTCAGTTAATGTTATTTTGTCTCATTAAAAATATTCTTCCCGGACATCCAAAGGTTTCTGCAAATTTATCTCAAATAAATTTGGGCTTCTACATACCTATCTTATAAGATTAAAAATATCGTGGTTGTTTGTTTATTTTGTAGTAAATACAATGTGGATTAGAAAACCATATATATATATATATATATATATAAATGTTTAATATTATTGTTTGTAGACAAGTGCAATTGGTTTTTCTACTTAATATTTGATAATATGTATCTTATGTACTTTCTCTCTTTTCTATTTGTGCAAATTATACATTGTTTTTTTGCTAGGTTATGTGAGTCGTCAAATGGCTGGCACGTCTAACTAGTGGTTTGAGTAACCGCAGCCCATGGGCATCTAAGAAATCAAAATCACTAAGGGATCACACCAAACCTACACCACATTATACTTTTATTCCCCTTTAACAATACTATACTAATATATATATTAAATTTTTTTTTTAACATAGAAATAATTTTAATACATAAATGGAATAGTATCCATACCAAAAAGTCACACACACACACACACATATAATTAAAAATTTTATTTTATTAAATAAATTTATTTTTATAAAATTGATATCAGATTATATAATATCAAAATATTTTTGTCATGATCTACTAAATTGGAAACTAAATATAATATCAAAATCTCTCCCTAAGAGGGAGTGTTGATGTTTTTGGTAGCTTAGTAATATTCTCACATGTAGGGCAAGTTGTCTAAGTGGGCACCCATAGACCCATGTTACTATGATGATCCATGGTATTCTGATATCCCATGGTATATACTCATGGTATTGCACCTTTTGGAAAAGTATAAGAGATTCATTGAAATCATAAGTTTGATAGGTGAAATTTTCATAATCGAAGTGCCCAATAAATTTTCGAGGGTGCTAAAGGGTGTTATAACATTGTCTATAATGGAATGATGTATTTTTCTAATTAGTGATTGTCTTGAAATTTTGTTACCAATTTTCAAAACAATTTGATGGAAAAGATAATTTGATGGAAAAGGCTTTTAGTTGGGTTAGAGGCACTTTCCAAATGTTGTAATGTTTAACATTTTGACTTAATCAAAATAAAATAATATTAAAATTAAAAAATAAAAATAAAAAACATAAATTCATGGTTTTTTTTCCATGGTATTTTTAATTCATAGTTTTTTCCCATGGTATTCCCCTTTAATGTGGCATATAATAATTAAACCAATCTAGATCCATGTTAATTCTGAATCTACTAAAGGTCAAGAAGAATCAAATCTATGTCAGGTCAAGAAGAATCAAATCTATCTCTTGAGATGCAAACTTCTTTTAAAGTGAAAAGAAATCTGATACTGTATGCTTAATAAATCCAATATTAAAATGGATATAGGCTTGTTTTATTCAATCTAAATATGTCTTAACTTTGAATTAATCAAACATTAAAAAAGATCAAACTTCTTAAGTTCCAAACATTTTTATAATTTAAAAAGTTCTTAAGTTCCAAATTTTTTTTAATTTAAAAAATTATAAAAAACTTACATACTCAGATATTTGATCCTTGTAATTTCAGGAAAAAATAAATCTAAATTAATTATAATTAAGATATATTAAATTTTTATATATGATACTCATTCATAATACTTTTCCGTAAATAAATGTAATATTCACTTATTCATAATACATTAAAATATAAAATGTGTTTTTACACCATACAAATTATAAACATATACTCACTCATAATACCTCTTCCATAATTGAAATGTAAAATTAACTCTCAATGTAATTACCATAATTAGATCTCTTAAAGTTGCAAACCAAAACATTATTTTTTGAACAAATGCAATGAGGAAGCTTAAAGGGAGGGTAGGCAAACTTACTAATATTGAAACTCTAGTGTTTTAAAAGGAGGGTGGGCAAACCTACTAATATTGAAACTCTAGTGTTAAAAAAAAAAATAGACAAACTTAGTAATATTGAAACTTTTGTCAAAAAATTTATATAAAAGTTAAAACTTAATTATCTGTCACTTTATAAAAAACCAAAATTATCTAAAAATCCTTTACAAATTATATAGACTTTATAGATTAATTATATATCTTTTATTTTATTTAAAAATACAAATAAACAATAAAATAAAATGAAACAATATACAATAATTCAATAAATTAGTTTAATTTATATTAAACACTAACTGTAACATGATAATATTTATTAAAAAATCAGTCATAACCAGAATTATTCTTTCACCTTCATCTATATGTTGGCGAAGTTTCGAAATCAATATTAACCAGTAAAAAATATAAACAATAATATTAATTTTTAAAAGGAAATTGATTAAAACTAAAATTGACTATGGATAAATGTCTTATATTTAACAAATTGGTGGAAAACAAAAAACAAGATACATCATTATAATCATAAATTAAGATGCATCATTATAATTATTCTTTGCGCTTAAGAAATGTATATAAGCTTACAACTCTAGCCTACAAATAAATTAACAAATTTAAGCTTAATATTGAGTTTTACCAGTATTGCTTTAATAAGAAAATAAAGAAAACTGAAACTCGTTTTTTCCTTCCTTTGTTCCCCTAGGTGTGGAGCAACGACCTCCAACATTTAGCTTACAGATGGACGTAGGATTTAAAACTACAGCACAGGGTTGCGAGTTGCTTTCGATTTTATGTGTGGGCCCATTGAAATGATTGCATGTAACGTCTTTATTTTTATTTATTTTTAAATATAAGGGCATACTATAATTTTTTTTTAAATATAAGGGCATAGGGAATAATTGGTTCTTTAGATCCTCTCAAGCCAATTTTCAATAATTTGAATAATAAGTATACACAAAATTGAGGCAAATATAATATTAAGGGAAATTGTAAATTTATATGTTCTGAAAACATTATTAAGATAACAATTATTTTATTAGTATCGGTGTACATCATATAGCAATGGAGTAGGTTTACAAATCTTCCCAAATGTGTCTTAAAAGCAGTACAAAGACATTAGATACGCCCAGTTGTGAGGTTGGTGGTGAATCAAGATTTTTTTAAGAACCCATAGTTAATAGACTAGCATTTGTACCTAATGTTGCAAAGGAAACGCCGTAAGGCATAGTCTGTGGAAGAATATTGAAATGTGAATGGGCTTTTGTGGGTTTTTTTGAAAGCAAGGGTCAATGATTCCGAGTTTTAATTTGAGGAAGCCATGCCGAAAACCACTGAAATGAAATGCAAGTAGCCATAAATATCCATTGAACTTGTTTAGAGACCTTTGTTTGTAGTTGGTAAAAATTGTGTAGTTAAAGGTGAAGGTAAACGAATGAATCCACGCGAACAACAACCGGGTATCCATATTGATTTGGATAGGGTTATTTAAGAAATCATTATTCAAATAGGAAATTAAATTAATATGAAGATATATTGAAAACATGTATTATATTCATTAAAATCAATTGATTTTGTTAACAAAATATGTTAAAACCCATTGACAATGAATTGGTTGTGAGGACATAAACTATCAAAATGGTATTTGATCTTGAAACATACTTTTTTAAGTTTGAAATGGAAAATACAAATAGTTGTGAGGACATAAACGATCAAAATGGTATTTGATCTTGAAACATCCTTTTTTAAGTTTGAAATGGAAAATACAAATAGTGAATTGTAACATCCTTTTTTAAGTTTGAAATGGAAAATACAAATAGTTGTGAGGACATAAACCATCAAAATGGTATTTGATCTTGAAACATCCTTTTTTAAGTTTGAAATGGAAAATACAAATAGTGAATTGTAACAGAAGAGGTTCGAGAAGGAATATAATATTCTAAAGAACATTGTGCTTGTCATTCCATATTTGAAGTTGTATCAAAACATGTTGGAGGCATCGAAGACCTGAAGAAGCAGCAATGGACCTGCAAAATGTATATTTTGTTAGAATTAGTAATATGTAAATCAGTTGTGGAAATTTATTAGTAATACTTTGCAGGTGAGTTGTGTTAAAATGAATTTGGAATGAATGGAAATGAAGTTACCTTTGCCATGGGGATTTATATATTGTTAGTGGAAGATGCATGGTGAATAATGGCATATTGAACACCATTGGAGGTTTATGCGTAGTTGGAGATGCATATTTTTTGCTTGCCATTCTACTTGTAGTTGCTTAGGTATGCTATTTTTGAGTCCATGTGTCCTGTTGCAAAAGAAAGAAAATGTTAGAATGAGATGTATAGATAATATAAAGACATTCTAATATTTGCTTAATTATTAATATTGATTAAAGTTGGTTGTTGTTGAAAGATATGAAAAGTATGTTATGAAATAGAATGAGGTAAATAAATGGAGGAAACCTTTTGGTGATGTTAAAGTATGGGTTGGAGCAGATTATCTGGAGGCGGCATTAAACGGAGAATTTCTTCTGTGTGTTTTCTGCGAGCAATGTTTTTGTTGTCCTTCATTTTACTGTAACGATCGAAACTGAGTGCGGGGCTAATCCGGAGATCTTGTAGAGAAGGTACTCTTGAAATTGCTGTGAATGTGAGACCTTGACGTTCAGTTTTTCCAATGTCAATTGTTGCTTTTGGAAGTGTCATACCTTGAGATTTATGTATGGTTAAAGCCCAAGCCATCTTCAGTGGAATTTGTGCACATCCATTTCTTTTTACTGCTGGAATAGGCAAGTGAGTGGGGTTTCTTTCATCCCAAGGAGACCCGATGTATTTGGGAAAATCTACGACAACAAATGTTGGAATTTGTGGTGGTGCAGTTGATTCTTTGTAAATGATGGTTACAATTTCTCCGAGGGAACCATTAACAAGTTCGGCTAAAACCCAAAGGTTGGAAGTCAACATAACTTTTTCACCATTGCATAGTAATACAATTCGCTCAAGCTGCTTGTCTTCTGAGGAAATGTTGGAATATGTGTTGCCATCTTCAACAATGGATCTTGCGATTGGAGTGCTTAAAGATTTCATCATTTGCTTATTATGGACCATTGTCTGAGAATTTGTTGGAAATAGATGCATGGAATCATGGAATGAACATATTCCTTCTTCTGATAAAAAGGAATCTGTGCGCGACATGAGTACGTTGTAGTCGTCGATTGTTGGATTTGCATCTCTAATGTTCTGGAGAATGTTCCTGAAAGTAACCTGTGCGATGTTGTCGCCTTGTTGACGAAATATTGTGTCTAATGTGATGATTGTGTTGAAGTTGTTCCATAGTGCGCTTCTGTGTCTCGTCCCTGCATATAGAGGTATGTCTTTGACGGGTGGTAGTTGACCGAGATCACCAACCAATATAATGGAACAACCACCGAAAGGAGTGTTTCTTTGCTATGGAAATGCCTCTCGAAGACGTTCATTAATATGGCTGAGAAGCTTTGGCCCAATGAAGCTCATTTCATTGATTAGTATGTATCTTATATGCCTGAGTTCTTGGAATTTTGCAAGAGAATTACCTTCTAAGGGCATAAGATCCTTTATAGGAAGGTGCAGAGCAGAATGGATTGTCGATGCTTGTATGTTGAAGGCAGCAACCCCTGTAGGGGCGAGGAGCATGATCGATGAAGGTTCTGGGCTTGCAAGACTTATGAGCATATCTTTGATGCAATTGATAAGGAGGGATTTTCCTGTACTAGTAGTGCCTTGTATTATCATTCTGAGAGCGGGTAAATAATCCTTCTTAGCAAAATGATTAGAAATAATATTTAGAGCTTTTCTTTGCATTGGAGATAATGTAGTAAGGGTCACCAGGATATGTTGATGTGTTTGAAGAATGCAGTGGATGGAGCGGCTATTCTCAATGAATTGTATGGCATTATTTTGTAGATCTAATGGGATAGTGGTATGATTCCAGTTATGGGTGTCATCAAAGCCACGAAGACCAAGCATGTCAAGGTCATTTATGAGAAGCTCATTTGTAGGGTGTAATTGGGAAAGTAATTCCCATTCATTTATTTCCATGGTGTTTGGAGGATTGGTTTCATCAATAGTTGAGGTATCATTTGCGACAGATTCAATATCAGATAGTGTGCGGTGTTGACGCCAAGTTTTGTAGAATGGACGAAATGTTTGCCAATTTGTGATGAATTCTGTAGCAGAATCTCCTATATCTTGTACGATATGGTGGAAAGGTTTGTATAGCATAAGTTCAACTTTGCAAAAGTTAGCGTAGCAAGCTTCAGTTGTGGATGGTATGGAGGAGTAACGTGGTATGACCCGAACAATTGCTTTTGTAGGTCTTTGTTTCCATTTGTTTGTTTTGCGACGAGGATCATATGACCAGGATCTTGCTAATTCTATTAGTGATGTGGATTCGAGGGTATAAGGGCGCTGGATATATGTATCTATGATGTGTGGGGATGTAGGGGAGGTGGTGTTCGTTTGTGGAAGGCACATAAGAATTTTTTGGTTTACATTTAAAGAAATGAATGGTCGACTACATAATGTTAATGGTAATTTTGACAGCATATGGCAGGTTTCTTGTGCTCCAATGTCACGATCAACAAGGGTTTCTGCAAGAAATTTTCGAAATGCGTATGTTGCTGGGTCAGCAATGGGTGAAGCCAGGACAATTCTACGTAGCATGTGGTGGAAGCTTTCAGATTTTTTTTTCTGCTTTGGATGCATATTTGGCAATATATTTTTGTACAACGTGTATGGAGAGTACTGGTTGGGAGTCAACATTTGCAGTGAAAATCCTAGCTACTAAGGAAAGAGAAGTGAAATTTTTTCAACATAGAGCAGAGAGCACACACTAAGATGCATTGTCCTAAATCAATTTCCGCATGCATTCTAAATGCAAATGCACATGCATGCATTTTTTTTCCGCTTCCTTAATGTGTGAATCACAAAAAAATGCCAAGTGGAATAAAATATCAATACAAGGCTATGACTATTCCAGAATTTTGATAGACATGAGCAAAGTTATTGAAGTTTGTATCTAAGATTTCTAGAGTCTATTCACCAGAAACAGGACAGTCACGATGGCACCACTTTGCATTAGTTTAACACACATGAATAAAGTTTAAATTATCAAGAAATCATATATATAACTGAATCAATTCAATTGGGAAATAATTTTGAATCAAATTTATAAGACTCTGTATCTGCTCTGTGGCTAATGTACAATTGATGGCAGAGGATTTTATATCATGGTCCATGGATGAACTAGAAATTAAACAAAAACCCAGAAAGGAGATTAAGGCTGTTACTAGAGATGAAGCAATACTGAAACGTCCAGAAATGTCCTTCAAAGTTGAAAGTTGAATCTCCCAGAGACAAAACAGAGTAGGCCGAGGCAAAGTATGTGTATTTAACATTGTTGTGTGAGTAACCAACATAATCTATACAGTGCTATGGAAATTAATAGTCTCTGCGGGAAAAAAACCCAATATAATCCACACAATCTAATCCTCACGGGGAAGGTTTTGCAAGAATTTAAAGGTTTTCTTATGTTATAAAATCCTAAGCTAATGTGGGTGTCCTAGCAAATAAAAATGTATACCATAAATTGCTAAAAGATAATAAATAACTGGTCATCCTGGATAGAACATCTCTCTTATTTTGATTCCTCTTTTATGTCAATATTGTCCATTTACTGATCAGGAAAACAAATTCTATAAATTATATTCTATAAAAATTAAGTCATGAGTTGAAAGGATCACGAATCAGTGGCTACAACCTAGAAAACATAAACTGATTTCTACGTTTCTTGATAGTCAAAACAAATGTTGCTGCATTAAGGATGACGTGATTTTCCAGATATGCATAATAGAATGTCACTAAATAAGGAAAACATGTAGTTCAGTAACTACAAATAAATTCTACAAAGGTGTGAATTGATAGTTTAAATGAAAGTGGAATGACTCCTTTAGCACAAAACCATGATACATGGAATTCCAGTTTTTATTCCAGCAGGTTATAATGCAGTTTTTCCTGAAATAAACGGTAAGCAGATTTTATCTATATGGTGCGAAGAGTAAATATTCTATTGTATGTTTTATTCAATTGATGTTTGTGAGCAACAATTTCCAATATTAGACAATATTTTCCAGTGCCATTTGCTTCAGATAGGACCCTTAGAAGCATGAACAATATGGAATTTCTTTGCTGTTCAACATAGGCTCCCTTATTTTAGTTTTCCTTTTCTAATCTTTGAACTTGACAATAAGGTACAAACCAATTATTTCATTATTCATCATTATTTCTGATTGTCGTGGCAATGGAACGAATCACTGACATAAGTTTGAATTTAGAGAAACCATCTGAAAAAATCACTGAAAACAAGTCTGACCCCAGAGAAGCTATGTGAAAAACAGCAAAGGCAACATTCCTCCTTCCTTGATCAAAAGCCATTGCCAGTTTACCAACAGGAATAAAGTAAGCTAATGTGGGTGTCCTAGCAAATAAAAATGTATAGCTTGTTATAGTTAAGTGTTTCTTGTGATGGGTTTTGTTAATCTCAAGGCAATGGAGTGAATGTTTATATGATGTGCATAGTTGAGTATTTCCAAATAAAGGTATGCAAAGAGTGAACAATGCAGAAATATTTTTAAATGAAAACTATCAACTCACCCTTCATTGCATTGACTGAAGGGTAGCCTATGTTTGTAAGGGGAGCTGAAACCCCATTAAGCGTGAAAGGCCACGTCCCCAAATTTTCCCAACTGGTACTGATAACTCCCAACCTTTTTAGAGAACATAAAGCATCAATTCTTTTTGTTGGGGAAAGAAGCCAACCAATTTTCTTTTTGTTGGGGACAGAAACTACCCAATTTTTGCCCTTGCATGGGAGTGGGGATGTGTTGCATGAAGGATTCTCAAGTAGAAACCAGACAAGAATGCACAAAAATCAACCCTAGGCTAGTTATGGTAAACTCTCACCAGTTCACAGCTAACCTTAGAAGAGGATCTTATCATGATACTAAATGAAGGATTATGCTTTTAAAAAATTTGAAGTAGCTATGAAAGAGATTAATGAAAACACAGTTCTACTTTATTCTTCTAAAAATCCTTATCAGGCTAAGGGAATATACTTCTAATTTATGCATTTCAATCAACCATCAACTGACATTATTCACATCCAATTGTGTCTTGAGACAAATTCCACAAACATGAAAAAATAAAATAGCTACCAAACCAAAACTAATATTAGACACATGAACAATGATTCTGAAACAAAAGCTAAGCAGGACTCACAAACAGAATTATAAAACACATTGAATTTCTCAACAACAATATAAAATAAACAATAGGACCAGCTGGGATCCCTGCTATTTAGATGAGGATAATTTACCAACATTGATTTACACAACAGATCTTAGAATGACGACAATTTAAAATAAAATTGTTTCTCAACATCCTCACAACTTTCTGAGAATAAACCATGATAGCTTGACATTTTATGGTTCAAACAACATTTACAAAGCATATATACAGAGATAACAAACATTGCTAGAATGGTTTGAGATTCGAATCCAGAAACCAGAAGTTCTTTTTCAGGAGATAAATGCCAGTAATTTTGGTTCGCCAACTGTATCTGGGATGATATGTGTATATAAGGAACATCCATCTGGTAAAGGCTGACACTTTGTGGTGTTTACCTATGGCCCACTCCACATTCTAAATAAATATAAGCCAAAAAACATGCGTGTTTACATTACTATTTCTCTTTCAAATAGAATTTTTGGTTTCAGCTCCATTTATGCTCTCCTTGCAGAGACCACGAAAGAGACCTATTTGTGATCCAAAAATCAGGTATGATTTTATAATTACTACTATTTCAGCTAGTGTTTTGGATTGCGGCTCCATTGATATTCTCCTAACACAGCCTGAAAGGAGCCATTTGT
Source organism: Pinus tabuliformis (assembly GCA_031772625.1). Lineage (NCBI taxonomy): Eukaryota > Viridiplantae > Streptophyta > Pinopsida > Pinales > Pinaceae > Pinus > Pinus tabuliformis. Next base: position 761,552,744 of record CM062808.1, on the reverse strand, counting down.
GGTTATGGATAGCTGATAACTCCCCACCTGCTATTAGTTGGCTTTTAGGAGCTGGTTTGAATACAATCAACTGGGCAGGTGTTAAAGATGAGGTTCTTTCCTCTCATTGATGGCAGGCAAAAAATTCCTTGAATGCCCTTTGCTAATCTCTTCATATTGTAGACATAAAGTGGAAGCAAAAGCACACGATCCATGCCAAGCACTACACTTGGTCCAACAAGTAAAACAAAGTTTAAGGCTGAGACACAGACCATTCCTTGTCTTGGCCTTAACCCCAGATCTATCCCTCCTTGAAACATGATAATATCCAAGGAATGATGATCTCCCTGTAAAATTCTACAAGGGTTTCTGAGACAGTCCAACAAGTAAAACAAAATGGCCTTTTCATTCCCAATTGATTTTACTCAGTGAAACACATTCATTGTTAAGCTTACTGTTTCCCACCTCAAGCCATTGGAGTGCAGGAAAATTACTTAGCAAATGTGTAACTTACTTCCCTGTTCTATTGGCTGTGTTGAGTGGAATTTGTGGTGGGAATGTGCACAGCATCCTACTAACCAAGTTTAAGGCCGAGACACAGACCATTCCTTGTCATGGCCTTAACCCCAGATTTATCCCTCCTTGAAACATGATAATATCCAAGGAATGATGGTCTCCTTGTAAAATTCTATAAGGGTTTCTGAGACACCATTGGGAAACCTTTTAAATGTGTGCTTGGAAGCTCTTCATCTAGAACCACTTGCAGAGCAAACTAATGCAGGCATCATCAATATAAACCACAACTCGGCCAACAGGAACTCAATTAATGATCCCAGGCTAATCATTCTACTTTACGTGGCTTACAAGACTCCTGCAGAAGCATTAACCACAAAAAAATTAAGCTTGAAAACTATCTAGTGGGCTGGAGAAATTCATCAAGAAGATCTGCTCCTCAAGATTGATTTTGATAAAGTCCTACACAGATTAGAATGGTATATTACTTCAGATATGATGACATGGATTGGTATCCTAAGGTCAAAAAAGCAATGAGGTACAATGTTGAGAACCTAACCAATCAAGTTATTCTGCAATGGTCCATCAGAAAGGGTTTTCTTTGTCCAATAAAACATTTCATCGCAACGAATGCTCTAGGTTATCTAGAGTCAAGTGCAAATTGAAGGAATGATCATTATCAGGTGCCTACAAGATGTTTTAAAATCCACTTTGTAGATGACTCTGTGCTCTCTCTATAATTATCCCAATCTTTGGCTATGATGATGTGTTGGATTTGGCCCAAGTTCGAGAAAGCAGTGAGCATTATGTTCACCAAAGCATCTGTTAAGTTTCAAGCTGGGCATCTAGTATTAAGAAACAAGTTACAACTAAATCATAATTAACAATTACATCTGAATCAGGTGATTTTTTATTCAAACATGGATGGCATAACAATGTTGACAATGTGAACATGGAAGAACTTCTACAAGCTGGTGTTGAGACAACGCCCAGTCAACCCAATGGCAAACTGATTAGGTTCTGATGGATGTGAAGCAATCACAAGCGGATAGACATTGCCACTGCACATATAAATCAACACGAATTTCTCAACAACAATATAAAATAAACAATAGGACCAGCTGGGATCCCTGCTATTTAGATGAGGATAATTTACCAACATTGATTTACACAACAGATCTTAGAATGACGACAATTTAAAATAAAACTGTTTCTCAACATCCTCACAACTTTCTGAGAATAAACCATGATAGCTTGACGTTTTATGGTTCAAACAACATTTACAAAGCATATATACAGAGATAACAAACATTGCTAGAATGGTTTGAGATTTGAATCCATAAACCAGAAGTTCTTTTTCAGGAGATAAATGCCAGTAATTTTGGTTCGCCAACTGTATCTAGGATGATATGTGTATATAAGGAACATCCATCTGGTAAAGGCTGACACTTTGTGGTGTTTACCTATGGCCCACTCCACATTCTAAATAAACATAAGCTAGAAAACATGCGTGTTTACATTACTATTTCTCTTTCAAATAGTATTTTTGGTTTCTGCTCCATTTATGCTCTCCTTGCAGAGACCACGAAAGAGACCTATTTGTGATCCAGAAAACAGGTATGCTTATATAATTACTACTATTTCAGCTAGTGTTTTGGATTTCGGCTCCATTGATATTCTCCTAACACAGCCTGAAAGGAGCCATTTGTGGTTATGGATAGCTGATAACTCCCTACCTGCTATTAGTTGGCTTTTAGGAGCTGGTTTGAATACAATCAACTGGGCAGGTGTTAAAGATGAGGTTCTTTCCTCTCATTGATGGCAGGAAAAAAATTCCTCGAATGCCCTTTGCTAATCTCTTCATATTGTAGACATAAAGTGGAAGCAAAAGCACACGATCCATGCCAAGCACTACACTTGGTCCAACAAGTAAAACAAAGTTTAAGGCCGAGACACAGACCATTCCTTGTCTTTTTCTTAACCCCAGATCTATCCCTCCTTCAAACATGATAATATCCAAGGAATGATGATCTCCCTGTAAAATTCTACAAGGGTTTCTGAGACAATCCAACAAGTAAAATGAAATGGCCTTTTCATTCCCAATTGATTTTACTCAGTGAAACACATTCATTGTTAAGCTTATTGTTTCCCACCTCAAGCCATTGGAGTGCAAGAAAATTACTTAGCAAATGTGTAACTTACTTCCCTGTTCTATTGGCTGTGTTGAGTGGAATTTGTGGTGGGAATGTGCATAGCATCCTACTAACCAAGTTTAAGGCCGAGACACAGACCATTCCTTGTCATGGCCTTAACACCAGATTTATCCCTCGTTGAAAAATGATAATATCCAAGGAATGATGGTCTCCCTGTAAAATTCTATAAGGGTTTCTGAGACACCATTGGGAAACCTTTTAAATGTGTGCTTGGAAGCTCTTCATCTAGAACCAATTGTAGAGAAAACTAATGCAAGCATCATCAATATAAACCACAACTCGGCCAACAAGAACTCAATTAATTATCCCAGGCTAATCATTCTACTTTACGTGGCTTACAAGACTCCTACAGAGGCATTAACCACAAAAAAATTAAGCTTGAAAACTATCTAGTGGGTTGGAGAAATTCATCAAGAAGATCTGCTCCTCAAGATTGATTTTGATAAAGTCCTACACAGATTAGAATGGTATATTACTTTAGATATGATGACATGGATTGGTATCCTAAGGTCAAAAAATCAATGAGGTACAACATTGAGAACCTAACCATTCAAGTTATTCTCCAATGGTCCATCAGAAAGGGTTTTCTTTATCCAATAAAACATTTCATCGCAGCTAATGCTCTAGGTTAGCTAGAGTCAAGTGAAAATCGAAGGAATGATCATTATCAGGTTCCTACAAGATGTTTTAAAATCCACTTTGTAGATGACTCTGTGCTCTCTCTAGAATTATCCCAATCTTTGGATATGATGATGTGTTGGATTTGGCCTAAGTTCGAGAAAGCAGTGAGCATTATGTTCACCAAAGCATCTGTTAAGTTTCAAGCTGGGCATCTAGTATTAAGGAACAAGTTACAACTAAATCATAATTAACAATTACATCTGAATCAGGTGATTTTTTATTCAAACATGGATGGCATAACAATGTTGACAATGTGAACATGGAAGAACTTCTACAAGCTTGTGTTGAGACAATGCCCAATCAACCCAATGGCAAACTGATTAGGTTCTGATGGATGTGCAACAATCACAAGCGGCTAGACATTGCCACTGCACATATAAATCAACAAAAATCCAGAATCTTGCTTAGAATTAAAGACATTGACATACATTTCAAATCTTGAACATCTAAAATATCTCAACATAAATGGGTGCATCAAACAGGAAACCGTGAATCCTGAAGGCCTGAGATCACTGGAAAAACTATGCATGGAATTTTGCTTAGAATTAAACAGATTGACAGATCTTTCATATCTTGAACATCTTAATTTTCTCAACAAAAATGCACGTGTCAAACTGGAAACCCTGAATCTTGAAGGTCTGAGATCACTGGAACACCTGATATAGTATCTGATATGAAAAAACAAAGCCAAAGTGAAAACCGTCAATAGCCACTGCATTGAAAAAGGAATCAGATCATTAAAAGATAAGTGAAGATCATTAAAAGATATTTACAAACCATTCGAAAGAGGTTAAAAAATAGAAAGTCTAAATCAAGTGTTTGAACATTGCAAACAAACCCTTAAAGGAAAGGAAATTACGGAGCATAAAATCACAGGATGTGATGTAGCCTCTTACCTGAACAGAGGAAGTGGTATGTGAGCAGGCTAATGCTTCGGGGAATGCAAAAACAAAATTCAGGTTCGCAGAGGGAACTCAGTTCTACTGGTGACCATTAGATTCCAGCCATTCTCGTATGCCCAAAGCATTCTCAACACACCCAAGAAAGTTTGGATTCAGCGAAGCATATTCATTGGCTTTATAAAAGACTCCAACAATTTCATTACTTCCTCCAGGTACCTGAAACATTAGAGGCAAGAAAAAACGGCCTATGCGGCCCACATGCAGCGAAGAAAGAGACGTGTGGCCCTCGTGCAAACCCTTCTCCCTTCTCTACAGGTCCGCCGCCGACCTCCTCAACACCCACACCCTCCGCTGATTTCTAAACCCTAAAAAACCTTATCCTATTACATCTAATGGTTGATTTCTCTCCAATCGTCTAACATTACATCTAACAGCTACGATTAAGACACAAAGACATTTTGGGGGGTTCATTTCAAAGGGAAACGCCTTACGACGTAAAAATGGAAAATGTAATAGAATAAGATTTTATGAATTGATTATAAGTATATCATTATTATTATAAAATTTCATTAAATGAGACGATCAACAATAACATGTTCAATTTCACAATCAATCAAATTAAAGAAAAATAAATTAAATTATTTTTTAAATATAATAAATTCCAATTTGTAATGTTCAATTATAGAAATTTTACAATTAAACTCAATGCAATCGCGGTAGGGATAATAACCAACGCCATCATTATCCATAACAAAAAATCATAGTAGACATGAATAACCAACACCATCATTTTCCATAACAAAAAATCATGATATATCAATATTAATGACAAATAAAATATTTCAATATTGACATTAAGTAGAATATTTCAATATCTACTTTATGTTATTCATTTTTATAAAATAAACAGAAGTAAAAATAATTTATTTAAATAATGTTAAAAACAATTAAAATCAATAATAGTTAAAATATTTCATTTATTAATTTTAAACAAAATATTTCAATATTGCCCATGGGGTGTAGAATAGATTGTGACAACGTATTTTGTTAAGGCACTCCCATTAGGGGAATTTTGAGATCTAAAATGGGCATCCTAAGAAAAATGTACAACCAAAATAAATTTTATAAGAACCAATAGGATTCACGAGGATGATGTCAACCACGGGGGATGATTCACCATTTTTGGAGTAAAAAGGTAAAAAGATAAAAAAATAAAAAAATAATAAAACTACATTTTCAACTTATCTCCCTAAGGTTTTACTCAAATTTTGAGCGGGAGTACATGTTGGATGCAAAATTTTGTTCCTCATCCAAGGAGTACCCATATTGCATACTTTTAATGGACCTTGCTACACAAAAAATGAGAAATACATGAAAAAACATGATTACAATCACGTTTTTCATGTATTTCCCCTTTTTCGTGTGGTAGAGTCCATCGAAAGTATGAAACATGGGTAATCCTTGGATGAGGAATCAAATTATACATCCAACGAGTGTTTCCATTAGAAATTTGAGTAAACCCATAGGGAGATAAGTTGGAAATACGAGTTGAAAAAAATAGTTTTTTTTTCCTCTAAAATTTGATGATGTAATCTAATCTTATTTTATTATTTCCACTATTATTTTATAATTTTCTTAGGAGGCTCATTTTTTTACCTCAAAACTCCCCTAATGGTGATGTAAAGGTCACCAGCTTGAAACCCCATGGGAAAAAATATAATCATCCTAAAAGCTGGTGTGGCCCAAGATCAGTGTGATCCCCAAGTAATTTCGATGGTTTAGATGCCCCTGGGTCATGGTTACTCAAGCCACGTGTTAGGCATGCCAATCGGCTCAGGACTCAAAATCTAGAAAACGAAAAAAAAATCAATATCAACTTTACATAAAATATTTTTATATTTCAATATTAACATTAACTAAAATATTTCAATATCTACTTTATGTTAAAAATATTTCTCTCATTTTTATAGCATAGTTAGAAGTAGAATCGAAAGCGTCACAAGCCTCCAGTGTAACGCCTTGAATATGCATCGAGCCCTCGACTTGAATAATATCTAGGATGCTGTAAAGTATTTGGCTCATATGCTTGTAGAACTCAGGACATCTAGGCTTTCACCTCACAAATATTACAAGTTACAACCCGATCTGTTACATGTATTTTTAGAACCCACGTATTCTATCGAATTAGATAAAGCAGGTCTAGCCCCATTCATCTAGTCCTTTTGGGCCGCAACATTAGATCCATGCTAACACAACCTCAACAACTCTCAAAACAATGCAGATCCACCAGAAAAAACCCCTCTCCTTATCGATTTGGGTTATATTGAGGGTTGAAATATTTGGAACAAGGGGAGGACTTTGAATTTGTTATTAAAACCCTAAATGGGAAATTCTTCATTTTTTGGGTCTCGGGTTTGGATCATGTGGTGAATCTCATAAGAATATAGAGAATCAATTAGGTTTTCCAACAGATATACAACGTCTTCTTCATGAAGGGAAGCGACTTCAAGATCTATTTCAGTGGCAAGATTATAAAATTTCAAGAAATTCCACCATTGTCTTGAATGTAAGGTTGTGACGGGGTGCTTTGGGGTCTAAGAATCCAAGATGTTTAGTCTCCTACAAGGATGTGGCGCGAGGCAAGGCTTCTAGTCCATTGGATATGCCAAAATACAATCATGGACCTTACATTGGCGAACAACAATAACAAGTGCCCGCCATGGAGGTAAACCTAACAAAGGTAAATCATATTTTTTATGTTCCTTAATCTAGGGTAATTATTGTCATATTCAATGGGCTTTGGCCGAGGTCCGATGGTTTATATCAATGAGTTTTTACAACATATACAAACAACTATGACTTATAACTATGCTCAAAAGGTTTTATCTTTGTTCAATTCGATGCCCAGGAAGATTTAGAGAGAGTTTTGAAAGAAGGGCCTTGGTTTTGGAGAAAAGCAGGTCTTTTCATCACCCCTTAGTTCCCAGATTTTAATGCCACAACAATGGTGGTCTCAACACTACCAATATGGGTGAGGCTACCAAATCTTCCCCTTCCTTTCTTGCATCACAAGGTTCTCGTGGATATTGGAAACAATTTGGGGTCATTTAAAAAGATGGAATCTGAAAGAATGGAGAAAGGGTAATTTTACTTTGCCAGAATATGTGTAGAAATAGACCTAAGTAAAGGTCTTCATGACCACATTTAGTTGAAACATAAGAACTTCTAGTGGACCCAACTTTTCGATTATGAAAATGTGACATTCAGATGCCGCTCATGTTACCAAAGAGGACATTTTTAGGACACTTGCCTCCAAGCAAAAATTCATCCAAAAAGGAAAAATGGGTAGGACTGCAAAAGAAAAGGATGGTAGCTTTTCGAACCCTTCATGACAAATGATGAAGAAGGGGAAATCACAGAGAATCCATCAAACCAAGAAGAAGGGAGTACTCAGGTAAATGCTAAAAATGCAACCCACAAGCAAAATGGTACTGATCCATGAACCAAAACAACAACAAAATGTGGCACATAAAGAGGACGAGATGGTGGGAAAAAAGATAGTTCATGCTTTGGAAAGATTTGGTTAGACAAAGAACCCCCACTAGATACATTTGTGAGCAACTTGCAATGATTCCAGTTGAATCACACTCAAGGGGATGACAAAAGGTCCAATGAAAAAAAAGGAAAGAAAGAGAAATTAAGTGATTACTACAACACTTAACTTCTCATGTTTTCTTTTATAATTTTTAGGTTTTTTTCTTAAGCACATAAACCTAGAAGATGCTCTTATTGAATGCAGAAAACATCTACAAAATGTTATTTTGTTCCTTTTTTAAAAGGTGAAATAAAATTACTATTTTTTCCATTAAAAAAAGATAATTAAAAAAAGATAATTCATTATATATATATATATATATATATATATATATATATATATATATATATATAGATAGATAAATCAATTTTATTTTATATTTAAAAGTGTTTTTTATTAAATGTAAAAAACACTTCCCATTACTTTTATCTTCAACCTAACAATAACATATTATATTTAAAAAATAAATTATATATATATATATATATATTATAATTTTAATCATTTACTCTTTGTATTTAAAATCGACCATATTTAAAATTCACATATCACAATTCACATATCACAATCACATTTGATATAACATACATTACTCTCACTACTCTCCATATTTGAAATTGACATAGACACAAATTACATTTAGTATGAAATACATCAATAATCTTAAGTAATATATTTATTCTACATATTTAAAATTGACACGACACAAATCATATTTAATATAACATGCATCAATCAATGTAATATTTAAAAAAAATTGATTTGATTTTTTAAATGCATTAATAAAATTATATTTAATATAATATATATTAATAAACTAATAAACGTGATATTAAAAAGAAACAATATTTTTTAAGAATATTTTTGGAAAATTTTCTGGTTTATTTTCCAATCTAATTTGTCTAGAATCTAGTAGGGATTCATTGAAATCAAAAGTTTTATAGGTGAACTATAGTACCCCTTAGTAAACATGGTAACTTTAAATTTCTTTGTTTTACTATGAATTTGGATTAAAGAAAACTTAAACTGGATGGATTATGAATGTGAATGTGAATGTTTAAATTTAATTGCAAACACATTTTTCTTTTCAAAAAGGGTTAGCTACAAAGTTACGAGGAAAGTAATGTAAAAGTGAATTTCATATTAAGAGATAGTTGAAGATATTTATGGGATGAGGCAGTTTCTTGCCCAAACTCTCTTGCTTAAGACAAAGCTTCTCAGAACGAAAAATGAAGCCAATAGGGTATGAGAGACCTAAGGTAAAAATAGAGGAAAAAGAGGTTGTTATATCATTGAACCTCGTAGAAGAGGTTACGTTGCCATACACAGAGTTCCTAAACTAGTCGGGCAATGGAACTTTGTCCAAGTACCCTTGAATGAAGCTGGTTGGGACTAGGTGGTCTGGGGGAAAACCTATTAAGATTTTAAATTTGAGACTGTGTTGGATTTGAAATTGACTCGGGGGAGTATCAATGATGTTACTGGTTCTCATAGGTTGGGAGGAACATTCCTTTCCCCGGATTTTATGGTTGACTAAAGAGGAAACAAATAAGTATTAAGGAAAACCTGTATTGTTTATCACTTCTTGAATTGTTTTGAAAAGAAAAGTTATGTTTGTTACAGAAAAGTCAGACTGGGAGATATGATTGAGATTGTTAATGTGTTGTATCAAAGCAATTGTGAATTACATAAGAAGGGAAAGATTTCCAGTTTCTTTTTATAAATGTATAAATAAAGGGAATGTAAAGTTTCCAGAATATAGCAGTAAATTTGGAAAGGACTCTAAACGAATAATATTCATTATGATACATGAAAATATTAACATAACTAAGGGGACTTTGGTTAGTCCCTGAGCCGAGCCAAGTTACCAACAGCCCAGGGATAGTCTCGTAGACTTCCCCAGAATGCAGAAAATTAATAACAGAGGAAAGAAGCATGAATTATAAACACTATATCCAACTATATAAACATTATATACCAACTAAACAAGAAGAAACAACTTAGAGAGTTACATAATAAAGAACATTTATCCTTAAATACTCCATGTTAGGAATTAACCAAAGAGTTATAATTTATTAATTTGAAAAAAAAAGAGAATCAAAAGAAATTCACACAGTCTTAATTCCTTCATTTAGACAATGATCAAATTTATAGTATAACTTTATGGAATGTCTGTCAGGGCAGGGTTCATCACCCTCTAAATCTAAATCATTAGAGAATTTTTGAGGTAAAATATGGGCCTAAAAAAATGTACAAAAAAAATAAACTATATAAGAACCAATAGGATCAAATATGACGATGACAACCATAGGGATGATTTACCATTTTTGGAGTAAAAAGATACAAAGATTAAAAAATTAAAAAAATTTAAAAACTACTTTTTCAACTCGTATTTTAAACTTATCTCCCATGATTTTGCTCAATTTTTTAGTGGGAGCACTCAATGGACGTAAAATTTAATTTTTCATCCAAGGAGTACCCACGTTTCATACTTTCTATGAACCCTACTACACGAAAAATGTACAATAAATAAAAAAAGGTGTTTGTAATCACGTTTTTTTGATATATTTCACATTTTTCGTGTAGCAGGGTCCATCAAAAGTATGTAACATGTGTACTCTTTGGATTCAAAATTAAATTATACATCCAATGAGTGCTCCAGCTCAAAATTTGAGTAAAATCATAGGGAGATAAGTTGAAAATATGACTTGAAAAAATAGTTTTTTCTTTTTCCCTCCAAAACTTGATGAGGTAATCTAATATTATTTTATTATTTCCACTATTATTTTATAATATTTCTTAGGAGGCCCATTTTAGACCTCAAAATTTCTCTAATATATATATGTATGAAACGAAGAAAAATTCTAGTCCTACACGAAGGGTCAGAACTTGTGTCAAGCATACAACATGACAATTAAACTAGAAATAATAGTAACATAAGTTCAAAATCTTGTCCAACAAAATATGGCATATAACTAGTTCCATGAAATTAAGTAAAAGAGATGCATAATAAATCAATGAGGGTTTCTCGCCCACCCCCACAAAATAAAAATAAAAAATGATTTTTTCTTTCACAGTCAAACTTAGAATCCGAGATTTTAATTAAAAATAGTAGTTGACCGAGTCCATGAAATACAAATTAGGACACTATCATGACCCTAATCCATATCTAAACTAAGTATTGCATAATATAGAAATTCTCAAGGGCCTCTATCCTAGTAAGAAGCCTTGTAATATTTGCTAAATAATCAACTATCGAAAACCGTAACCAGGAAATTAACCACACCTAGATTAGAGATGAAGTAATGAAATGTCACTTACGGGTGTGGAGAAGAAAGGCATGAGCGATAGATGAAATGTTGTGAGTTTAGAACACTGTCCCTACAAATAAAATAAACCCACATATGAGAATTAACATAGGCATGAACATTCTGAGAAAGGAGTAGAAAATGTCTATGATAGAAAGGAAATTATAAAATTGTGGCGTAGCCACTTGAAGGATTACAGTGCTGAAGAAACCCCCCTCCTCCAAAGCAAAAGAAAACCTTGACAAGGAAAATCACTCTCAAATTAACCCAGACATGATATGAGAGCTAGAATAAAAAAAGAAACCAGGGAGGAGTGACTTACCGACAGAATGGACTTGTTTTTCACTCCCATTAACGTAGTCCTACAAACCCTAACCATGTAATGTGAGAATACAGGGACATAAATAAGAGTTATAAATTGTATCAAAATGAATTGTGAGTGCATAAAATTAAAGGGCAAGGCTTCTAGAATTGTACCTTCAGGAAAACGTAGAAACCCTGGTAATTTACATCCCGAACCTCACATTAGAGAAATTTTGAGGTCTAAAATGGGCCTCAAAACAAAAATGTACAACCAAACTAAACTTTATAAGAACCAATAAGATTCTAGATGATGATGTCAACGATGGGGGATGATTCACCATTTTTGGAGTAAAAAGGTAAAAATATTAAAAGATAAAAAAACTACTTTTTCAACGCGTATTTTCAACTTATCTCCCTATGGTTTTACTCAAATTTCAAGTGGGAGCATTCTTTGGATGCAGAATTTAATTCCTTATCCAAGGAGTACCCATATTTCATACTTCTGATGGTCCCTGCTGCAAGACAAATGATAAATACACGAAAAACTTGATTGAAATCACGATTTTTCATGTATTTCTTGTTGGCATTATGATACAAGTGTTGTCCTTGATGGCAACTCACATAGATGACAGATCATAGTGCAGTAGGTTAGTAGTAAAGAATTGATGATCAGACTACAAAGAATGAAGAAAGAAAAGTATATACGCAAGTTCACTATATACTAAGTTGCGTACATACGCAGGTTCACTATATAACAAGTAGTGTATACACGCAGGTTCACTATATACAAAGGCGCGTATATCGTACACATGCACTTTCACGCAAGGAAAGGCACGTACATGTCGAAAAACTAAGTTTTGGGTCCTGGTATTTGGTCCATGGTATTTTGGTATTTGGTCCATGGTATTTCGTCCGAGGTATTGACCCCAGGTATTGGGTCCAAGGTATTGGTTTTACGTGGTTTTGGACCTTGGTATTGAGTAAGGCCTAAGACTATAAAAGGAGAAGAAGATCATTAGGCAAAGTCACTTAGAAAGTCTTGAATATCTGATGATGGATGAGATCCAGTATGTAGGTTATGGGTTCATGATGCTTTGCTTGATCTGAGCCAAGGAGGAATCTCAGCGGTTGATGGAGAACACGATCTAAGGATAGATCAGGATCTAATGGCTTGGAATGAATCATCTCTATACGGTTTGATCATACTTATTCTAGATCTGTATACTGATGCATGTAATGTTCTATAAATATTATGAACTGGGTATAACTCAAGTTTGGAATAGCTGCAAATCATGAATGAATATTTACAGATGTATATGCTAGTTGAATTTGATAAAAGCGCATATATACGTAGGTTAGATACATCTAAGTAGCATATACAATATGAGCTATGATGTTTGAAGTTACAGGTGGTTCTGGTTGTTGATGAGTTCTGATGACTGTTTATTGGTGTCAGTATTCTGCATATTCAGGTTGGTTGATTGTGTTTAGCTTAAGTGTTGATGGATGAGATATAATAATGGATCAGGATCATAATGACTTATCTTTATGTGATCTGATGGACTAGATCTGGTTGCTAACACGCATATTATCCTAGTATATGTAATGATCTAGGTATGTCTGAAGTCAGGAAGTGTAGCGAAGTCATAAGTAAGTAATCAATGACATATACGCTGGTTCGCTTCGGTGAAGTTGCGTATACACGCTGGTTTGGCTCTTCCAAGTAGCGTATGCACTCTGATGCATGATTTTTGATGATACAGTTAGATCTGAACATTGTTGCAGAGTTCTGTGTTCTGCTCTGTGTTCTGGTGACTGCAGTTTGTTGTCAGGGTTTCAATGTTTCAGTATTGGGTGATTCAGAGATTGATGATGCTAGTGTTGATTGATTGTGTGCTTCAATGATATTTATGGGTCCAGTATGAAAATTGGGTGAAACGTGGCCTTCAAATTATGATGTTGAGTTCCATGAGTATCTAGTCTGAAAATTTGTGAAACATGGTACTTGGAGGAAGAAAGAGAAGGTAGTAGCGTTCTGTAGGTTAGCACCTACATACTAGTACATCAATTAGTACAAGAGCTAAGGGGGTTATAGCTCCCTTTCAGGAGAAGCTGGAAAACAAGAGAAGGTTGTAGCCTTCTGTAGGTCGGCACCTATGTACTAGTACATCAGCTAGTACAAGAGCTAAGGGGGTTGTAGCTCCCTTCCAGGAGAGTCTGGAGAACGAGAGAAGGTTGTAGCCTTCTGCAGGTAGAAGCCTGCGTACTGGTATAAGACTGCTCCAGTACAGAAATATTGTAAGAAGAAGTTTCTTATTAAAGGAAGATAGAGATGAATTGCAGCAGGTGATTTTCACCCACATTAGGTTTCCACCTTACATCATGGTGTTCATGTGTGCTTCTTGTGTGTGATGATTTGTTCTGTTTTACTGCACCTGTGCACTGTTCATATGGTTAATGAAGTTCCGATGCACTAACTAAAGATCAACATTTAATGGATTAACTGAATCATAAGTTTACTAGATATACTCGAGTTGCATAGACACAGTTGCGTGTACACGCGAGTTCCCTTAACTGAAGTAGCGTATATGAATTTGAGTATGGAAATGAAAAAGTTCTATTGATTTGCTAATACTGATTCACCCCCCCCCCCCCCGCCCCATCTCAGTATTATTTCCAACATTTCTCATCTTTCGTGTAGAAAGTTTCATCAAAAGTGTGCAACATGGGTGCTATTTGGATGAGGAATTGAATTTTGCATCCAATGAGGGCTCTCGCTTGAAATTTCAGTAAAACAATAGGGAAATAAGTTGAAAAAGTTGTTTTTCCTTTTTTCCCTCTAAAATTTGATGATGTAATCTAATATTATTTTATTATTTCTACTATTATTTTATAATATTCCTTAGGAGGCCCATTTTAGGCCTCAAAATTTTTGTAATGGTGAGACAAGAAGATGACCATAGCATTAGTAATCCCTCAACTTCTAGAGAGTGCATCATGCATGGGAATTAAGCATATTAACATAGAAAGGTAAGACATGATCTCAAGATCAATGAAAACTCAACTCAAGTGCTGAAAAGTAACCTAAAAAGAAATACAAAGACAATGGAACTTGCGCAATGCTAGGGAAGTGTGTAGTTACCTCTCTAACTTCCTCAAACATTCTCCACTGTATATTCAAAAGCCCGGTGCAAGGAGTCATAAATCTCTGTCAAATCCCGAGAGCCAAACTCACCAGTTGGAATGCAATAATAATGGGTTCTAGATAATTCATAAGTGACACATATGTTCACACTATTGATAAGGTTGAGTAAGGATTCATATTGAGTTTAATCAAGAAACAAATCCGGAAACATTCCACCCATGGATAACAAACCTTGAACACTATAAAGGTAACTAATGCATGATCGACCTTCGGTCATAAGCTTAAATTTTGATGGTAGTTGGATACTGGGTAGAATCTTTGTCCTACTTTAATTCCTTAGAAAATCATAAAGTTTTAATTTTATGGTAATGAAAGTTAATATATATAAACATATATGTATAATTCCTTATGATCATGATATGATAGATTTACTAATTGAAATAGAAAAAAATGTTACTAGGGTATGTTACAAGTGGTATCATAGCATAGGTTGCTACACAATGGATTGATTGGGTAGAGTGATGAATAATAAGTTGTATTGTATGATTCACCGAGGAAGCAAGGGAGTGTGGAAGCAATATGAGGAGAGGAAGTGGTGCAACATTTACACCGCCAACAAGACCTCCTGTAGGATCTTGTTCAACACCTTTTGTGTGGCCTAACCCAGAACTGTGGATTCAACTAGAAAATGCGTCCCAAAATGCCAATGTCATGCTAAAGGAGATAGTATAACAATTAAAGGCTAAAATGGAAAAGTTAGGAGTAGATAATGAACGTTTCATGCACAAACAGGAAAGGATCATGAAAATCCCAACAGACAAACAAAATCACAGAAACTCCAATCCATGTCCTAACAATGTAAACAGGTATGATTCCTATCGGAGGAGGGAAAATAGTATACCTAAGGGAAGTTAGACATAGGAAACATAGGGTGATCGATGAACACATGAAAGCGAGTTTGGAAATTCTTTCGGGAGTAAGATGCATAAATCATATAAGAGATAGAAGGTCGAATTATAGGGGGAATTAAAAAAGATAAAACCCCCAAGCTATGCTGGTGAAGTTGAAGAGGCAACAAAATCATGGGTAGTTAATATGAATAAGTATTTCAAGATTTACGATTATGATGAAAATTTTAAAGCTTGGTTAATGATTTATCAGCTACATGGAAATGAAACACTGTGGTGGGAGGAAGTGACAAAGGTACATGGAATTGACGAACAATTAGTTAACTAGGAGACTTTTAGAAAATTTTCAAGCGAAAAATATATCTGACTAAATAATTCTATGATGATAAAGTGAAATAATTCTATGATCTCCAGTTAGGCCAACAAACCATGAATGAATATGTGGTATATTTCACCTCGTTAGTACAATATGTACCTTATATATATGAAGAGAAAACTAAGGTACAAAGATGCATTAGTAGCCTTCTGGTTCATATGAAGGAACGATTAGAATTAGATAATCCTAAAAATATGGAGGATGTTGTAAAAAAATCTCATATTTGTTATCAAAAGATGTAGAAGAAAGATAACGGTAAAACATTGGTAGCTAAGAAAGGACAAAAAAATGTGCAAAATATTAAAAATAATAAAACTATCAATTTCAAGAATTCCCATAAAGGTGGGAAAGGGAAACTTGTGGAGAAGTAACAATAGAAACCTCCACCACAAAATGAATCAAAATATATAGAACAACCAACCAGACTTGAAGGTGGCCAGCTACAAAAACCATCCCTCCAATGTTAAGGTTGTAGAGGACCACATTATGACAATAATTGTCCCTATCGTATAAGATTTGATCAGGCAATCAACATACAGGAAGCTTCAACAATGGGATAAGTGGCGAAAAACATACCTAAAAGCAATGTTGCGTTAGAGGATCATCAAGCAGAATATCAACCCAACATGATCGAATTTGAAGGTAAGCTATTTAAGCCTACTATTTCTATTTTAATAGACCCTAGGGCCACTCTAAGTTACATAAGTCCTAAGGTGGTAGAACTATGTCAGTTACAATTTCATAAATTTAAAATCTCATGGTTGGTTCAATTAGCCATAGGGGACAAAAGAAGAGTGGTGGCTAAAGTAGAGAATTGTTTAATTGAGTTAGCGAATCAACCTATAAAGGTAAATTTTAATGTTTTACCCCTAGGATATTATGATGCCTTAATTGGTATGGATTGGTTAGAAGCTCACTAGTCTCTTGTAAACTATAAAGAAAATACTATTAGTTTCTTAAATGAGGCTAGGGCTAAATGTGAAGTTTAAGGTATTAAGAGATCCTTGCAGTAAAGATGGATCACCACCTCCCGTTTAGTAAAGTGTATTCAGAAAGGCTGCCAAATTTAGCAGTGTAGGTGGAATATGCCAATTCTAAGGAAGAAATAACAACGATGGAGAACTTACCAATAGTCCAAGATTTTGCAGATGTGTTTCCTGAGGAAATACTTATATTACCACCTAAATGAGTTATATACTTTACTATTGAACTAATTCCAGGAGCTTCCTTGGTGTCCAAGGCACTTTACAAGATGAGTATACCCCAAGAATTATTGGACAAGAATTACATACGCCCGATTGTGTCACCTTGGGGAGCCCCTATCCTTTTTTTTAAGAAGAAGGAAGTCAGTTTGAGACTATGCATCGATTACCGATAGTTGAATAATTTGACTGACAAAAATAAATGCCCACTACTAAGGATTGACGACCTATTTGATCAATTCAAGGGCACTAAAATATTTTCAAACACCGATTTGTAGTCTGGGTACCATCAAATAAGGATAAGGGATGAGGATATATGCAAAACCGTGTTCAGAATCCGTTACGACATTATGAATTTGTGGTTTACTTTTTGGGCTTACGAACGCCCTAACCACCTTCATGTGTCCTATGAATAGTATATTCCATCCTTACCTTGAAAAATTCGTGTTGATCTTTATTGAAATTATTATCAGGGAAAATTTTAACCCCCCCTAAATTTATAAATATAATAAATGGGAAAATCTCCATGGTATATAGGAAAAATGGAAGGCGATTTTATCAATAATATAATATGTATATATAATTTTTTGGCGAATCTCTCACCAGGCATGGCGAATATTTTACTCAATTATAAAATCTTGTAAGATCTTGGCGAGTCTTTCACTAAATAATAAAACTTTGTAAAGTCCTAGTGAATCTTAGCACAGGCTACATGCTAGTTTAATTCCCCCATTTAAATAGGCTACATTCCAGGTGAATACCATGGGCCAATACCATGTGCCATTTTGGTGAATACCATGGGTCAATACCATGTGCCATTTTTATTTTTATTAATTCTAATGTTAGGGTTAATAATGGTTTTTTGCATGGTATTAATAACAATCTAGTCCATGGTATTTGTCCCATAGTATTTTGGCCATAGGTTTCACCTAAATATAACCCATTTTTTGAGTGTTCGTAAATATAAGGTGACTTATGGAGTAAATATAAAAAAATGTTTTATTTGTTTACCATACCTCTCGTTGATTTATATTTTTATTAATTTACCATACCTCTTTTACAAATATGGTATTTGGCCCATAGGATTCACTTAAATAAAACCTCTTTCTTGAGCCTTCATAAATAGAACGAGGGTTATGGACTAAATATAAAAAGAGGTTTTATTTATTTACGATACGTCTAGTTTATTATATTTTTATTTATTTACCATACCTTTTGAGTAAGTATAAAAAGACGTTTTATTTATTTACCATACCTCCACTTTACTTATATTTTTATTTGTTTACACCCTTACATGTATATAAGGTGACTTATGGAGTAAATATAAAAAATGTTTTATGTATTTACCATACCTCTCATTTATTTATATTTTTATTAATTTACCATACCTCTTTTATAAATATGGTATTTGGCCCATAGGATTCACTTAAATAAAACCTATTCTTGAAAATGGGCGAATGGATTCACTTAAATAAAACATATTCTTGAAAATGGGCGAATGGAAGGTTGTAAGTCCTAATTTCAAGGGCTAAATTTACCTATTTTACCCTCTCCCTTAAAATAAGGTGGGCTATTTGAGGTGATTTGTAAAAATGTACTATGATACAAAATATTCGCCCATTAAAAATTTAAAACCCCTTAATTTCGCCAAAGGGCGAACATTCGCCCCTAAAATTATCCTTGATTATTATTATCTATTATAAGAATATGGAGGAACATAAGAAGAATATATAGATAGTATTGCAAACTTTATGTGAGCATCAATTGTATGCAAATTATAGTAAATATGAATTCTACAAGGATCAGCTACAATATTTGGGACATATTATCATGCAAGAAGGCATAGTAGTAGACCTTGAGAAGATTAAAACCATAATGGAGAGGCCTACCCCAAAAATATTGTAGATATGCCGTCTTTCATGGGGTTAGCTAGTTATTATCGTTGATTTATGGAGGGATTTTCTAGAGTATCCTACCCCTTAACATCATTACAAAATAAAAGTTTTTTTTTAATGGATGACAAAATGTCAACAAAGTGTTTATCAACGAAAACATCTGCTGATCACAACACCCATTTTAAGAATAAAAGATCTAGACAAGTAGTTTATTGTCTATACCGATGCATTCCAGGCAGGGCTAGGTGATGTACTGATGTAGGAAGTGCGAGTGGTGGCATACGAATTCTGAAAATTGAAGGAACATGAGCATCATTACTCTGCTTATGATTTGGAGCTAACTACAGTAGTCCTTGCCTTGAAGGTATGGTGACATTATTTATTGGGGAAGAAGTTTATCTCAATGAAATATCACAATAGCTTTACCAATTTCTTAAAAAAAAAAAAAAAAAAAATTAACACTCACCAAGGGCGATGGACCACTTTTCTGAGCGATTTTGACTTTGATATTAAGAATTTAAAGGGCGAGGAGAACCAGGTGGCACACACTCTAAGTAGGAGGTTGAATTGTGTTTATGAGATCACATTCAGTCAGTTGAAATTTAATTTTTCTAATCAGATTAGAGAAGTTTCTTTAAAGGATCCTAAATATCATTTCCTATGGCAACAATCTAAGCAAGAAAACAACCTTGAGAGGAGGTTGGGGTATGACATTAATAATGATAATTTGTTGAGTTACAAAAATTGAAATTATGTTCCTAATTAGCAATCTATTAAGCGATTTATCCTTGATGAATATCATAGAGTCCATATGTTGCACATCATGGTTACTAGAGAATGATTATAGCTATAAGAAAATACTACTTTTTGCCAGGAATGAAGATTCAAGAGATTGCCCAATATTTGGCGCAATCCCTGGAACTCGAGAAGGTAAAGGCAGAACATCAGTACCCAACCGGTCTACTCCACCCACTGCCCATCCCTGAATAGAAATGCGAAATAATAAAATTAGGTTTTATTACAGGTTTACTAAAGTTGAAGAAAAAAATGATTCTATAATTCTGGTAGTGGAAAAATTAAGTAAGATTTCTCATTTCATCCATGTGAAATCGGCATATAAGGTTGTGCAGATTGTCGATATATTTATGAAAGTAATCTTTAAGCTACACATAATACCCAAAATGGTAATCTCAGATAGGGATGTCAAGTTTACCTCTACTATTTGGAAATGTCTCTTCACTGGTTTAGGCACTCATGTGTATTTTAGTACCTCCTACCATCCTCAAATGGATAGGCATAATGAATGAGTAAAGAAGGCGCTAGAAGATATGCTTAAAATGTATGTGATGCAACTGCCTATGAAGTGGGAAGAGTATATCCACTTGGTAGAGTTTGCATACAATTACAATTATCATACCTCTTTGAAAATAAGCCCATTCGAGGTATTATATGGACGAAAGTGTAAAACACCTATCAACTAGAACAATATTGAAGATAAAGTGATTTTAGGACCTCATATGCTAAAGTAAATGGAGACTATAGTGAATAAAGTTTGATTAAACTTAAAAATTCCCCAAGATCGGCATAAAAGTTATACATAGCAGTGAAGGTCTTATTGGGAATTCTAAGTAGGAGAACATGTTTATGTAAGGGTCAAATCCAAAAAAATTACCCTAAGTTGGGGTGGTTGCACCAAGTTAGGCCCTCAGTTTTGTGACCCACTTCAGATCCTTGCTCAGATTGGTCCATGAGCCTATCAGTTGGTCTTACCTAGTCACATACATGTGCACAACGTGTTTCACGTATCTCTGTTAATAGATATATACATGACCCTAGGCATATTATACATTGGCAATATGTGCAAGTAACATGAATAACAAAGAAAACCTTTACAAGATTTTTTTGATTGATGTTGTTGAAATCTAATAATGAATTGATGTGTGATTGATAGGTCAAATTAGACAGAGAATTCCTATTCAAACCCCTACGTATTCTTGATCAGAGAGATAGTGTTGCGGAAACTTCTTATCACTCAGGTTAAAGTGCAATGGAAGCACTTTGGCTTGAACGAGGCTACTTGGGAGGATGAACAATTCATGCATGATAGGTATCCCAACCTATTCCAGAGGCTAGAAAACTTTGAGGATGATGTTTCACTCAAGGGGGAGATGTAATACCGCTTAGTAAATATGGTAACCTTAAATTACTTTATTCTACTATGGATTTGGATTAAAGAAGACTTAAACTAGATGGATTGTGAATGTGAATGTGAATGTTTAAATTTAATTGCAAAAGTATTTTTGTTTTAGAAAAGGACCAACTACAAATTTACAGGGAAAGTAAAGTAAAAGTGAATTTCATATTCAGAGATAGATGAAGACAGTTATGGGCTGAGGCAGTTTCCTACCCAACCTCTCTCCCTTGAGACAAAAATTCTCAGAAAGGAAAAGGGAATACAATGGGCTATGAGGGACCTGAGGTAACCTGAGAGGAAAAAGGGACTCCTATATCGTTGAACCTCTTATTGGACACTGTAGAGTGATGCAGGATGTTACCAAACACAAAGTTCTTGAGCTAGTTGGCCTATGGAACTTTGTCTAAGTGCCCTTGACTGAAGCTGGTTGGGACCAGGTGGTCATGGGGAAAACATATTAAGGTTTTAAATATGAGACTATGTTGAATATGAAATTTTCTCAGGGGGAGTACCAACGATGTTACTAGTTCTCAGAGGTTGGGAGGAACATTCATTTCCCTAGGATTCTATGGCTAATTGAAGTGGAAATAGATAAGTATTAAGGAAAACATGTATTGTTTATTACTTATTGAATTGTTTCGGAAATAAAAGTTATGTTTGTTACATAAAATTTAGACTTTGAGATATGATTGAGAATATTAATGTGTTGTATCAAAGAAACTATGAATTATAGGAAGGTAAAGATTTCCTATTTCCTTTTATAAATGTATAAATAAAGACAACATAAAGTTTTTGTAATATGGTAGTAAATTTGAAAAGAACTGTCAAGGCATAATATTCATTAGTGTACAAGAAATATTAACATAACTAAGGAGACTTGGGTTAGTCTCTAGGTCGAGCCGGGTTACCAACAACCCAGGGATAGTCCCATAGACTTCGCTAGAATGCCGAAAATTAATAACATAGGAAAGAGGCATGAATCATAAACATTATAACCAACTGTATAAACATTATATACCAACAAAACAAGAAGAGACAATTCAAAAAGTTACATAATAAATAAAATGTATCCTTAAATGTACTCTATGTAAGGAATTAACCAAAGAGTTATAATTTATTAATTTGAAAAAAAAAAAGAATCGAAAGAAATTCATAGGGTCTTAATTCCTTCATCTAGACTATCATCAAATGTATGGTATAACCTTATGAAATATCCTTCAGGTAGGGTTTATCACCCTCCAAATCTAAATACATATGTATGAAATGAAGAAAAATTCTAGCCCTGCATGAAGGGCTAGAACTTGTGTCGAGCATACAACATGACAATTAAACTAGAAATCATAGTACTAGAAGTTCATAATCCTGTCCAAAAAAATATGGCATATAACCAGTTATAGGAAATCAAGTAAAAGAGATGCATAGTATTGCATAAATAAATGAGGGTTTTCCCCAAAAAATGAGGAAATAAATATTGATGTTTTCTTTCATAGTCACACTCATAATCTGAGATTTTAATTAAAAACAACAATTGATCGAGTTAATGAAATACAACTCAGGGCATTTTCGTGACCCTAATCCCTATCTAAACTAAATATTGCATAATATAGAAATTATTAAGGGTTTTTGTCCCAGTTATAAGAAGATTTGCAATATTTTCTAAATAATGAGCTACCAAAAACCCTAACCAGTAATGTAACCACACCTAGATTAGAGACCAAATAACGAACTATCACTGACGGGTTCAAAGAAGTAAGCCATGAGAGATAGATGAAATTTCGTGAGTTTAGAAAACTCCACCTACAAAAGAAAATAACCCCACATATGGGAATTAGCATAAGCATGAACACTCTGAGAAATGAGTAGAAAATGGTTATGATAGAAAGGAAATTATAAAATGGTTACATAGCCACTTGACGGAGTACAATGATGAAGAAACTCCCCGCCCTGCCGCCCTCCCCCCCCATCCCCCACCCCAAGTGAAAGAAAACCCTGACAAGAGAAATCACTGTCAAATTAACCCACATAGGATATGAGAGCCAAAACAAAAAAAGAAACCAAGGAGGAGTGACTTACCAACATAATGGACCTATTATGCACTCCCATCAATGTAGTCATATAAACCCTAACAATGTCCTATGAGAATACGAGGAATAAGAGTTATAAATTGTATAAAAATGAATTATGAATGCATACATTGAAAGGGAAGAGATGCCAAAATTGTACCTAAAGGAAAAGGTAGAAACCCTCGTGATTTACATCTTTAACCTTAGCAAGACGAAGAGATGACCCTAGCATCAATAACCCCTCAACTTCTAGAGGGTGCATCCTGCCTAGGAATTAATCGTATTAATAAAGAAAGGAAAGAAATGGTCTCAAGATCAATGAGAAGTCAGCTGAAGTATTGATGGCGAGGGTGCAGGCGTTAGAGTCAGTTTACTCAATCTATCAGCGAGTTCCTCTATGCCTTGGTAAATTTCCTTTTCCTTTGGACTGGGTGCATCAGTCATTAAACTAATGTTTCATTTCCAAGTCCTGATATCGTGTGTTACTAATTAATCTTGGCTCTTGGAGACGGCTTTAAAAGCGATATCTCTTTTGTGGATTACATATACAATATATATCCACGGATCTATATGTACGCGCAACATATAATGGAAATTACGATGGCAAAGGCTCGCCTATCGTGGACTGATAGCAATATATATATATACTCTGCGCTCTAGGCTATTCTCGGTCTGTATACGTGTATATATCGCTTACCTATATCCGCACTTCAGTTGGACAAGCCGAAGCATAACCAAATCCACATCGCTTTATATATACTCCGCACTTAAATTGTGTGTCGCCAGTGTATAATCAAATCGGCGATCGCTCGACATAGCCTTCTCCCTCCGGACCCGATACAACTATAAGCACTGGTTTATACGTCGCTGGTTCCGCTTTTCGCTAGTCATTGTAAATCACAACTTTGCTGCCTCCGTGATAGTGGACTCAGCGATATATATCGATTCCAATTTATATCATGTCAGTTCCAGATTTATTATTCAGCTGGACTCTACGATATATATATGCGGTTTATAAAGGGTTGTTCTCAAATCCGGAACTCGCTCCTTGTTACGCTATTGCTCCTTTCCAACAGAAAAACTTTGTAAAGGGAACACCCATCCAGCGGCTTTAAATGATCTCCCAACGCCGATATGGTCTTGGGCCGAGACAGTGAGAACGTATAGTTATAGGCTTTCGATTGCTGATATGGTCCTGCCCAATATGGTATGCGCCTTCGGCTAAGAACTCTCAACAACGCCTCCGCTACTTAATGAAACTACAAGCGCTCTACCATACCAAGAAGACACATGCGCCACCGCAAAACAAGAACCAAAGCAGTAAAGTTATGAATGAAAGGAAAGGAACATTCGTTGATTTATAGACAATATCAGAATCATTCAACAATATTAAGGCGTCATAAAAATAAACTATGCAAGCAATTTACAAAGTCATTACATTAGAGACATTGAGAGAACAAAAATTCCCACAGTAAAACTAAGGCACTCGCCCCTCTCCTCTGTCTGATGAGAGCTTTGCTACCATTTTATTTATAACTAAGGATACGCCCTCTTGTGCTTATCCAATACAAATAAAAGCATGCTTTATAGGTGATTTAAAGCTTGAAAGCTCTGTTACAAATAGCATGATTTATTGCTAGATTTTATTCTATTTTTAACTAAGAAAGCATAGAAATTGCAGGCTAAAGGACCCCACTCCCTTGCATGTAGATTTTTTTGGATTTTTGGAATAATTTGGAAGATTTTTCCTTCTGAGTCACATGCTCCCGCATCAGACTCCTGAGGACAAAATTCTTCATGGGCTCCTTTCCATGAGCTCATCTACAGATTTGCCCAATTTTTGTAGAATGTCTTCCGTAACCCAAGTAGCTTCAGTAATCGGCTGTTCCTTCCACTTCACCAGATACTGGAAATACTCTCGTGCCCTTGTCTTCTTGTACACTTTCTTGTCTAGAATTATTTCTGGCTGTAAATTCTTGGCTGTGGGTAACTGTTTCACCCAGTCAATCTCCGGAGTCTCTTGATCCTGTGCTGTGTCATCTGCAACTTCATTCTCATCCTTGTACAAGTCTGCAACATTAAAAATTGGTGATATTCTCACACCAGGTGGTAATTCAATCTCATAAGCATTTACAGAGAATTTCCTCAGTACTCTGCATGGTCCAATTTTCTTGGATTTTAATTTGTTATATTCTCCCTTTGGAAATCTCTCCTTTATGAGGTGTGCTAAGACCAAGTCTCCAACTTCAAAGTTCATTTCCCTTCTCCTCATGTCTTCTCTGGTTTTATATTTGATGTTGCTGTCCTGTAGCTGTTGTTTCACCTGTTCATGTATCGCCTGCATTCTTGAAGCAAAGTCTTCACCTTCTGCACTTCTCATTTCTTTTTTTCCCAGATTTCTTAATTCAGATATGCCCCTTGGGTGCATTCCATAAACAATATGGAATGGGCTTTGTCCTGTGCTCCTGTTCGGTGAATCATTATATGCATATTCAACTTGTGGTAACACTTGATCCCATTGCTTTGGATGCTCTGCAGTAAAACTCCTCAAAAGATTGCCTAAACTTCTATTCACAACCTCAGTCTGTCCATCAGTCTGTGGATGATAGGCAGAACTGAAATTTAATTTAGTTCCCAGCTTCTTCCATAGTGTTCTCCAGAAATGTCCAACAAATTTTGAATCTCTGTCTGAAACAATACTTTTGGGCAATCCATGTAACCTTACAATTTCTTTAAAAAACAAGTTAGCAATATGAGAAGCATCACTAGTTTTATAACATGGAATAAAGTGTGCCATTTTTGAAAATCTGTCTACTACCACAAAAATTGAATCATAGTCTCTTTGAGTCTTTGGCAATCCTAGCACAAAATCCGTACTTATCATATCCCAAGGCCTATCTGGAATTGGCAATGGAATATACAACCCTGTGTTTTGGCTCCTTCCTTTTGCATACTGACGGACTTTACAATTCCTTACATACTTCTCTACTTCAGATTTCATTTTCCACCAGAAGTAAAATCTTTTGAGTTGTTCAAAGGTCTTCTCTCTACCAAAATGTCCTGCAAGTCCTCCACTATGCTTCTCTTTGATTAAATTTTCTCTCATTGAACAGCTGGGTATGCACAACTGATTTTTCTTGAATAACAGTCCATCTTGTATAAAATAATCCAGCCACTTGCTCCTGTCCGCCAAAACAGGATTCTTACAAGCCTCATATGCCTCCTTAAAATCTGAATCGGTCTCATATAATTCCTTAAGAAAATCAAAACCCAACACTTGGATTTGGCTTTCTTGCAGCAATATACTCCTCCTACTTAAGGCATCTACAACTTTGTTTGACTGTCCAGTTATATGTTTCAACACAAAATGAAAGCCTTGAAGATATTCTACCCATTTAGCATGTCTCTGGCTGAGTTTTGGCTGCTGCATTATAAACTGCAATGCATGATTATCTGAGTAAAGAATAAATTCCTTCGACATTAAATAATGCCTCCACTTCTTTAGTGCCTGTACCACTGCATAAAACTCTTTATCATAAGAAGAATACTTCCTTTTTTCCTCATTTAGCTTTTCATTGAAGTAAGCTATTGGTCTATCTTCTTGGCTCAAAACTCCTCCAATTGCTTCTGCGCTGGCATCACACTTAACTTGAAAAGTTTTGTTAAAATTAGGAAGAACCAAAACAGGCTTTTCAGTTATTTTCCTCTTCAACAGCTGAAAATTTCTCTCTGCTTTAGCAGTCCACTTGAATGGCTGTTTATCTTTCTTTATGGTCTCAATAATAGGTGCATTAATCTTACTAAAATTCTTAATGAATTTTATGTAAAAACTAGCAAGACCATGAAAACTCCTTACCTCAAAAATACTCTTGGGTGAAGGCCACTCCACAATTGCTTTGATCTTTTCTGGATCCATTTTCAATCCTTCAGCTGAGATAACAAATCCCAAGTACACCAACTCTTCTTTCATAAATAAACACTTCTTCAGATTCAACAATAATTTTTCTTGCTGCAGCTTCTGTAGAACATAATTTAAATGCCTCAAGTGTTCCTCCTTGGATTTGCTATAGACTAATATATCATCCAGATATACTATTACAAATTTACCAATAAATTCTTTAAGGACTTCATTCATAAGCCTCATGAATGTACTTGGTGCATTGGACAGCCCAAAAGGCATCACTCTCCATTCATATAATCCCTCATTGGTCTTAAAAGCGGTTTTCCATTCATCCCCTTCTCCTATCCTTATCTGATGATAACCACTTTTAAGATCTAACTTTGAAAAATATTTTGCGCCAGATAAACAATCCAGTAAATCTTCAATTCTGGGTAATGGAAATCTGTACCTGATTGTAATCTTATTGATGGCTCTTGAATCTGTACACATTCTCCAGCCTCCATCTTTCTTCGGGCTCAGCACTGTTGGCACTGCACAAGGACTCATGCTTTCTTTAATCAACCCCTTGTTAAGAAATTCTTGCACCTGTTTCTTAACTTCTTCATTCTCCGCAGGAGTCATTCTATATGCTGCTTTGTTAGGTAGAATTGCTCTAGGAATCAAGTCTATATGATGACTGATTTTTTGAATTGGCGGTAATCATTAGGCAAATCATCAACAATAATATCACAATAATTCTCCAGCATTTCTTGAATTTCAATGGGTAATTCAGAAATTTTAGTAGAAGTCAATATTACCTTGGGCTTGCAAATCACAGCAAAATTTACCTCATTTTCTTCAATTTGCTTCAAGTATTCCTTCCCTCCAAGCAACAGAGTTTTTGTATCAGTCTTCTGTCCTGGTACATCTTCTTCTTGCAAGGGCAACAATGTATGATTAACACCATCTTTTCCAAACTTGTAGGTGTTTCGCTTCCCGTCATGTATGGATCCTCTGTCATATTGCCAAGGCCTCCCGAGCAATATGTGACACACGTCCATAGGCATCACATCACAAACAATTTTATCCTTGTACTTGCCCACTTGAAATTCCACTTCACACTGTTCACTTACCAACAGTTGATGTCCCTTTTGTAACCATGACACCTTATAAGGTGTTGGATGCTTCATTGTCTTCAGTCTCAATTTCTCCACTACCTCTGTAGAGACCAAATTATCAGTGCTGCCACTATCAATGATCATCTGGCAACATTTGCCTTGGACTTTGCACACTGTCCTGAACAAAGTTTTCCTTTGTGGCGGTTCAGCAGCCACCTCTTTCACTGGCTTAAGTAAAACTTTATTTACCACCAGAGATTCTCCTCTTTCTGGTGTGTTTTCTTCTTCTACTACCGCTGCCGCTGGTGCTTCTACTTCAGCTGGAGCAACAATTGCATTCCTCTGCTTTGTGTCAGCATTCTCTGGGCACTCAAAAGCTCTGTGTCCCAGTTTGTTACACCTGTAACATCTTATTTCTCTGCCTCTTCCTCTGGAAAAACTCCCTCTGCCTCTTGCATCACCTTCTCTGGGTGCATGCTGGGTTGAGCTACTGCTAGCTCCATCTCTAGGTGCTGTAGATCTACCTCTACCACCTTGACTTCCTTTTCCTCTGAAAGTCCCTCTCCCTTTGGCAGACTGCTTCCTTATGAGCTTTTCCTCTGCTTTCAGCGCTATCTGATAAGCTTCCTCTACTGTTTTAGGAGACAACAGGCTTATTTCGTCCTGAATGTCCATTCTGAGGCCATTCATATATCTAGCCACCTTCTCATCTGTGTCTTGGGCTTCTCCCGCTCTTATACTCACTTTATAAAATTCTTCTGTATACTCTTTTACTGTTAAAGCTCTCTGTCTAAGATTTTGCATTTGTCTAAACAATGTTTGCTGATAATTACTTGGCAAGAACTTACCTCTTAACTTTGCTACCATTCGGCTCCAGTTCTTGATTGGCTGCTTACCAAGTCTCTTCCTTTCCGCCTGCACACCATCCCACCAGAGTGCTGCATGGCCTTTTAACATGGTGACAGCAAACTTTACTTTCTTCTCATCCTCTGTTTCTTCATAATCGAATAATTTCTCCATGCTGTTAATCCAGTCGATCAATTCTTCTCGAATTCAGTCCTCCTTGATATACTGGTACTAATTGGTTCCATGGCCTGGCGGTGGATTTCAACACTGACTGGAAGAATCTCATCTCAGGAGTAACCTGTATAGCTTCCTCTTCTTCAGCAGCTTCCATTTCAGGCTCACTGACATCTCCATCATCTATATTTCTATCTGAAGTTAAAGCATCCACTCTAGCTCGCAGTTCTTCCACTCTCTCCAATAGTTCAACATTTGCAGCAGGTCGTCCTCTTCCAACTCTGGAAGCCATCCTTCTTCTGCTCCTGAGATTCAATTCAATGTCAGTTGTGGGCTCTGATACCACTAATGATGGCGAGGGTGCAGGCGTTATAGTCAGTTTACTCAATCTATCAGCGAGTTCCTCTATGCCTTGGTCAATTTCCTTTTCCTTTGGACTGGGCACATCAGTCATTAAACTAATGTTTCATTTCCAAGTCCCGATATCATGCGTTACTAATTAATCTTGGCTCTTGGAGACTGCTTTAAAAGCGATATCTCTTTGGTGGATTACATATACAATATATATCCACGGATCTATATGTACGCGCAACATATAATGGAAATTACGATGGAAAAGGCTCGCCTATCGTGGACTGACAGCAATATATATATATATATATATATATACTCTGCGCTCTATGCTATTCTCGGTCTGTATACGTGTATATATCGCTTACCTATATCCGCACTTCAGTTGGACAAGTCGAAGCATAACCAAATCCACATCGCTTTATATATACTCCGCACTTAAATTGTGTGTCGCCGGTGTATAATCAAATCGGCGATCGCTCGACATAGCCTTCTCCCTCCGGACCCGATACAACTATAAGCACTGGTTTATACTTCGCTGGTTACGCTTTTCGCTAGTCATTGTAAATCACAACTTTGTTGCCTCTGCGATAGTGGACTCAACGATATATATCGATTCCAATTTATATCATGTCAGTTCCAGATTTATTATTCAGCTGGACTCTACGATATATATATGCGGTTTATAAAGGGTTTTTCTCAAATCCGGAACTCGCTCCTTGTTACGCTATCGCTCCTTTCCAACAGAAAAACTTTGTAAAGGGAACACCCATCCAACGGCTTTAAATGATCTCCCAACGCCGATATGCTCTTGGACCGAGACAGTGAGAACGTATAGTTATAGGCTTTCGATTGCTGATATGGTCCTGCCCAATATGGTATGTGCCTTCGGCTAAGAACTCTCGACAACGCCTCCGCTACTTAATGAAACTACAAGCGCTCTACCATACCAAGAAGACACATGCGCCACCGCAAAACAAGAACCAAAGCAGTAAAGTTATGAATGAAAGGAAAGGAACATTCGTTGATTTATAGACAGTATCAGAATCATTCAACAATATTAAGGCGTCATAAAAATAAACTATGCAAGCAATTTACAGAGTCATTACGTTAGAGACATCGAGAGAAAAAAAATTCCCACAGTAAAACTAAGGCACTCGCCCCTCTCCTCTGTCTGATGAGAGCTTTGCTGCCATTTTATTTATAACTAAGGATAGGCCCTCTCGTCCTTATCCAATACAAAGAAAAGCATGCTTTACAGGTGATTTAAAGCTTGAAAGCTCTGTTACAAATAGCATGATTTATTGCTAGATTTTATTCTATTTTTAACTAAGAAAGCATAGAAATTGCAGGCTAAAGGACCCCACTCCCTTTCCTGTAGATTTTTTTGGATTTTTGGAATAATTTGGAAGATTTTTCCTTCTGAGTCACAGGCTCCCGCATCAAATACAAAGAGACAACATGGAAAGCGAGATAGAGACAATGGACCTCGTGCAATTTTGGGGAAGTAGGTAATTACCTCTCAAAATTACTCAAACATTCTCCACTGTAGATTCAAAATCCCAGTGCAGGGAGTTGTAGATTTGTGTCAAATCCCAAGACCCAGACTCACCTGTTGGCAAGTGATAATGATGGGTTCTACATAATTCAGAAGTGACACATATGTTCACACTCTTGATAAGGTTGAGTAAGGATGCATATTGAGTTTAATTAAGACATAAATATTGAAACATTCCACCCATGGATAACAAACCCCAGACACTATAAAGGTAACAAATGCATGACCAACCTGTGGTCATAAACTTAAAAGTTGACGCTAGTTGTATACTTGGTAGAACCTTTGTCCTACTTTAATTTCTTAGACAATAAGAAAACATTAATTTTATGGTAGTGAAACTTAATATATATATAAACATATATGTATAATTCCTTACAATCATGATATGATTGATTTATCGATTTGAAAAAAATAATCAAAAAATTTGTTACCAGAGTATGTTACATGAACTCTTAGCAATCGAAGTACCCCAGGGATTTTTTAGGGTGTTGCACCCATATATGCAATAAAAAACCAATTTAAACAATACAAATCAACATTTGGCCCCAAATTTTTTTGTTGGATTCCAGCTAGAAATCCACGAGGAACTCCAAAATATCACACTTAAAAGACTACTATAAAAAAATATTTTGATTTGATTTTTTAATTTGAAGAAATTTACATTTCGAATTATTTTATACCTTCCTATTAGTTAATAAATTCAAAGCTAAAATAAATTTTAACTAATTTAATTATATTTTTTCCATTATATTATAATTTATATATATTGCTATATAACTTTGAATACATTTCTATAATTTCTATATAGATTAGTAGTATTTTTGGTAAAAAATTGTTAATAAACTTGAAGTGTTAATAAAGATAAGTAAAACTAGTCAATTTGCTTGATATTTCTTTCTCGAATCTATAATGGAGGTAAATGTATAATAGTGGAAGGAAATACTATCAGCAGAGTGATGATAAGAACTTACGCAACCACAATTTTTATATTCACTAGACGTAGTAGCTTAGGAATGGTTGTGCAACATATCTAGGGTTTTGAGTAATGGCGACCACCATGGGGGGATCCATGCCCCTACCCTCCTCTTCATAATCTCCTCACTTACACTCCATGTCCTCTCTAACAGTAGCTACCTTCAATCCACTGGTTCATAATGTATTGAAAGCTGTTAAATCCAAGAATGATAAATTTGTGAAGAGATTGGAAAGTATCTCGAAGGTACAGGTAAATCGCAATAGATCTAAAGCTACAACTCTCAATATTGTTGAAAAGGGCTTGGTAGGGAAATTTATGGGAATTTGGCCATCCCCTAACTCCCTTAGGAAATGGGTGGAAAGGAACTAACACCCTTGGTTAAGGGCCATATTGAATATGCTTTTTGTGGGAAAGGCTTCTTCACCTTCCTTTTTTCGCATAAAGAAGATAGGGATTTGATCTTCTGAAATGGACCATATTTTATGGGAACAAGAGGGTTTTAATTAGACATATGGACACTAGATTTAAACATAGAGAACGATGTCCCATATGTTATTCTAGTTTGGTTCAAATTACCCCATGATCTCCATGTTCATTGTTGGGATGAAGATACACTAAAAAATATTGGAAATGCATTGGGAAAATAGATAGATAGGGAAACAATCAAAGATTCAATGTTTGCCTATGCTAGGATTTGTGTTTAAGTTTATTTAGAGAAAGGTATTCCTAAAGAAATCCAACACTGTCTAGATAATGAGTAATTTATCCAACCTATAGATTATAATTAGATCCCATTCAAGTGTAAGAATTGTCATGAACATGGGTACTTCACAAGAAATTTCCCAAAGAAAGGAGAAATTGTAGATATCCAAGAAGATGGAGGAAACTGATAGAATGAGAGGAAGTGAAAGGGCATGAATCGATAGAAAACTTAGAAATTTTAGGCTCTTGAGTCTCTGAAGCCTCATGCCTCTTTAAGCAAGAATCCAACAGATCTAATCCAATAGTATAGAGAAGTAGATTCTAACAAAGATCCTAGATCAGTGAACGCATTCGCCTCTTTGGTGGGTGATCTTGAAAAAGGAGATACAATTCAAGAAGAATAAAATTAAAATTCTCATGGGAGTTAAGAAGATGTAGATAAAATGGAATCAGAAGGACCCATAGATCTAGGAGAGGACTCTCTGCTCCAAGCTAGAAAGGAGGTTGAAAGATCTGAAGAAGAGAAGAATTTCATGTCTTTGAAAGTAGGAGCCATTCCAAAAGAAAATTTTGTTTCAATAGAGGATAAGTCATCAAATAAGGTGGCAAGAGATGTTAAGGGTCTGAGAAAGGAGGTTTTTCATTCACCTAGAAACACCAGGAATCGTCATGAATCTTCGGTTTTTGCATCTACAGACAAAAAATCAAAGGGCCAAAAGACAAGCCATGAAAAACCACATAAGAAAGTATGTCACCACACAAATAAAGAAGTTAGAAGTGAAAATGTAGATAAGGATAAAGAATTAGGTTCTCAAGGTCATTAGAAGAAGTCTTTCATACGACCCCTAAACAAACATAAGACAAGGAATTGGGGGCACAAAAAGAATTCACTTTTGGAAAAAAGGAGAGAGATAATGAAAGTGAATATGCATTTGAAATTAAGGTAGAAGAAGGTGACACTTCCTCCTCTCCATCCTTTTTATAGTTCTTAAATAAACTTTTAGGTCCCTCCCTCGCTTTCATAAGAGGTAGGAAAGACATCAAAGAATGAAAAACTCTAAGCTTCATTGAATTAATAGGAAGGTCTTTCAATCATGCTTGAACATTAATGTGGATTTAGCTAGAACTAGGATCAACAAAGAGTATATCTCTTCAAATGACTAAAGAAATTGAATCAATATGCTAAGTAAACTTTTCTTTCTGTTAGACCAATTTTGGCATATTTGCAAGTGGAACAGTCTTGAAACTACTTTATTTTGTTTGAAGGAAATAGGTAAAAAATTCTATAGGTAGATGAAAGAGCTTCTATTTGTTCAGACCGAGCTCATGGATTGTATTGTTATATCTGTGTATGATGTAATCACTCTGAACATTTATCTCATATATTTTTTAATACAAATACGTTTGTTGTTCTTGTTAACAAAAATAGAGATAATTAAAAGTCAAAACCTTTCAATAACAACATAAACATAAAAAATTTATAGACGTGGGGAAGACTTTGTTGGAAATACTGAGGTGGGGTGAATCAATATTTCTTTTCCGACTATTGTTTTTCCGGTTAAAACATTTATATTCAGAACACAAGATGAACAACAAGAATAAATGCTTTTATTAATATAATCTTTGTAGTAAAATAGATACAATATATAAGTGGTTGCAATTAGTTTCCAAACACCAACTTGGAATTTTGTGAGGCTCAAACCTCTAGAGCTACAACTCTATTTCACCAAGGCAACAATCTTGGACTTAGGAGTACCGACTCCCAAGGACTTTAATCCTTCCAGTTCCTGAGACACCAGCCCCAGAGACACCTATCTTTCCTACTTCTGAGGCATCAGCCCCAAGGACTCCAATCCTTCTTACTTTTGAGGCATCAACCCCAAGGACTCCAATCCTTCTTGCTTCTGAGGCACCAGCCCCAAGGACTCCAATCCTTCTTGCTTTTGAGGAACCAGCCCCAAGGGTTCTGACCCAATCTTGTAAAGGCACGTTTGATAGTAATGTTCTGCTCTCAGAACTATTCAGCATCGAGTTCTGTTTGTTTACCTCTTCACTGTAGTCTCCATGCTACAACATCAATGACTGCCAGTCTTCCTATGAAGGAGTCTTTGCAACTCTTCATACCGTCCACACAGAGTCTCCAATAGATGACCTATGATAAAGTCTCCACACAGCTTTAGTGAGTCTACTATTAGTTGCACTAAGATCTGCATAAGAACCAACTTTCTGTTCAAGCATCTGTTCTTACAGTCACTTTAAATGCTTCAGCATAACTGCTTCTCTGCTAGGTACTTCTCCCTTCAAACAATGTTAAATAAAACTTTATTCATTACATCACAGAATTATTCATCAGGCTGCATTGTTTTCCTGATTAATTCTTTCACAAGGTAACACAATTAGCTGAGAAGCTCACCCTTCGAATGCCTTCTGTCCTATTGGTCCTTCGGCCCTCTTCTGTTATGTTGGACCCTCTTTCTATTCTGCTGGACCCTCTCACTATTTTGTTGGACCCTCTCGCTGCCTCTGTTTCCTCCAACTTATTTCAACAATGTTCAACAGCCTAACGACCAACCCATTCAAACAATTCTCTGTTTTCTTATACCTGACACCCCTAGCCTTTGGCTTCCTTTCTCCACTGGCTCTACGGCTTCCT
Source organism: Pinus tabuliformis (assembly GCA_031772625.1). Classification (NCBI taxonomy): domain Eukaryota; kingdom Viridiplantae; phylum Streptophyta; class Pinopsida; order Pinales; family Pinaceae; genus Pinus; species Pinus tabuliformis. Next base: position 761,517,209 of record CM062808.1, on the reverse strand, counting down.
CAACGCTCGCTTATCCTATCAGCTTCCTCCTCGGTTGCTATCATTTCCTCTACGCTCGCTTGCTTCTTTGGCTTCTCAGATTTCTGTTTCCTCTGTCTATTCGAGCGTTCCAATATTCACAGGACACATTCATTCATGAGAGAGGACCAAACACACAGAGCAAAACTGTTTCCTGTTCAAACTGTAATAGAGCCCCGTTTTTCCAATGATAATAGGCATACACAGAGACAATTTTGTTTAACGGACATGCCACATCCCAATCGCAATCGCAATCGGCTTGATTCAGCCTACTGAACTATCGTCTAGGCCTCCTGAACTATCGGGAGTGTTATTATAGGCTTTTTGGCCCTTCAAATGCCACGTAATACATTTTTGAATTATACAAGAAATATATGAAAAACCACGAGTGAAATGCTAAGGGCAGACTTCAAAAATATTACTCTCGCATCTGTAACTGCTTCAGGTCTGCCTTGTAATCACAATCGGTAGTCGCCAATGGTCGATGGCCGATGGACGCGATATGACATTAAGCCAAATTGCAATGTTGCATCAGGTCCGGTCTTGCAATCGCAATCGATGCTTGCGGGAGTGACAAGGCTTTACAATGTATGCGATACATGACTCCTGATATGATGGGTGCAATATTATTATAGGTTTTTTTTAATGCCTCCGTCGGGTTCATATATATATATCGCAATCGGTAGTTCAGGGGTGACATCCCTTTATACATTGCGATTACCGCGAATGCAATATAACAATAGGGTGCGATATAATAGGACCATCGGGTCCGCACACATTATCGCAATCAGAGGTTTCGGGGGTGACACTTAATAGAACCTGCCGATATAATATACTCCTCCGCCTCCGATAGAGTATTCTACGCATACTTATATAAACTCTCACTTTTCTTCTCCGATAGTGTATTTGCATATATGTAAGGTTTTTTTTCCGTCAATAGTGTTAAATGCATATATATCTGGGTTTTGGCCTCCGATAGCGTTGTTTTGCTCTTTTCTCCTCTGATAGCTTTGTTTTTCTCTCTCCGATGGCTCCGATAGCTCTGTTTGCTTCCTCCATTGGCTCTATCTGCTCTTTTCTCTGTTTTCTCCTCTGGTGGCTCTATTTTGCTCTTTCCCATGGCTCCAATAGCTCTATTTGCTTCCTCCATTGGCTCTATCTGCTCTTTGCTCTGTTTGCTCCTCTTGTTGCCCTGTTCTTCTTTGGCATATATATATGGCACCTCCTATAGCTCTGTTTTGGAATATATATGATATATATATATATATATATATATGGCTCCTCCTGTAGCTCCTCTTGGTTCTTCTTGGGCATGTATTACATGCAATTCTCTTCCGATATGGCTCCTCTTGCTCCAATGCGGCTCCTCTAGCTTGGAAATGTCTTTCAAAGATACCTTCTCTGTTTGTTCTAATATTCTGCAATATGCCTTTCTTGCTTATGGCTTGGCTATCCTGATGGCCTTGCTCCTGTCTCTTCATGGATCTGCTCTGCTTCCCTTAGCTTCATATCATCATCTAGTATCTAGAATATTGCCATGTTGACATCAATGACAACCTAGGTCAACACTCCTGCCCTTTGTTATTGATGGCAATATTCGTCTTCTCTCCCCCTTTGACATCAATGGAAAAGGAGTGCTCTGGGACTCCCCCTATCAAACTGCTTTTGTTCTTCATGAATGGTAGATCTTCATGGGTCTGCGACTCCCCCTGTCATAGCTCTCTTCTTCTTTTTACTCAAGATAGAAGGATTGATGCTTTATCATCAATTAGCACATTATTCCCTCTTCATGTCTCAGAACTACTTTATCATGGCTTCAACAATGCTTAAAGATGTTCTACTTCAATGCTTTCAATCAGATTGCAAATAGCCATACACCAAGTGTCCAAGTCTAGGTTTTTATGCTTCAATCCATATTGTTGTCTCCACAGGCAGAATTGAGAGACCTTCATAGTCTGAATCAGGAGAAAATTCCATTGAGATTGTCTTTCTTGTTATCTTTCTTTAGTTCTGAGTTCCTTTGTGTCTCTGTGCTTCTCCTTAAGTCACTGCCATCTAGTATTCAATCATCATTGCATTTGGATGAAATGGTGAGGGGTTGTGCCTTACTGTTGCTATATTTTCTCAGTGACCAGTCTTAGCATAAGTTATATTTGACAACACAACATTCTCCTTTCTATGAGACATCTTTTACTTTTGTTCGTGTACATATCTTAGCAAGTTATTTCCTCTTAGCAGATTTAGTTATCCAGTCCGTGACTGGCTTTTAAATACATTTTCTGATTTGCATCTTCATGCAATGCTTCAGTTTTGTTCTATGCTGCTAGTTGCTCTTACTTCACACTCCATTCCAGATGTATCTGTTTATTTGAAGGTTGCCTCTATTAGTGTCCAGAATTTATATGTTCTCACATTAAATCCCCGAGTTAAGACATAAACTTCTGTGATAACAACACCATAGTTGTTTGCCATATTTCTTTAACAACAACCCAAAGAATGGTTACAGGATCATGTTCTTTAGTGGAGTACTCCTGAGAAATGATCTTAATCAAAGAATGATTGTTAATATAGCTTCAAAAAGGATTTCAAAAGGACCCTTTCACTAATATCTTCTGCAATAATGATCAAGAATCATAGGCTCCCCCTAACTGCATGCATCATCTCTTTTCGCAGAGTCTTCTCATCAAATGCCTAGATTGTCAAAATTCATGCCAATGACATATGCTATTGGCTGGAGAGGTCAAGGGACCTTCGGATTGTATTTGCTTCCTTTTCCATACTTGTGTAACTTTCTTATTTTGCATGCTTTTATCTTGTGTAAGAGTCCAAGTTAAGTTACAATCACATGCCATATGACCAATGTTATGACACTTGAAGCATTATACATTGTTCATGAATAAGAATTCATGATTTCTTCCTGCAAAATTGTTTCTTGGAGATTGTTGGGGACCATAATATTTATCTCTATGAGATGGTTGGGGACCATAACATCTATTTTTATGATATGCTTTACAGTCTTTTTCCATGTGACCAAAGTTTGTACAAGAATAACAATAACCAAAAAGTGAACTTTGGTACCTGGGAGATGGAGATTTCCTTGATGTACTTCTAAAGCCTTTCTGCCTTGGGATCCTTTGATGATAACCATTGCCTCTCACATCTTTGACATCATCTACATTTCTTCTTGGAGCAGGATTTCTTCTTGGAGCAGGATTTCTTCTTGCAGCAGGATTCTTCTTGGAGCAGAATTTCTTCTTGGAACAAGATTTCTTCTATTGTAGCCTTGATTTTTCTCCTTGCTTTTGCTAGAACTGGGAGCATCACTATTTCTTTCTGGCTTCTTCACATCCCTTTTGTTTGAAGCATTTTCATTCTTGTTTGAGGATTCACCTGCATACCCGAGACCTGATTTATCAACTGGTCATCTGTGATAGCTAAGAATGTCATCCAAGGCCTGAGAGCTCTTCAAGATTTTGTTCATCCCTTCAACCTTTGTTTTGAGGGAGACAATCTCTTCTTCCAATCTTTCACACTCATTATTATTCTTAGCAAGTTGTTTCTCAGTTTCTTCCTTGATACGAGTAGCTTCATCTGCTTCTAGTTTAAGGGAGATGATATCAAACTTCATTTTGAAGATTTCTTCATTCTTTGCTTTCAGTTGACAGATCATGGTGTTTCTTTCCTTTCCTGCTTCATCAGCCTGTCCTTCTATGACTTCCAATGCTTCCATGGTCTTTTCATCTCCTTGTGCTTGTTTCCTTGCTTCTTGTAGTTGAGACTTGAGAGAGGAGACCTCTACCTTGTACTGACCAATCTTGTCTTCAAGTTTGTTCAAGCTCTTGTGCCTTTGTTCAAGTTGACTTGACAAGGTATCTTCCTGATTCTTTGCTTTATTCAACTCATTTTTCATGGATATGACTTCTTCATGATGCTTTCTTTTGCTTTGATGAAATTCCTTCTTAAGCTTGGCAAGCACTTCATCCCTTTCTTGTACTTGAAGCTTGATGAGATCAACTTTCTTCCTTGTTTGATCTTGGTCACCAACCAGTGCTATCTTCTTAAGTTCCTCATTTTCCTTTTTCAAATTATTAATCTCTTCCATGGTAGCCATAAGTTGAGCGAGGAGATCTTCTACAAAATCTTTTTGCTTCACTTCATCTTGTACGATGGGTTCTAGATTTCCTTCTTGATTTCCGTCATCTTCTTGATTGATGGTCATGGTCAATGCTCCTTTTGAGTGAAGGTCATGAATTTTATCCCATATAACCTTTGCTGATGAATATTTTCCTAGATTTTTCTTTATAGAATCAGGTAGCCCATTCAAGATTTCCTTTATTGCTTTTGTATTGTGCTCCTTGGATTCTTCATCCATCCTGCTATCAACAATCATTGATTTCCAGATCTAAATGCCTTGAGTCTATAGGAAATTCCTCATTATTGCTTCCCATATACAAAAGTTCCCACTGAACCTTGGAGCCTCCTCATATTGATTGTCTTCTATTTTAGTAGTAGAGGGAGACACATCCTTAGCAGGATTGAAGACTTTCTCCCTTGACTTCGCAATTTGTGTTCTAAAGGTCAACCTTCAAGCTGTTAAGCTTTGAATGAAGGTACTAGCTCTGATACCAATTGTTGGAAATATGGGGGGGGGGTGAATTAGTATTTCTTTTCCGACTATTGTTTTACCAGTTAAAACATTTATATTCAGAACACAAGATGAACAACAAGAATAAATGCTTTTATTAATATAATCTTTGCAGTAAAATAGATACAATATATAAGTGGTTGCAAGTAGTTTCCAAGCACCAACTTGGACTTTTGTGAGGCTCCAACCTCCAGATCGCAAACTCTGTTTTGCCAAGGCAACAATCTTGGACTTAGGAGCACCGACTCCCAAGGACTTTAATCCTTCCAGTTCCTGAGACAACAGTCCCAAAGACACCTATATTTCCTACTTGTGAGGCATCAACCCCAAGGACTCCAATTCTTCTTACTTCTGAGGCATCAACCCTAAGGACTCCAATCCTTCTTGCTTCTGAGGCACCAGCCCCAAGGACTCCAATACTTCTTTCTTCTGAGGCACCAGCCCCAAGGGTTCTGACCCAATCTTGTCAAGGCATGTTTGATAGTAATGTTCTGCTCTCAGAACTCTTCATTACTGAGTTTTTTCTGTTTACAGCTTCATTGTAGTCTCCATGCTACAACATCAATGACTGCCATTCTTCCTATGAAGGAGTCTTTACAACTCTTCATACTGTCCACACAGAGTCTCCAGTATATGACCTCTAATAAAGTCTCCACACAGCTTTAGTGATTCTACTATTAGCTACACTAAGCTCTGCATAAGAACCAACTTTCTGTTCAAGCATCTGTTCTTACTGTCACTTTAAATGCTTCAGCATAACTGCTTCTCTACTGGGTACTTCTCCCTTCAAACAATGTTAAATAAAACTTTATTCATTACATCACATAATTATTCATCAGGCTGCATTGTTTACCTGATTAATTCTTTCACAGGGTAACATGATTAGCTGAGAAGCTCACCCTTCGAATGCCTTCTATCATGTTGGTCCTTCGGCCCTCTTCTGTTCTGTTGGACCCTCTCACTGCCTCTGTTTCCTCGAACTTATTTCAACAATGTTCAACAACCCAACAACCAACCCATTCAAACAATTCTCTATTTTCTTATACCTGACACTCCTGGCCTTTGGCTTCCTTTCTCCGTTGGCTCTACAGCGTCATCAATGCTCGCTTATCCTATCAGCTTCCTCCTCGATCGCTATCATTTCCTCTACGCTCGCTTGCTTCTTCGGCTTCCCGGATTTCAGTTTCCTTTGTCTATTCGAGCGTTCCAATATTCACAGGATGTGTTCATTCATGAGAGAGGACCAAACACACAGAGCAAAACTGTTGCCTGTTCAAATTGTAACAGAGCCCTGTTTTTCGAATGATAATAGGCATACACAGAGACAGTTTTGTTTAACGGATGTGCCACGTCCCAATCGCAATCACAATCGGCTTGATTCAGCCTATTGAACTATCATCCAGGCCTCCTGAACTATCGAGAGCATTATTATAGGCTTTTTGGCCCTTCAAACCCTGCGCAATACATTTTTGAATTATACAAGAAATGTATGAAAAACCACGAGCGAAGCGCTAAGGGCAGACTTCAAAAATATTACTCTCGCATCTGTAACTGCTTAAGGTCTGCCTTGTAATCGCAATCGGCAATTGCCAATGGTCGATGGCCGATGGCTGATGGACGTGATATGACATTAAGCCAAATTGCAATGTTGCATCGGGTCTGGTCTTGCAATCGCAATCGGCGCTTATGGGAGTGACAAGGCTTTACAATGTATGCGATACATGACTCTCGATATGACGGGCATGACATTATTATAGGTTGTTTTTAATGCCTCCGTCGGGTCCATATATATATATATATATATATATATATATATATCACAATTGGTGGTTCGGGGGTGACAGCCCTTTATACATTGCGATTACCGCGGATGTGATATAACAATAGGGTGCGATATAATAGGACCATCGGGTCTGCATACATTATCCCAATCGGAGCTTTCGTGGGCGACACTTAATAGAACCCGCCGATATAATATACTCCTCCACCTTTGATAGAGTATTCTACGCATACTTACATAAACTCTGCCTTTTCCACTCCGATAGTGTATTTGCATATATGTATGATTTTTTGCCGACGATAGCGTTAAATGCATATATATTTGGGTTTTGGCCTCTGATAGCGTTGTTTTGCTCTTTGCTCCTTCGATAGCTCTGTTTTGCTCTCTTTGATGGCTCTGATAGCTCTATTTTCTTCCTCCATTGGTTCTGTCTGCTCTTTGCTCTGTTTGCTCCTTTGGTGGCTCTGTTTTGCTCTCTTCGAATGCTTCGATAGCTCTGTTTGCTTCCTCCATTGGCTCTGTCTGCTCTTTGCTCTGTTTGCTCCTCTAGTGGCTCTGTCTGCTCCTCTTGGCTCCTCTGATGGCTCTGTTTGCTCCTCTTGTTGCCCTGTTCTTCTTTGGCATATATATATGGCACCTCCTGTAGCTTTGTTTTGGCATATATATATGATATATATATATATATATATATATATATATATATCCTGTAGCTCCTCTTGGTTCTTCTTGGGCATGTATTACATGCAATGCTCTTCCGATATGGCTCCTCTTGCTCCAATGTGGCTCCTCTGGCTTGGCAATGTCTTTCAAAGAGACCTCCTCTATTTTTTCTGATATTCTGCAATATGCCTCTCTTGCTTATGGCTTGGCTATCTTGATGGCCTTGCTCCTGTCTCTTCATGGATCTTCTCTACTTCCCCTTGGCTTCATATCATCATCTAGTATCTAGAATATTGCCATATTGACATCAATGACAACCTAGGTCAACAGATTTTACTAAAAAAATATAAAAATATAATTAGTTTGGGGACTCAGAAAGGATATAGAAAGAGGTTCCATTTAGTCTTGGTTTCCCCCCCAAAAAATGAGGGGTGGGGCTATCACTCAATTTCCTAACATTCTTAGATTGGAATATGGGATTGCAAAAAACTCTAATGGTCATATGTCACTCAATCACTACAAGTGGATTGTATCTAATATCAATATTCCACTCAATTGCCACACTAGAAGATTACAAGCCAGGAGCATAGGCTTGAAAGGACAATCCTTTCCCTCATTGACATGCTCAACATAAATTTGGTTATAGGATTTATAATCCTTAGTGAAAGGTTCAAAAATCCAAGTGGGATAATGAAATCAAGTTTAGGAGAAGATAACTATGTTGTGGAGATAAATATAGGTTATCCCAAATTCAATTTGGTAAGATATATGATTAGTATCTTGCTAATATTATGGAATCTTTATTTTTTTGAGAGTATTTAGGGGTGTGATATGGATGATTTTGTTTATGGGTTTTATTTTTGGAGGGTAGGTGCCTCCTGTGTATGGTTACTTGGTCTAGTTTTTTGTGCTTATATTATATATAGTTCTCTAGTCTTTGTAGGGTAGGGAAAGCTTGTGTATGATTCATTTTTCTATTTTTAATCTTGGGAAATTTCTTTCTATTTTGAGTTTCTTCAGCATCCTAAACATTTTCTTTTGAGTGACCTTTCATTGGGTCATTTTGAAAATTGTCTCAAATTCCTTGTATTCTAGTTTTGAACCACTAGGGACCTTTGGCTCCTTGCTCTATTGGTATAATATAAGGAATAGGAGGTCTCACATTATATGTTGGAAATTCGGCTTTTTTGGGGAAAATTCCTCTATGCATATGATTTCCCCCTAGAATACCTTAATCAAAGTTGGCACCATAGATTTCTTTGGTGTGTATTATATCAAGAATAAATATAATGTAACAAATCATTCCCTTTTCTAGTGACCGCCAAGGTGCATAAAAATGAACACCCATGTACATCATGAAATTTTATAACCATGAATATGCATGTGCAACAAAAGAAAAAAATTAAGGTTATAGAAGTAAAATGTAGCATGTTGAGGAACACGATTATCAACCTAAGTGAATATTCTCAATACCATGGCTTATTAATACCATATGTCCAAAAACAATAACTCATTTCATAATAAAAAATTAAAATGTAAAATATATTAGACCTTACATATATTATTGATTACACATAGTGACAATTATTGATCATATTGGTGGAGAGAGGGGGGGGAGACAAGGAGAGAGGGAGGGAGATAGTAAAATAGTTGGAGAGTACACACAAAGAGAGAGAGAGAGAGAGAGAGAGAGAGAGAGAGAGAGAGAGAGAGAGAGAGAGAGAGAGAGAGAGAGAGAGTTGGATGGGGAGATATAGGGAGGTAAGTACAAATACATAGAGAGATAGAGGTAGAGAGAGAGGGAGTGTCAAGCGAGAGACAGAGAGAGAGTGAGGGAGAAAGGAGAGAAGGAGGGAAGATAGAGAGAAGGAAAGGAGAGAGAGAGGCAGACATAGAGATGGTGGGGGAGAGAAGGAGAGAGGGAGGGAGAAAGTTACAGAGTAGGAGGGAAGATAGAGAGATAGAGAAAGAGAGAGATTGAGGGGAGAAACTGAGGGAGTTGGGAGAGAAAATGAGAGAGATGAAGAAAATGAGAGAGGAATTGAGAGAGAGAAGGAGAGAGGGAGGGAGAGAAAGATGGAGTGTTGGAATTATGACTAATGTGTTGTCCTTGATGGAAACCTACTTGATGAGTTGTCTTTTGATGGAAGCCTACTTGATGAATATATCAAAAGGATGTGTCTACATGTGACAGAGAGTTTGGTCAAAGGTATAGTAGTTCAGAGACAGAAGAATGATAAAGATGAAGTTTGAAGAAGTATACGCAAGTTTGCTGAAGCAAAGTCGAGTATACGTAGGTTCTATGAAGAAAAGTTGTGTACACACTCAAGTGTGGTGAAGCAAAGTAGAGTATACCCGGGTTCTATAAAGAAATCCCGTGTATACACCCGGGTATGAAGAAGGAAAGGTGCGTATAGTTTCCACACAATGGTATTCCAAATACCAAGGATATTTACCATGGTATTGACCCATGGTATTGATCCCAACAACGGATATTTAATCCTGTATAAGAATACTATCAACATTTGTATCGTTTTGACCTATGGTATTGGATACGGGATAAGCTATATAAGGAGATGAAGATCAAAGTGTTTAGTGTGCAAGTGATGAATATTTCATGAATAGTTAGATCTTAAGTAAGTGTGCATGTAATGGGCTATTATTGATTTGTTTGATCTAAAACTAAGTATGTACCCAGGAACTTGATGATGGATCAGATCCAATAGATCTGAGATGACAGTTTTGATTAGGGGTTGATTAGCGATGATAGTGTCTTAACTTGTGATTTTTTTGTGTATGCCGAGATCTGGGTATGTCTTAAATTTTGAGATGCAGTGAAGGTTTGTGCCAGTAATTGCAGTTATGTACGCGATTTTGATAAATTGAAAGACACGTACACAGGTGAGTTTAATACTGGAAAGTCATGTATATATTCAGATCTGTATGCGGGTTCGTTTCTTGAAAAGGGCGTATACACACGGAAATGTTTTGTGGAAAGAACATATAAAAACTAGGGTTTTGTTGAAATAGATGTTTGATCAGTTTAATCAGTCTTGTTGTGTTTCTGTTGTCTGCCAATGAAGTCTTACTTGATGATCTGGGCTTAATAGTGATGTTTTGATTGAGGATTGATTGATTGAAGAATGATGAACCTACTAGCTATTTGTGATTAAATATCAGTGATATTTCTTTCATAATTTCTGAATGATGCAGTGGATCTGTGTATGATTCAATATTTATCTCAAAGTGACAGTGGTTCAATTTCAGGGTTCAATGTTTTGATATCTATAAGTGATTATGCTTCAAGGAAGTCACGTATACAAGTGGGTTTTCTACAATAAAGTAGCGTATATATTTTTATGTTTTATTAATCGGGGATTTCAGTTTATTTTTTAAGTTGATGCAGTGCTCGAGTTTAGTATTAGTACTATGGTTACAGTTCTCTAACTGCTTTGGTTGTTTGAGAATAAGTTGATTGATTTGGGCTTCACTTGATTTAGTGATTGGTTGATTCAGTTGGTTCAGTGATTGGTTGGTTCTATGGTTGAGTTACAGTGATCATTTTTCAGTTTTGATATTTGGTATTGGGCTTAAATGATGATCGTGGGTCCAGTCTGAAAATTTGATGAAATGTGGCCTATAGTTGTGATGTTTTGTAGCAGGTGGATCCAATATGAAAATTTATGAAACGTGGTCCATAGAAGTGTTGAGGGTTGGAGCCTTTAGTAAGGAAGTCAAAGCTTCCTTCCAGTGGTAGCTGGTAAATCAGATCAGGGGGTTGGAGCTCCCTTTTGGTGGGTGCCGGTAAACGAGATCAAGGGGTTGGAGCTCCCTTCCAGTGGGCATTGGAGAATGAGAGAAGGTTGTAGCCTTCTGTAGGTGGGTGTCTATGTGATGGTATGAGTCTGCGCCAGTACAATATTGTAAGAAGTTTTTATTTATAATAAAAATAAGATAGAGATGACAACAATGGTGGTTTTTCCCACATTGGGTTTCCAACTAAAAAATCCTGGTTTTAATGTGTGTTGATGTGTTTCTTATGTGTGATGGTTTATTTTTTTCTTACTACACATGGTTACTGTTTAATTAATGTTTAATGATGTATTGATACACTAGCTCAAGTTAAACAAATGATGAATTAACTGAAAAGTAAAGTTTAATGGATATACGCGAATTCCCTTAAGTAAAGTCGCGTACATAAATTTGGATATGAAATTGAAAATTTTAATGATTTAAAAATACTGATTCACCCCCCTCTCGGTATTTTTCCCAATAATTGGTATCAGAGTAGGTCCTTCAGAAGAAGCTTGATCGCTTGAAGGAAGATGCATCAAGATGAGTATTCAAGAAGGAGTATTTTCTATCAGGTCACCTATATTTAATGGAACTAACTTTGTCTTTTGGAAAGTTAGGATGAGAGCATACTTGCAGGCACTAGGAGCTGATATATGGGAAATCAAGTCGATATCAATATCCAACCTCCATTCCTACGATACTGGAGGAAAGAAACAATATGAAATCAATGCAAAAGATGTAAATGCCATCTTGGGAAGTGTGGATGAGTTTGAATTTGTGAAGGTAATGTAGTTGAATACAACAAAGAAAATGTGGGATACGATTATCCAAAGTTATGAGCGTAACACCAAGGTAAAAGGTGCTAAACTCCAAACATTCAGAATACAGTATGAGATAATGAAAATGCATGATGATGAAAGCATTGCAACATTTTTTCTTAGAGTAGATGAAATTTTTAATTCCATGAGAAATCTTCGTGAAGAAATAAAAGATGCTACTATTGTTGAAAATATTTTGAGATCACTAACTCCAAAGTTCAACTCTAAAGACTCTGCTATTGAAGAAATGCAAGATTTGAAAAGTCTCACACTTGATCAACTCCATGGAATATTGATGGAATTTGAGATGAGGAAAGGTGGTCCTTCAGACATGAGAGAAGAAACTTTCAAAGCTACTGCAAAAGGAAAAGAAAAGGAAGAATAAGGGTATGTATCAAAAGAATAAGAGGCAAACTTCGTAAAGAAACGTCAAGTGGGTATTGGAAGATTCAAAGGTAAGCTTCCCTTCAAATGTTTTTCTTTTGGTAGAGTTGGTCATTAGGCTGCTAAGTGTCCCTATAAATAAAATCATGAGAAAGGGAAAGAAGCTATAAAAATAAATAGGAGAATATTTGAAAACAAGAGCAATTTTTATACACATGAAGATAGTGATGGCCTTTCAAATGGTGAAGAAGGTGAGTCTAATCAAGAATGTCAATTACTTATGGAATTTGAAGATAAAAGTAGTAATGAGTTTGATGGCCTAGAAGAAAATGATATTTTTATTGAAAACTTTGATAAGGATATATTAGATGCAGTGACAGTTACAGATGTCAGCAAATACTCAATTTTGGGAGAAACCCATTTTTTATTGATCAAGAATGAAGAAGACAGTAACAAAGAAATATTAGGTATAGGCTTTTGTTATAACTGTAATCCATTTCCTTGTCTATGCAATAATGATGGTGATGATGAAAGTGAAACAACTGAACTTGCACTTATGTGAAAGTAAGCAGTCTAAAGAGAAAACAAATTAAAAAATGATGCCTCTAGAAGCAAAAGATCAAGGCAAGTCAGAAACAATGGACAATGCAGATGTGCCTATGTTGAGTAAAGATAATTATCAACAATGGAAAGAAAATATGAAGTATAATATAATGAATCTTGATGTCTGGTATCTAGTGTGCAATGGTTGCACCAAGATTCCTCCATTAGACAAGGAAATGCAAAAAAACAGTAACGCTTTGAGTAACATATTTTGCAGCATATCCGATTCAACATTAAATAAGGCTATGCATTATACAACTACAAAGAAAGTGTGGCATAAGATAAAAATAATCCATGAAGAAATCCCAAAGGAAGATTCCTCATCAAGGGAATTGTCAAGTAATCCTTTTCCTAAAAATGTGTCCAAAATGTCAGATGGAGTTGTTGATTCAAAAGAAGACAGGTTAGAATAATTTTTTGATCTTAGAACAAAACTTGATCTTGCTTTGAAAAATATTGTTAATCTTAAAGATAAGTTGTAGGCATATGATAACAAGGATCATGCTGGTATGGTATCTAAACAATATTGTGAAGGTATTGAAGCTGAGATCGTCTCTCTAAGAGTAGATCTTGAAAAATCAGATAAGCGGAATTAAGAACTACTTCAAGCATTTGAAGAAAAGGAAAATGTGTTGAAAGAAGAGATTCTCAAATTAAAGCAGCAAGTGGAGGAAGGAAGAAGGGTTGAAGAATTTATGAAGAAGCAATATCTAGAAAAGGAAAAGCTATTAGGTTTAGGTAAACATCCTAAAAGATAAATTAGAAGAAAAAGATAAACATTTGTGATTTCAAGATAGTACTAAGATTTTAGATAATATTCTTAGTATTCAAAGGTCTCTCGCCATCAAATCTGGACTTGGTTTTCATGAAACTGTTGAAGGAGAATATAGTTGACAAGCTGAGGCGAGGAATTTAAAGAGTAAAAATTCAAAACCTGAAATTCTCAACAAAGAGATAAGAACTCAACATGATCGACAACCAAGGAAAGTGAACCTTCAAATAAAATCATTTACTCCTAATTATAGAAATGTTAATTGGTTCTCTCCTTTGATCAATAATGTTGAATGTTATATATGTCATAATTATGGACATGTTGCAGTTAATTGTAGAAGTATACTGTTTCAATCTAATAACTACCTCTTAGAAAGATCATCAACTTCCATATACTTTAAGGGATATTGATTTGCTTGCAATAGAAGGAATATAAAACAAAAATAGTGTGATTCCTCTGCTCATATAAGATGTTATGCTTGTAACAAGTTTGGGCATGTAGCAAAAGAATTCAGGAACAAGTCTATGGATTGCCACAGACAACATGGTAAGCAACCATATAATAATATTAATGTCAAAGATGGATCCACAAACATTTCTCATAATAAGCAGAAAGAAGAATAACATATAAGGTGTGGTCTTGCTCTCTTCTCATTTGAAGAAGAAGATAAATGGTACATAAATAGTAGATTCTCTCATCACATGACTAGAGATAAGAGTAACATGGATTATGTCAAGAAAAACCAATATGGTAATGTTATTCTTGGAACTAATGTTCTAACAAAAGTTTTTGGAAAGGGTAAAGCGAGAATTAATAAACATAAAGGAGCAGTTGATGCGTTATTAGTTCAAGGGCTAAAGAAAAATATTCTAAGTGTAGGATAAATGGCAGATAAAGGAAATATAATTGTGTTTACATCAACCAAGTGCAAGGTTATGGATGAAGAAACTAGAAAATTCGTTGCAAGAGGATATAGAAACCCAAACAAATTATATGTACTTGAAGAACAAAATTCTTGCAGATATGAGGATTCAGACTCAGAGAAAAAGAGGATGGTGCCCATTGCAATCCATTATTCTTAAAAGAATACTTCTAACAATGACTACAGAAGTGATGTGAGGTACTTGACCTCATAAGAACAAAATATTATTATTAGGACCACAGGATCAGTAGTCTCAGGGGGAGCAATACATGTTTTGTCTTGATGATGATTCCTATGATTGTTTGATATTCATGTTGCTTATACTACTGATAGTGCATCTGGTGTAGTAATAGTGAAAAATTACATACAATATAGGCTCAGGGGGAGCTGAAGTTGTGAAGTTTCAATATTTCACTTTCTGTATGCGGATCTTATGAAGACAAGTCGCGTATATACGTGAGTTCTGATCTGAATGGTCTTGTATATTTTGTTGTGATGGAGAAATAGTGAGACAGACTCAGGAAAATTATCTAATATGCTCTAGTCAATTATTATTTGGCTTTCCTATTCTGATGATTGATGGTTACAGTTCGTTGATGATATTTATAAGTGGTTTTGGCTTTTATAAGTTGTTGATGCCTTGATTGATAATTTATTGATGAAGATACTTTGATATTCTTACTGATAGATGAGATGATATGATTAGATTTGACAATGAACAACTGTCACAGGTTCAGGGGGAGCATTTGTTAGGCTTGTAATAATGCATTGTTGGCATTATGTTTTCTTTATAATTCCTTGGTACATAATGATGCTTATCAATGGTGATGTTGCTTATGTTGTTGAAGTTCTCGAATGATGATGTATGAGTGGCTAATTATGGTTGAGGCTTATTAGATGTGGAAAGAACATGTAGATCTTGTTATCTCATGCTATGATTATAATGTTTCTTTCATGAATGAAGTTTATGGGATGAGTAGTTAGGTTTCATAGTTTCTGATGTATGAAGAATTTGGGTGAAGAGAATGATGTTGCTACAGTTTTCACAAAGACATGGTTATTGGTACATCTTAGGATGATACTTGAGAAGATGGCATATTTTGATGATGTTAAAGAATTTTGCTACACCATCCTACCTTACTTTATGATGATATGCTTGGTCCTCACTTATATTGTTGTTCCTACATACCTGGTCAGAGGTTGATGATATTGAAGCTACATTGTCCTATAATACATATTGATAATGACTTGTTGTTGACAGATGCTTATGGTGCAGATCCTACATAATATATGATGGCTGCTGAAGACTATCTTGGTCTTGTTGTTAGGGTCCCACCCTAACCCCCTTATTTATGTAATGATATCACGTCATAGTTAAGAGTCAATAAAGCCCATATTGATAATTGTAAGTGGTTAATCCGCAATTAATGACGAAACCACAGTTAGTTGCAAATGGGCCGTAGTATTAGATAGATGGTATTAATAAAACCCACAGTATTGGTCCGTGGTATTGCATGTATGAGTCATATATAAAGGATAGAGACTCCCTACGAGGAGCATCGTGTCTTATTTTGTAATCGAGCTCTGCTCTATTGGAGGTTTCCCCCTCGAATAGGCAAGTGAACATTACTCTCTGAATAATAAAATCATTGATATTCTGTGTTCTGGGTATATTTTCTTCGCATATTCTGTATTTTGGTATCATTTTGCAGGTTAAGAGCATAACAAGTGGTATCTGAGCACTTTCCAGGGCCGGTGGGATCTCCATTTCTTAGCAATTTTTGTTTTTGGCTAGAGACGTGTTCCGGCGTCTTTAAACCACAGGATCTGTCGTTGAGCGCATAAACCTGCGGATTTGGGGAGGCACGTACGCAGGAAATACAAGAGGTTGTCATGTCTGTTGGACTCCCTTGTAACCCCTATGGGTACCCCTTCGAGCAGTAGCGCATTAGACAGAACCGTGCACGGACTGTCTTCCATGTACCCTCTGGGTATATCAGAAGCCCCCTAGGCTCCCTTGAAACCTCACCATAGATAAACCGTCGGCCGTCTTTCGGCTACAGTACACCGAGAACAGCACTCAGAGAGATTACTCACCCGTACGATAGGGTAGTTGGGTTGTACAGCTAAGGGTACAGTCGATCCTCCTTAGTTAGAGCCCTGAAACATTGGGCTGAGTACTACTGCCAGACCCTTATGTATATTGCGATCTGTAGCACCTGACACTCCTCAAGACCATAGTTCCCTCTTCTATCGAGGGATCACACATCATCTCTTCCAGATCCGCTTGTGCAAAGGGGTGCAGCAGCAGCAGACATCAGTCCCGCAGTCTCGAGTTCGCAGATCATCCATTCCAATCTATTAGATCCATCAGATATACAGAAGCAGTCTGTTCCACCACCCAGAGCTATCAGATCCGCCATTCAGATCTCTCAGATCCACCAGATCAGAGTCGTTGTGAAGGGTTCCTATACCGGGGTATAATTTTCGCAGGACTTTTGGCCGCATTGACATTTTGAGGATTTGGAGACTGCAGTATTGATAAGGAAGGAGTAAAACTCCATTAGGAGTTTTAAGAAAAAAAAAAAAGTCTGAGATCTTTCGGGGCGCTTATTGGTGATCTAGCCCATCAGAATCAGGACGACGAGCTGAGCACGGTGGTACCATTCACTTCTTAATGGAAATTTTTTTAGGCGGTCCCAATTTTAAAAAAATCAGGTTGGTGTATGGTAGAAACTAGAGCTCAAGCGATGGCCAATGAAAGGATGGACAAACTTGAAGAATTAGTGCAAACCCTCCACATTTAGCTTAGCGGACTATGTAGCATGGTCGAGAAAATAATCCCGAAGGGCAAGGAGCAAGCCCACGAGGACGAATATAATGGCAATGGACACAATGAGGGTGAGTCTAGCCACTCTCCTCACGTCTGGCACACCCACCAACAACCCAGTCAGCGACCTCCCAAGTTGGATATGCATAAATTTGACGGTTCTCACCCGTCGGCATGGATAGCACAAATGGAGCAGTATTTCAAACTGAATCACATCTTAGATGATGAGACTCAACTTATGTTGGGGAGCATGTACTTGGACAATGAAAGGTGGCAATGGTGGGAATGGCATCAACGTTGCACTGGACCTTTTAGGACTTGGACCAAATTCACCAAAGCTCTTCAAGACCGCTTTGACTAGGAATCATCTTTTTTGGGTCGTCTTACTAAGCTCCGACAGACTGGTACAGTGGATGAATATATTACAGCTTTTGAAGCCTTAGCCTTCCACACTTGGGGTCTCTCAGATGTGTTCTACATGGAATGTTTTATCAGCGGTCTTAAAGAAGCCATCAAAGCTCAAGTCCTACTGCACCACCCTCCCACATGGACGGAGGCTTGAAAGGGAGCTCGTAACGTGGAACGTGCATTAGCAGCCCAATACAGTCACCCAAATTTCTCCGCTAAAGGTCACCCCCCACAGGCTCACAACACGACTCAAACACTTAAGGTCCAAAAGGTGTCCCCTGCAGAAATGGCCGACAGAAGAAAGCAAGGACTATGTTACTACTGTGATGAAAAATACTCCCCAGGTCATAAATGCAAGGAGCCCAAAATTTTTCAAATTGATGCCACTGACTACAGCTCAACAGAGTAAGATCCACCACTTGAGGAACATGAGCTGCTAGAAGAAGACAACCAAAAGGACAATGTCTCTGACGAACCAGTTATTTCGTTGCATGCTTTGGCAGGGATTTCTTCCCCTCAAACTCTCAAAATCAGAGGTTTTATTAAACATCGCCCAGTAGTAGTCTTGATTGATAGTGGAAGTACACATAATTTCATCCATCAAAAAGTCGTGAAAGCAGTGCATTGTTTTGTATGAGCAGTTTCTAACTTCCAAGTTCAAATTGTGGATGGAGGCACAATGAAATGTGAAGGCCGCTGTGAAAATGTCAAACTTCAAATGGGGGATTATGAGTTGAAAACCCACATGTTTGCCATACACATGGGGGGTTGTGACATTGTCCTTGGCGCTGAATGGCTCCGCACTCTTGGGCCAATCACAATGGATTTCCAGGAGTTATATATGAGTTTTAAGCAAAACAACTACACACATACCCTCCGTGGATTCCAGGCGGGAGCCCCCTCTTTCATCAGCTCGCATAGGATGGAAAAATTGTTAAAAAAGGGCAATCATGGAGTTGTAGCTCAATTTAATGCCATCTAGGAAGTCGAAACCAAGCCTCTGCCAATTCATCCTGAGATGCAACAAATTTTAAATAACCATCTGCCAGTCTTTGACAAGCCTCATGAGCTTCCACCCTCGCGAGGGGAACATGATCATAGCATCACCTTGGTTCCAGGGGCCCAACCCCCAAATGTTCGCCCATACAGATATCCGTTCACCCAAAAGAATGAAATAGAAAAAATCATCAAGGAACTTTTGGAAGCATGTGTCATTCGTCCCAGCATTAGTCCTTATTCATCCCCAGTGGTCATGGTGCTCAAGAAATATGGGGAGTGGCGGATGTGTCCCGACTTCAAGGCCCTCAATAAGTTGACAGTCAAAGATAAATTTCCCATCCCGGTGGTTGATGATTTGTTGGATGAACTCAATGGGGCTCAATTCTTCACTAAGCTGGATCTTCGCTCAGGCTACCACCAAATTCGCATGAAGGAAGTCGACATTCCCAAGACTGCTTTCAGAACTCATGAAGGCCATTATGAATTCCTGGTCATGCCATTTGGTCTTTGTAATGCCCCCTCTGCTTTTCAGAGCCTTATGAACCACATTCTCAAACCATATCTCAGGAAATTTGTCCTTGTCTTCTTCGATGACATCCTCATCTATAGTTGCACTTAGGCCGCACATCTTCAGCATGTAGATCTACTCTTGCAACTGCTCTGCAAGCATAAATTATTTGTCAAGATGTCCAAGTGTTCGTTTGGCATGGCAGAAGTAGAGTATTTGGGCCACATTGTGGGGCGTGATGGTGTCAAGGTGGACCCCAAAAAGATCCAGGCAATGCAGGAACGGCCTCAACCTAAGACCTTGAAGAGCTTGAGAATATTTTTGGGTCTCACATGCTATTATCGTAAATTTGTCCGCAACTATGGTCGCATAGCGAAGCCCCTCACCCAACTCCTAAAGAAAAATTCATTCTTCTGGAATGAGGAAGCACAACAGGCCTTTACAGCTCTAAAAAATGCCATGTGTTCCACTCCAGTCTTAACACTACCTGACTTCACCAAATCTTTTGTCATTGAATGTGATGCTTCGGGTACAGGTATTGGGGCGGTCTTAATGCAGGAAGGGTGACCGTTGGCCTTCACAAGCCAACAACTAAGTGGGAGGAATCTGGGCCAATCTACCTACAAGAAGGAAATGATGGCCATCTTACATGCAGTCGAGACTTGGCGACCTTACTTATTGGGGCGACGTTTCCAAATCCGCACAGATCATCACAATCTTAAATATTTTTTGGAGCAACGCCTATCCTCCCCACAACAAAATAAATGGCTCGCCAAAATGTTGGGATATGATTATGAGATCATTTACAAGAAAGGGAAAGATAATAGTGTAGCAGATGCATTATCTCGCCAATTTGAGGAGGAAAGTACTCTGCTAGCAATTTCCCTCCCCATTCTAGAATGGATTGAAGAGGCTCGCAGGGAATGGTTTCCACACCCCAGGCTCTCCCAACTCATTTCTCAATTGCAGGTAGATCCAAATTCCACCTAGGGCTACTCGTGGCAGGATGATATTCTTCGCTACAAGGACCGAGTCGTAATATCACCAAAATACACCCTCAAAAGTCGCATTTTGGCAGAATTGCACTCATCTCCCATTGCAGGACATTTGGGCTTTCAGAAGACGTATGCTCGCACCAGAAGATCATTTTTTTGGATAGGCATGAAAAAGGACATCCTTACTTTCGTAGCAGAATGCGATGTCTGTCAACGCCACAAAGGGGAAACCGTCAACACACCAGGCACATTACAACCATTGCCCATTTCGGCATCAATTTGGACAGAGGTTTCTATGGATTTCATTACAGGTCTTCCAAAGTCAGGGAATAAGTCAGTCATCATGGTGGTTGTGGACCAACTGTCAAAGTATGCTCATTTCTGTGCCCTACCCCACCCGTTTACACCAACTTTGGTCGCCCAATATTTCATGGATCAAATCTTCAAATTGCATGGCATGCCCACTTCTATTGTGTTCGACCGCGACCCGATCTTCACCGGTAATTTTTGGAAGGAACTCTTCAGGATACAAGGCACTCAACTAAAACTCAGTACTTCCTATCATCCACTAACAGATGGTCAAACCGAAGCCGTCAACAAATGTCTAGAAACCTACCTTCGGTGTTTCACTTCAGAAAAGCAACACCTTTGGGTACAGTGGTTACCTCTGGCTGAATGGTGGTATAACACCAACTCTCATGCCACCACCAAAATGACTCCCTATGAAGTAGTATATGGTCAACTCCCGCCTTCACCGACTTCGTATCTCAAGGGGTGCTCAAAAGTACAAGCAGTGGATCAACTCCTACAACACCGCACAACCATGCTCGCCCATCTTCGAGAGAATCTTCATCAAGATCAAAACCGCATGAACCAACAAGTAGACCAGCATCGCTCTGAGCGCCAATTTCAAGAAGGGGATCAGGTCTTTTTACGGCTACAACCATATAAGAAAACATCACTCAAAGACAAGGGGTGTCAGAAACTATCTCCCAAATTCTATGGACCATATCAAGTACTTCAGCACATTGGAGAAGTGGCTTACAAGTTGGCCTGTCCACCTACTGCAAAAATCCATCCAGTTTTCCATGTCTCATGCCTTAAGAAAGTGATTGGGAACAATTGCAGAATTCATACCAGTCTACCTGAATTGGACGAAGAAGGGTCCATCTGGCTTCAACCTGAACAGGTCCTAGACACACGAGACAAGCAACTGTGCGGCCGCATGATTAAGGAAGTCCTCGTCAAATGGAAAGACACCTCTCCGGAAGATGCAACTTGGGAACCAGCCACTATTCTTCAGCAGTTTCCACAGCTTTAGCCTTGAGGACAAGGATAGTATTAAGGGGGAGGGCATGTTAGGGTCCCGCCCTAACCCCCTTATTTATGTAATGGGATCACGTCATAGTCAAGAGTCAATAAAGCCCATATTAATAATTGTAAGTGGTTAATCCGCAATTAATGACAGAACCACTGTTAGTTGCAAATGGGCCGTAGTATTAGATATATGGTATTAATAAAACCCACGGTATTGGTCCGTGGTATTGCATGTATGAGTCATATATAAAGGATAGAGACTCCCTGCGAGGAGCATCGTGTCTTATTTTGTAATCGAGCTCTGCTCTATTGGAGGTTGCCCCCTCGAAGAGGAAAGTGAACATTACTCTCTGAATAATAAAATCATTGCTATTCTGTGTTCTGGGTATCTTTTCTTCGCATATTCTGTATTTGGGTATCATTTTGCAGGTTGATAATGACTTGTTGTTGACAGATGGTTATGGTGCAGATCCTACATAATATATGATGGTTGCTGAAGACTATCTTGGTCTTGTTACCTCACTATAGAGGTCCTTGGTATTTGTTATAAATTCCATATCTATCATTTTATGTAAAGGTCATGTAAAGACCTATGATGTAACCATAGTCAAATTTAGTCATGTATGGACTATTGTGGTCAAGTCCTTTTGGGCATGTGATGTAATTTGTAACCCCACTATGATTGGGTGGTTGATGTAATAATGAAGTCAAATATGCAAAGTAATTGTGATTGGGTGATTGATGTAAGTTTGAGTCCTTTGTGATAGGAAAAGTCATATTCAGTTGAGTCATAGAGTCATGTACTTCATTGTACATCGTTCAGAATTTTTAGCATGTGATCAGGGAAAGCATGGTTAGTATTCAGTGTTCATACTCAACAGTTCAGATCTATAGCGCTCAAGAGAGAAGCCTTCATTCAACATTGGTTAGCCCTTTGTCATTAATTTCAAAGGGGGAGAGTAACTTGGTGTTTGAAATGCATGGTGCTTAGCTTGATGTGGCTTACATGTATCTACAGGTAGTGGTGACCAAACACCAAAGTGGTTACCATCAAGTCCAAAGGGGGAGATTGTTGGCATTATGATTAATGTGTTGTCCATCATGGAAACCTACTTGATGAAGATGTCAACGGGATGTGTCTACATGTGACAAAGATTTTTGTCAAAGGCATTGCAGTTCAGAGACAGAGGAATGATAAAGATGAAGTTTGAAGAAGTACACACAGGTTTGGTGAAGCAAAGTTGAGTATATGCAGGTTTTATGAAGCAAAGTCATGTACACACTCAGGTTTGGTGAAGCAAAGTAGATTATACGTCAGTTCTGTAAAGAAAATTCACGTACACATGTGGGTATGAAGAAGGAAAGGCACGTACAGTTTCCACACCATGGTATTCCAAATACCAAGGATCTTTACCATGCTATTTACCCATGGTATTGAGCCTAACAACGGATGTTTGATTCCGTATAAGAATACTATCGGCATTAGTATGGTTTTAACCTATGGTATTGGATAAGGGCTAAGCTATATAAGGAGATCAAGATCAAAGTGTTCACTGTGCAGGTGATGAATATTTCATGAATAGTTAGATATGAAGAAAGTGTGCATGTAATGGATTATTATTGATTTGTTTGATCTAAAACTAAGTATGCACCCTGGAACTTGATGATGGATCAGATCCAATAAATCTAAGATGTAAATTTTGATTAGGGGTTGATCAATGATGATAGTGTCTTAACGTGTGATTTTTCTGTGTATGCCGAGATATGTGTATGTCTGAAGTTTTGTGATGTGGCAAAGGTTTGTGCCAGTAATTACAGTTATGTATGTGGGTTTGATAACCTGAAAGGCACGTACACACATAGGTTTAATACTGGTAAGTTGCGTATATATTCAGATCTGTACGTAGGTTTGTTTCCTATAAAGTGTGTATACACACAGAAATGTTTTGAGGAAAGCGCATATATAAACTAGGGTGTTGCTGAAAAAGATGTCTGATCAATTTAATAAGTCTTGTGTTTTTGTTGTTTGTCAATGAAGCCTTACTTGATGATCTAGGCTTAATAGTGATGTTTTGATTGAGGATTGATTAATTGAAGAATGATGAAGCTACTAGATATTTGTGATTGAATATCAATGATGGTTCTGTGATTATTGCAAAATGATGTAGTGTGTCTATGTATTATTCAGTATTTATCTCAAAGTTATAGTGGTTCAGTTTCAGGGTTTAATGTTTTGAGATCTATACACGAGTATGCTTCAAGGAAGTTGCATACACACGTGAGTATGCTATAGTAAAGTAGTGTATATATTCTGATAGTTTATTGATTAGGGATTTTAGTTGATTCAGTAAGTTTATGCAGTGTTTTGGTTCAGTATTAGTACTATGGTTACAATGATCTAACTGGTTTGGTTGTTTGAGAATAAGTTGATTGATTTGGGCTTCATTTGATTCAGTGATTGGTTGATTCAGTTGGTTTAGTGATTGGTTGGTTTAATGGTTGAGTTACAATGATCAATTTTTAGTTTTGATATTTGGTATTGGACTTAAATGATGATAGTGGGTCCATTCTGAAAATTTGATGAAACGTGAACTACAGTTGTGATGTTTTGTAGGTCGATCCAATATGAAAATTTATGAAACATGGTCGACGAAAGAGTTGAGGGTTGGAGCCTTCAGTAAGGAAGTCGAAGCTTTCGTCTAGTGGTAGCTGGTAAATCAGATTAGGGGGTTTGAGCTCCCTTTCGGTGGGTGCTAGTAAACAACATCAAGGGGTTGGAGCTCCCTTCCTGTGGGTGTTGGAGAACGAGAGAAGGTTGTAGCTTTTTGTAGGTGGGTTCCTACATGCTGGTATGAGTTTTCACTAGTACAAGATTGTAAGAAGTTTTTATTTATAATAAAAGAAGACAGAGACAACAACAACGGTGGTTTTTCCCACATTGGTTTTCCACCTAAAAAAATCTTGGTGTACATGTGTATTGATGCGTTGCTTATGTGTGATGGTTTATTTTGTTCTTATTGCACATGGTTACTATTTAATTAATGTTTAATGATGTACTGATACATTGGCTCAAGTTAAGCAAATGATGAATTAATTGAAAAGTAAAGTTTACTGGATATATATTAGTTGTCTTCACAACAATCATGTACATACGCAAGTTCCTTTCAATAAATTCGTGTACATAAATCTAGATATACGATTGAAAAGTTTAATGATTTGAAAATACTGATTCACCCATCCTCTCAGTATATTTCCCAACATGGAGTTGGATGGGGAGAGAGAGAGGGAAGAACAAAGACATAGAGAGATAGAGGTGGAGAGAGAGAGAGGGAGTAATGGAGAAAGAGTCCGAGAGAGATGATTGAAGAAGGGAAGAAACAAAGAAGGAGAGTAGAAAGAGAGGGACACACAAAGATGGAGAAAGGGAGAGAGACTGATGGGGAGGAGGAGATACAAGGAGTTGGGAGATAAAGGGAGAGATATGAAGGAAAAGAGAGAGGACTTGAGAGAGAGAGAGAATGAGAGAGGGAGGGAGAAAGAGATGGAGTTAGAGATGGAGAGAGAGGGAGGTAATAATAAATACATAAAGAGAGAAAGGTGGAGAGAGAGTGAGAGGTAGTGGCAAGGGAGAGGTGGAGAGAGAGTGAGGGAGAAAGGAGAATAGGAGGGAAGAGAGAGAGATAGGCATAGAAGGGGGAGAGAGAGAAAGAGAAGCGTAGGAAAAGGGAGGAAGAGAAAGGAATAGAGAGATAGATAGATATGGAAAGAGAGTGTGTATGTTTGAGGGGTGAGATAGGGAGACAAAGAAGGAGAGATCGAGGGAGATAGAGATATAGATGGAGGGGGAGAGAGGGAAGAAGAGAGAGATAGAGAGAGGGAGGGAGGTAAATATAGATATAGATGGCGGGGGAAGTGAGAGGGAAGAAGGGAGAGACAAGGAGATGGAGAGAGAGGCATAGAGAGAGAGGGGGAGAGGAAGAAGAAAGAGATACACATAGACAAATACATATATTATATAATATTGAACATTATTAACCATAGAGGAAGAGGAAGTAAGGCTTTTACAAAAGGTAAAATAAGTTGGATTTAAAAAACTATGAATATTTTGGTTTTTCACTTAAATAAATGCATTGATTTTAATATAGATGTTGATTTATGATCCTATTTGATTGATTACACTATATGCATTGATTCCAATGTAGTTGTTGATTCTAATCCTCTTTGGTTGCTTGTACTAGATGCATTGATTTCAATGTAGATGTTGATTTCTAATCCTATTTTATTTCTTGCACTAAATGCATTGATTTTAGTGTATATGTTAATTTCTAATCCTATTTGATTGATTGCACTAGATGCATTGATTTCATTACTAGATGCATTGATTTCATTGTAGACACATATTTTTTATTTGATGTAGCTATATATATGATGTACATTAATTTCAAAGTAAATAGATTAATAGTGTGCATTGATTTCAGTGTAAGCACAAAAAATTTATTTATGAAGTGCAAATACTTGAGTTTTCATATTAAATAGAATGTATGCTCCCCTCAAATGTTTACTTCTTGAAAATATAAACTATTTGTAATTGAATACATTCTTATTATTCTCATTTTCTATCATTCAACATTGTTAGTCACTTTGCTTTCAAATGAAGTAATAGAAAACAACTACAATTGAAACTTATAACTTGGGGTTTAATACTCCATAAGTCATAATAATTGACATTGGAGAAAGATATTATTAATTTTGAAGAGCAAGAGAGAAAATGTATGACATTCACTATAATAGCTTGAGTTAAAGATCTGAACGATCTACGATTTCAACTGCCCTTTTTATATGATCGGTATGGAAATATGACAAAACTAACAGGAATGGCAATAAGAAAAGTAGACGAAAATAATTTGAGAATGATCACAATGAAAGCTATTTGTAATTGACTACATTATTATTATTCACATTTTATATCATTAACACTATTACATTGCCAATTTACATTCAAAATTGTTATTTCATCATTTTTCATTTTTCAAGTTATTAACAATATTTATCATCTCGAAAAATTGAAGCAATAGAGTAAATTTAAAATTACAATGATTAGATTAATCTTAGACATATTTAGTTTAATTAAAATGATAAGAATAATTAGATGTTCAACAAATTTTGTGTGACCGCTCATGACTGAAACCAACCTAGATCCATCTTAACCCTATATTTAACAAGCGCCTAAAGGGATCAAATCTCTCAAGGTGAAAACCTTTGAGGTTTTCAACTTAAGAGAATTGATCCCTCTCAGGACTTGATAGATATGAGATAAAATCCATCTAGGTTGGTTTATCTCAAAAGTAGTAACATAATTTCTACCCTTTTAATTAAATTGATTAATTAAAAAAAATGTCATATGAACACGATTTATGAGTTTTTGGGCATGTGGTATTTGTAAACTATGGTATTATCCCAAGTTAATGTAGCAAAGCCTATTTACAAGTAAAGAATCTCCATGGTAAAGTGGAGGTGAATCTCCATGGTTAACAATGATGTTACATGTTTTCTTAAATGTATAGGAGTTGCCTTTAGTGCAACTTTTGGAATTTCTAGTGTCGTAATCTGATGGAGAAATGAGGTGAAATCTTGATTTGTGTTATTTACACTGGTTTTTTACTGTGTATATGGATTCAACACCTTGAAAAACCCCTAGTGTTATTTACACTTGTTTTTTACTGTGTATATGGACTCAACACCTTGAAAAACCCCTAGGGCACTTCGATTGTGCAAGGGTTACCCATGAAACTTGTGATTTCAATAAATTCAGACCATATTTTAGAAAAATTAGACCGGAAAAAACCCACCAAAAAAGTTTCGAAAAAGTCGCACTAAAGACAACTCAAAATGTATATATGTTTAACTTATAAACTAGCGGAACCATATAAATTAAATGGACAATAAATGTTGATAAACATCAATCCATGTTAAGCATCAAAACACTTAGACCACAATACATCTCACATTGCTCAAATAAAGAATAATCATAAAAATTAACTAAATTATAATTTTATTTTAAATTATTATTATTATTAATTATAAAAATAATTAATATATCACTTAAACAATATTTTTGACCATGGAGATTCATCCGTGTACCATGAAATTTTTTAATTTGTAAATAGTTTTTGTTACAATATCATAGGTGAATACCATGGCTTATAGAGTTATTTTAAAATAGACATGCTTCTAGACATAATTAATTTTTTTTACAATTAGTAATAATAATAATAATGATTATGAAGCTTCTAAAACATGGTATGAAATTATTCTTTTTATAATTAATCAAAAAGTACGAGACTAATCATTATAATTAAAAAATTAATGAATTATTTTTCTTATAATTTTTTATTAATTTGTAATTTTAAATATTCTTAAGCCTTATAATACACATTACACATTAGCATATAAACTTTGAATTATATTATATATAGAAAAATCTTTTATATATATATATATATATATATATATATATGCAGTATTTCTCAATTTAAAAACACTGCCATATAAAATATAATATATATTCTCAGTTTAAACATCGAACAACAACCATGAATCTCACCAAAGATTCTTCAGTCAATTCAGCATCGAACATCTAACCACGACCATGCAGCCCACCAAAGATTCTTCATCCAATTCAGCATCGAACATCATAATCCAAAATATTATTAAATTTATTGAACAGAGTAAAAATTGTGATCTTGGTTCGAAATTGAGCTCGACAGCCCACCGAAACTGAGCAGATATTCTATCAATGCAACGTAATTAGTAAGTCTAGCTATATGGCAGCAACCATTATCCAGTTTGCTATGAGGCAGTTAATGGGAATAGTTGGAACTTGGAATGTAGTTAATGGGAATAGTTGCATTCTAATCAACCATGGGAATAGTTGCATTCCGATCAACTATTCCATTAATTGCCGCTGCACAGCCTACCCTTAAAAACGTAGCAGGGGTCGCCATCAATTTACAAAACCAAGCCCTGTCATTCCTTTTGATACCGTCAACGAGCTCGGCTCGTACGTCTGTATAATCTGTAAACAGACATGACACTAAGCGCCATAAAGATGATGAGACTGACAAATGAAACAACTAGAGCACGAACTCCGTGGTGGCAGAAGCGATCATATATACCGCAGAGTTTTCCCCACTGAGTGTGAGAATTTCCCTTGTACCCAACGTAACCAATAGCGGCCGCTGCAGAGACCCCCGCCGATACCAGCGCCACCATCACCTGCACACAATTATGAAATTCTATTCGAGATTTGAACCACATTTATAACGCAGCTTTCATAGCAAAGAAAAGGAGAAATGCATTACCAAATCGGTGACAGAGAGAAGAAAGGCTGACAGTGTAGAGGAGGCAAATTTGCCGGTTACGGAGAAGATCAACGATATCAGTGTGTATCCACAGGCAACTGCATTCGCCACTACAAAGAACCTGCAAAATAACATATCATAAGGACGATCTCAACATATAATAACTTAGAAATTAAAATATTTAATAATAATATATGTAGTATAGTTGAAATGATTTTTTATTTTTATTTAGGATATTTAAAAAATGAAGTTATAAGTTTAAATTGTTTAATGTATAGAAAATGATTGTTTTAAATTTTTTATACATTAAATTTATGCATATATTAAAAATTATACTTTAAATAATAAAAATATATAATAATAAAAATTTACCATTCTCAAACTATATCTTTAAAGAAAATTCATTTCATATATTAATTAAGCTATTTTATATATTAATTAGACAAAACCTTAATATTTATTTAATAAATAAATTACTAAATCTATGTAAAAATATTATTTATATCATATTAAAATTTCTATAAATTATCATAAATATGTCTTTTTTATATAATTAAATAATTAAAAACAATTTATCATCATTAATATACTTATAGAATTTTATTTTATTTTATATTATTTATATATATATATATGTATTGGGTTAAGAATTTATTACAAAGCAGATATTGTTATTATAATAATAATAAAATTTATTTTAGCCTAGTTTAATTTAATTAAAATTAGAAAAAAATTATTTAATAATAATGATAAAAAAATATTTAATAATAATACACATTTATTAATTAGATTTTTTTTATATAGTATGATTCTGGACAGATATATTAACTGGATTTATTTGGGAGAGACTAATCTTGCAGAGTAGTTAATACAAAGTAATTAATATTCACATGTATTAATTAGATTTTTTTGATATAGCATGATTTTGGAGAGATATATTAACTAGATTTATTTGGGAGAGAAAATACAAAGTAATTAATATTCACAAGTATTAATTAGATTTCTTTGATATAGCATGATTTTGGAGAGATATATTAACTAGATTTATTTGGCAAGCATGATCTTGCATGGAAATAGTTTTCTTCCTATTTAGTGATAAAGAAGAGTTTGAAATAAGTGAAAGGTTAAATTGTTGACTATTAGAAATGAAATTTGCCTATATACATATACATGCTCCTTCATTAAAATATACCTCTTTTCAAATTAGGACTTATTATCCCTTCACATACTTATTTCTGTATACAAATACAAATGCTTCCACCCTTCCAAAAATGAAATATACCTCTCGCTAAGTTGTGACTTGTTATCCTTTGCATAGTATAAATATATTTACCAATTCTTTGAAAGAAGTTTTTCTTTTCAGCTTATGCAAGAGTGAATATTCAAAGATTGAAAAACTAATAATGCTATATTATATTTATACAATACATTTACCCATTGTTTGAAAGAAAATATAATATAATACATTTACCCATTGTTTGAAAGAAGATTTTCTTTTCAGCTTATGCAAGGGTGAATATTCCAAGATTAAAAAACTAATAATGCTATATTATCGATAGACAGCAAGTGAACAATTAATCATAGACATTATGACTTAGGGTCCCTCCAATATATACAATACATATGCCAATTCTTTCAAAAATTTCTTTTCAGCTTATGCATGGTGTGGATATTGAAAAATAAAAATACTAATAAGGCTAGACATCATTCACGCAGCATTCTTTTCACCGTGAAAAAATAATCATAGAAATAAGAACAATGCAAAATTTCAATTCTAAAGCTGATCTAATATCGTCCTACCCACATACACGAAGGCAGGCGAATATTGGTATTTGGCAGGCCATGGCCCAACGATGGGAAGTATCACCGTCTGCTTGTTCGTTCCCATTACGACTGCAGCAGAAAACGTGCAGCCTATTGCCAGTAGTCTCAAGATGAGATCCACTACAAAGAAACTGCTTTTAACTCCATTAACTCTCTCCGCATCTTCCCCGCCGGACTTATTCTCAGTCTCTAAGTAACCCACCTTCACTTGAGATGCCATTTTTTCTTCCCTGCAACCACAAAGTCTGAGTCCTCTTCTTACCAGGAGCTAAGCACCGATATGGGTATATACCGCACGAGTGCGTACGTGGACGATTTATAAGCTCACATAATTATTTATTAGTGAAAACCACAGAACATATATTTTTGGTTTTCTGGGATAAAAATCTGGTTGCTAAGATTGTTTATTCAAATGCAGATGGGTGTATTGTTCCTGAGCTTAGTTCTATTGCAGATTCCCTGGAAATATGGTCGAAAATTTGACTTATCCATCCAATTACCCAGGGAATTGGCAATCCAGATAAATATGCCCGTGTATTGCCCGCCAATTTCAATAGAAGACTCTGTACAATCAGTAATTGCACCTATAGAGACCGGTTGCATTTATTTATCATTTGTGAGGAGCGTTATTGGGATGGTGCAGTTACAGCTACTACGATTTGATGTATGTGGACGTTTTGCATCCAACAGACAGGAATAAAATAATTTCTTTTCACCTACTACCCAGATATTATATTACTCGATTATAGCTGGAAGGAAGTTCCATATGCACACGGCCCCGCTTGATCCGATTTGAAGTAATGTCTGAAGATTTTTTGCCCCAAGTTTCACATACAAACACAAGGCCATGCTTGATCTGATTTGAAGTAATGTCCAAAGATATTTTGCCCATATATCATGCATCCATTCTGATCTTCCAAAAAAAAAGGATAATCCGTTGGGATCTTCCAAAAACTTGATACCTCCTTTCAATCACTAAAGTTCGAAAGAAATTTATTGTATAAATAAATGGCTCTTTGGCTCTTATTGGGAGGGGTTTGGCTCTTAGTGGGAGCGGTTAAGTTTGAGCAATATTTATTTGTTTTTATTTCATTTTAAATTAATGAATTAATTTAATTTTAAAATTGATAATATTTTATAGTTAAATAAAATAAAAACATATATAAAAATCAAAAAATCATTTATTTGTATAAATAATTTTTTCTTAAAATATTTTATTGTTAAATAAGGAAAAAAAAAATAAATATCCATTAAAATTGACTCTTCTATGAGAACCACCCCTCTATAAGAACCTAAGAGCCATCTATTTGCAAAAAATTAAGGGTTTTGATTACATTTGATTAAAGTTATTTTTCAGGAAATATGAAAGACTTTACTTTAAAAAAATCAAGTGGGCTTTGTTTTTTTATATGAAAAATTAAGGTTTTAATCACATTGGATTAAAGGCATCTTTCGAGAAATATGAATGATTTTGATGATTGCTTTTGATTTTTTATGAATCAATTTTAATGAGAATCATTGATATGTATTTAATTTTTTATTAATTTTGATAAGGTATAGGTGAGTAGATTATAATTTTAGAATGTGTAGAATTGGAAAGGGATTATTTCTTAGAGACGCTCCAGTTATGTTATTTTGTTTTTCTGATTTTTTTGGTATGGTTTAACTTTAGGTTGCTTTAAACTTTAGGTTTTTGCAAATTTATTTTAAATAAATTTTAGGATATAAAAAACCTTTTGGTTGTTTGACTATGGTAATAAATAGAATGTCTATTAGAAACTTTTTTTTTTTAAGAAAATGCTTAAGATTATAGCTCATCGATAAGTGAAATTGGTTTTTCTATTTAATATTTGATAATATTTATCTTTCTATTTGTGTAAATTATACATTTCTTTTTGCTAGTCATGAGATCATTGGCATTCGTAACCTGTGCCTTGAGTAACCTCAACCCAAGAGCATCTAAGAGGTCAAAATCACTACGTGATCACACCCAACTTAGGGCACATCAATCCTTAGCATGGCTAGATTTTTGCCCATGAAATTTTAAAACTGTGACCTTCATATCATGGAGTTTCTTAACAAAACACCTTGTCACCCACTCTTATGTGACCTTCCTATCATAGAGTTTCTTAACAAAACACTTGTCACTCAGTGTTCTACCCACTATGGATACAAATTTTACATTTTTTTTGTTAAATACTATTTCATAATAATTTTATTTTCCTTTAACAATATTATTTAATCTTTACTTTTTTTATCTTTATCATAGAATATCAAAATCATTTTTTCATGATTTCCCAAATTGTAAACCAAAAAAATGGTAAAAATTAACCTCTAGTACATCCATAAATTAACAAGATACATATCAAAATTCATATAAAAAAATTTACTAAATAAAACTTATGCCATAATAATAATAAATAAAATAAAATAAAAAACCATAAATTAATTGCAACCATAAAAAAAACTAAACAATATCAATGATATATATATATATATATATATATATATATATATATATATATATATATATATATATATATATATATATATATAGTTAATTAACATGTAAAAATAAATATCAATTATACTTTTTGATTAAAAAACTATTAAAAGATATCAAATTATAATCGTGTAAAAAAAACTCTTAGTAATTTCCCTTTTTCTTTCAACTAATAAACATAATTACTCTTGAAATTAAACCCTCCCCTCCAGTGATCAAATTTGAAGGGTTGTTGTTAATTTTATTTGGAAGGACATATACTCATCTAACCCTTCAAAGATGAAAGGTTATAAAAAAAAATCATTTCTATTGACAAGTGTATATTAAATAAGCCCTTCATAAAAAAATTCCAAAATAAAATAGTGTTATTCTAAATATTTCAAATCTTAAAAATTTAAAGGGTAGCTACATTAAAACACTATAAAATTTCAAGAGCACTTTTTAATGAAACCAGCTCAAGAAAAGATAGAAAAGATAGATCAACGCCTTAGAATTCAGCCTCTTCGAGGGGGAAACCTCCTTTACATTACATAAATGAACAATTATTGGATGATACAAATGACAAAACCTCCTTTCTATATATAGGAGTCTAAGGAGTCACAATATAATCCAGCCGACCTAACAATAATAATATAAAGCCACAAAAATAACAATAGAGGGATTCTATGGGGCACAGAAATAACAATATGGGGGTAATAGGGGCACAACAATATAAATAAGGGGTATAACTACAATAGTAATGGGGTAATCACTAGTATTATAGGGACCCAACATGCCCCTCTCCTTCAAAAAAGTGTTGTCCTCAACGCTTGAGTAGTTCTAGATACTTCTGCATAGAATTCTCATCCTCCCATGTAGAATCTTCAGCGGATAAGTTCTTCCACTTGATAAGATACTCTGAAATTGATCGATTTCGTAGTTGTCGAGTTCTTGTTTCTGTGACTGCTTCCAGTTCCAATATAATTTTTCCTTCCTCGTCAAGTTCTGGAAATATTGTTTGAATTGGGAGCTTTTCGCATATAACCTTCTTTAAACATGAAACATGGAAAACTGGGTGCAATCGAGAAGCTGCAGGAAGCTCCAATTTGTATGCCATAGTACCAATCTTTTGCAACACCTTGTAGAGACCATAATACTTTGGTGATAATTTATTATCCTTCTTAGCTTGCTTTAGGGACATTTGCTTATATGGTTGTAGCCGTAGGAATACCCAATCACCTACATCAAAACTTCTTTCACTGCGATGTTGATCTGCCTATTGCTTCATTCTATTTTGTGCCAACACGAGGTTATCCTTTAAGAGTTGGAGGACTTGTTGTTGATGTTCGTTGTGATGTTCCACTGCCTGAACCTTAGAATTTTCTCTTAAATATGATGTGATGGATGGTGGTTGATACCCATAAAGTGCCATAAATGGGGTCATTTTTGTTGTTGTATGGAAGGAAGTGTTATACCACCATTCAGCCATAGGCAACCATTTGACCCATTGTGTCTGTTTATCAGATACAAAGCAACGAAGATATCCTTCCAAACATTTGTTTACTATCTCAGTTTTCCCATTAGATTGAGGATGATAAGATGCGCTATGAGCTAACTGCGTACCAAGACAAGAAAATAATTCTGTCCAAAAATTTCCAGTGAAAATGGGATCTCTGTCACTTACAATAATCTTTGGGTTTCCATGTAGCTTTTGAATTGTTTCCATAAATGCAGTAGAAACTGTACTGGCTTTAAATGGATGTGATAATGCACAAAAGTGTGCATACTTGGTAAGTCTGTCAACTACCACCATGATGACACTCTTTCCCTTAGACTTGGGTAAACCTGTGATAAAATCCATTGAAACCTCCTCCCAACGTTGGCTTGGAATGGATAAAGGTTGTAATAGACCCGGTGTCTTAATTGTTTCAACTTTATTTTGTTGGCAAATCAAACATTCTGCCAAAAAATTTTGAATATCTGATTTAAGGCCATCCCAAAAAAATTCCTTCTTAACCCTGTGGTAGGTTTTTAAAAATCCTGAGTGCCCTCCTAAGGGAGAAGTGTGCAATTCCATAAGAATCTTTTGTTTTAGCTGGGAATTCTTACATAGGTATAAGCGATCTTTGTACCATAACGAATCATTTTTCCAGCTAAATGTATCAGAAGTACTGGAATCTTGTTGTAGCTTTCGAATAAGTGCCCACACTTCTTTGTCATTCTTCCATTCCTCCCTTGCTTCGTTTATCCAATCTGGTTGGATAATAGAAATGGCACACAACAATGCTTCCACATCCTCATCCTTTCCTGAGAGTGCATCTGCCACCACATTTTGCTTCCCTTTTTTGTAGATGATTTCAAAGTCATAACCCAACATCTTTGTGACCCACTTTTGTTGCTCTTCAGAGGATAATCTTGTTCTAAAAAGTATATAAGGCTATCATGATCCCTTTTTACCTTGAAGTGTCTTCCCATTAGGTAGGGTCGCCATTTCTTAAGTGCATGGAGTATTGCCAACATTTCCTTCTCATAAATAGCTTTGCTTAAAAACTTTCCCTTGATTGGACGACTTTCAAAAGCAATGGGTCTTTCATCTTGCATTAGAACAACACCAATTCCATTTCCTGAAGCATCAAATTCCACAATAAAGGTTTTTGTGAAGTCCGGTGTAGCTAAGACCGATGCTTGGCACATTGCCTCTTTAAGATGTTCAAAGGCCTTTGTTGCTTCCGGAGTCCATGAAAATGAATCTTTCTTCAATAATGTTGTTAGAGGTGCTACTATTCTCCCATAATTCTTAACAAACTTGCGATAATACCCTGTCAACCCAAGAAATCCTCGCAGATGCTTTATGGATGTGGGGATTTTCCATTCCTTAATGGCTTTAATTTTGCTAGGGTCTACCTTAACTCCTTCATGAGATACAATATGACCCAAATATTCCACCTCCTGGACTCCAAAGAAACATTTGGATCTTTTTGCATATAATTGTTTCTCCTCCAATAGTTGTAGCACCCTGTCAACATGTTCAACATGATCCTTCCAAGACTTGCTGTAGATTAGTATATCATCAAAAAATACTAACACAAATTTTCTAAGGAATGGTTTGAAAATTGAATTCATCAAACCTTGAAATGTTGAAGGTGCATTGGTAAGGCCAAAAGGCATGACCAAAAATTCATAATGACCCTCATGAGTTCTAAATGCCGTTTTCAGAATGTCTTCAATCTTCATTCTGATTTGATGATATCCCGAACGAAGATCCAACTTGGTGAAGTAAATTGATCCATGCAATTCATCCAGTAATTCATCAATGACAGGAATGGGGAACTTATTTTTAATAGTGAGCTTGTTGAGCTCCCTATAATCTGGACACATGCACCATGATCCATCCTTCTTGTGCACCAATACTACTGGAGTTGAGAAAGAACTTTGACTCGGTTGAATTATACCAGCCTCTAGCATTTCTGCAACCATACGTTCAATTTCACTTTTTTGGACATAGGGATATCTGTACGGCCTGATGTTTGGAGGAACACTTCCTGGAATCAGATGAATAGCATGATCATGATCACGCATAGGTGGGAGACCTTTGAGAGTCTCAAATACCTTGGAATGATTGTCCAGGACTTTTTGGAGATCTGGAGAAATAGATGATTCCAATGTGGAAACATCTAGCGAACATAATTGTGCAATTACACCCCTTTGCTCCATTTTTAGAAGCTTTGTCATGCCATTAGAGCTAATTATCTTTCCTGGTTTCCCTGCAATACCCCTTAATTCAACTTCCTTTCCTTTCGTAGAAAATTTGATGAAAAGTTCTTGAAAATTAAAAGCTATTGTACCCAAGGATTGTAGCCATTGGACTCCTAGTACAACATCAGCACCTTCCATTGGAATGGAAAGCATTGGGCTAGTCAATACATATTCTCCCATGGATAGCTTGATATTATGGCACTTTCCAGAGCAATTTATTGTTCCTCCATTTGCAATCATCACTTGACACTCTGGTGCTGGATATAGGAAGCAATTCAATTCTTTTGCTACCCTACAATGAATAAAATTGTGGGTGCTTCCTGAATCAATCAACACTATTACCTTTTTCTTCTTGATTTGTCCTTCTATCTTGATGGTTTGAGGAGTGGTAATTCCCGCCAATGCATTACAAGATATGGTCGGATTTATTTGTTCTTCATCTAGGCTTTGTTCCTGGAGTATATCCTCTTCTTTTGACCTTTCTTGCTCCTTTTCTTCTTCCTCTTCACAATCTATGTAGAATAATTTCTTCTCAGCAAACTTATGACCTTTTGTGTATTTGATATCACAATTGTAACAAAGCCCTTTTGCTCTTTTTTCTTCCAATTGTTGTGGTGTCAACCTTGTAGGTTGTGGAAGACTAGGGGCAACAACACTTCCGTCTTTATAGTTGTGAGTGGTATGCTTCCTAGTTGCCATAATTTTGCTTTCCATTTTTCTTGCTAACCTGAATGCCTTCTCTAATGAATCATGTTCCCAAAGGCGAACATCATGTTGGATATTATCCTTTAAAGACCCTATAACACATCAATCCTATGCTCCTCTGGAATATCTTTTACCCTTATGTTCAATTTTTGGAACTCCTCAATGTGCTCCATTATTGAACCCTTTTGTTTGAGACTTATCAATTGGCTAAAAAAAAGTGTTGCTTTTTGTATCCTCATAATGTGCTATCAATTCTTCCGTAAAAATTGCCCAAGTGATAAATTGTTTATGAGAACAAAGCCATTGATACCATACAAACTGATTTGGTTCCAAATATATAGTTTCCATACGTACCTTTTGTGCGTTTTACACATTATTGAGATCGAAGAATTGCTCCATATGTAATATCCATGTGGCGGGATCCTTGCCATCAAACTTCCTCATATCGATTTTTGGAGAATGGTGATTCTTCAATCCAACATTAGCGTCTATGGAATCAAGATTAACATTTCTTTTGTTCTCATCATGAGTTTCCTTTACTACCTTTTCACCATTAGTAAGTATTTTTTGTAGAAAATTTGTCAAATCTGTCTTCAAATCTGCCATGCCTGTCTTCAAATTTGTGTTCAAATCTATCTTCGAATTGTCCATCTTAGCTTCCATGCCATTCATCTTAGCTTCCACGCCATTTATCTTAGCTTCTGTTAACTTTTGTGAGCATGACATTTGTTGCACTTATTCTTGTAATTTTGATATATCATGTAGCATTTCTTCCTCTTCTTCATGAGTCATGCTAGAGCTTTCAGGTTCCTTACTAGGTGTTTGCATTTTCTTTCCTCGGTGCATCAGTTACCGATAATAATTCTCTACCATGCCCTTTGAATTCCTTCCAAATAAATTTTCAAACCAAGCTTAAGCAAAAATTTAAAAAAATCTACACACCTTTTTTCACTTTGTAGGAGCTTGATATTGCCTCTGATGTATCTCTGTACTTTCCAATCATCTAGTCCTGAAATTGTGACCTGTAGTAGCTCTCTGTGTCCTCTTTCCAATGCTACCAGTCTGATCCAAATTGGATTCTCCAAGAAAGAGTTATGTACAATCTCCTAAGATGACCTGATTATAGACCTTTCCAGAAGAGCGAACTTGTATGAAGTGCCATGTGTACAATTTTTGATCTTTGGTTCTAAAAAAGATATACAAGAAACTACAGTCCGTCCTATTTCTGTACCTTCTTACGAAATTTCAATCTGATTCCCAGAGAGAAGGTTATGACGATTTTCCCCGGGTCACCTGTTTTGAATGTAATTCAGGAGTCTGCAAAAAGACCAACTTCCTCAGATCATATCTCTGCAAATATCGCGCGAAAAGCTATGAAATTCGGATCCAAGGTTCAATGCGATTTCTTCTCAAATGGGTTTTCTTTGCGACTTCTGAAACATGACAGAAAAAAAAGTTATAGCGAAAATGCCACGATGACCTGTTTGGAGCAGCAAAACCCTAGAATCCAAAGCTCTGATACCAAATGTTATGAAACCAGCTCAAGAAAAGATAGAAAAGATAGATCAATGCCTTAGAATTCAGCCTCTTTGAGGGGGAAACCTCCTTTACATTACATAAATGAACAATTGTTGGATGATAAAAATGACAAAACCTCCTTTCTATATATAGGAGTCTAAGGAGTCACAATATAATCCAACCGACCTAACAATAATAATATAAAGCCACAAAAATAACAATAGAGGGATTCTATGGGGCACAGAAATAACAATATGGGGGTAATAGGGGCACAACAATATAAATAAGGGGTATAATTACAATAGTAATGGGGTAATCACTAGTATTATAGGGACCCAACACACTTAGTAAATAAGAAAACATTAATAGTGATTTAATATATACCCTCTATATATTGTTGGCGATTTTTAAGGTAAAATAATTTTATATTGTAAAATTTGAGTGATTCATTTCTATAAAAAATAGAAATTGGCTAATATTTTTCTTGGAAACATCATGGAAAATTAGCCCACTATCAGATATTAGCCCCTAAAATTTTCCATGAAAAAAGGTAAGCATATGTTTATTCTATTCATTCCATGATCTTCAAAAGTATGTAGACTTACATCAATGAAAATATAAATCTATTTTCCCAATGGAAATTGTTCTCTATTTTTCATTTGTTTCCATACATCATAAATAGCATTCCAATTTACCTCATTTAAATCATGAGGTGAGCTAAGAGATATAAACATTAACATATATAGCGTCTCCAATGAAAGTATTGATTTATCATCATTTTTTAATCATATTTAATTTCCAGAAGTCTCTTTCACAAACTGTTGTGATTGTTAGGATAATGTGAATAACTTGTCATAATTGCATCAAATATGGAAAGTCTTCAAACCATTAAGGTTCATATCTACATAGGTCCCATGCTCCATACATATATTTTCTAGTGTATGATTTATAAACAATACAAATAAATTCATCCATTTCACCCAAACATCTAGCAGTATCAACAATAAATGATTCCCCAATGTTAGTTTCTTCACATAAACCTTTCAACGATATTTTTGTTTGACAATTTATGTCATTCACTTATTCATAATATATTTGAGGATTGAAAAACTTAACAGCATTAAATATATGTAAATCTATGAATCTCCTATCTAAAGATTAAATCATCTTTACAACAAAATATTTTCCAAAAATAATACAATCAAATAATGTCCCAGATATTTTCATCTTTGGAAAATGTTTGAACCTCAATGGATGTAAATGTATCATACTTGTGTTTTTATGAAAATTCAAGGGTTTCTCCTTGTGCTTTAACTAAAAAAAGAGATATGTGCACTACACCTACACCAAAAATGCTTCGCAAAAATCGTTTATGAACCATACTAATAGAAACTTCTAAAGTAGTGATAATACATATAATATCAACATGATCATCTTGGAACATTGATTCAACTTATTTAATTCAATGAGTACATCTACAAGTATATGGATGCAAAATTTCATTTGAAATATTGTTTCCAACTCATACATTTGTTTCTCACCTAACTCCCAATCCTTTAACAAAGGATGCATGAATTTATCAAGTCTTTCCATGACCTTTCCTCTAGAGAGCCACCTAAATTTGAAGAATTTGTAAGACCTCTAAATTAGTGATTTGAAATTATTACATTAGCTCCTTCAATTCTCCATGTCTTATAGTTGATTTCCCAAGCTATGAATAAACTTTGTTTTCAAATTTGTCAATATATTGCAACTCTGGAAAATGAGATGAAGCCTCATTGGTTGTTAATGCTTCCCTATGATCTATGCAATGGATATCTAATAAATAAGGAACATCTTGAAAAATCTTAGAACATAATTATTCATGAATACTCCTCATGGAAGATACACCATCCGAACCAAAACCAACAAACTTCACTAAAGATATACCCATTTTTGCTAAAAGAGATCTCACTACATCATGCATACATTGAGTTGTTCCATCCTTTATTTGAAGAAAACATATAAAATTTGTTACACATTGACCTCTTATTCCATTTGTCAAATATGTGGAATAAATGATCAAATGGTGTTCCATAATTCAATCAGTGCTTTCATCAACTAAAATTCAGTAAAACGGGATATCTAAAATCTCCTCTTTTAGTTTGTTCCAATACACCTCTTTAGCAACTTGAAGAAACTATTTTCCTGATATTGTACTTGTTTATGAAAAATATTCATCTGTTAGAAGCATGTGTGGAGTTCATTTATACCTATTCAAGTGAAATATTGACTTATACATTTCTAAAGATAAATCATTTATAACAACAAAATCCATGTTTAGTAATATGAATATTACTTCATTTGCTTTCTCCCTTTAAAAGTTGTAAACAAAATTTATGAGCTTTTGATTTTGCATGGCCACTTAGACCATTGACTTGAAGAGTGGTGCTTCC
This sequence comes from Pinus tabuliformis, assembly GCA_031772625.1. Taxonomy (NCBI): domain Eukaryota; kingdom Viridiplantae; phylum Streptophyta; class Pinopsida; order Pinales; family Pinaceae; genus Pinus; species Pinus tabuliformis. Next base: position 761,475,674 of record CM062808.1, on the reverse strand, counting down.
CACTTTTGAAAATGAAGTACCTCTTTTAAATTTAACACATTAAGAACGTTTTATCATTTCATTACCATTACAATCTTTTACAACATAAGCCCATGGAAATCTTGTATTCCATTTACATTTGAATATTCTTTTGTGTTTCTTTTATGGGTGTTCTTTTTCAACAAGATCTACACTATTTGATTCATCATCTTCATGTAGATGAGCATCAACTTCATTTTGAATATTACATGGTTGATTATAATGTTGTGCGAGACCAAATGCATCAACAATTGAAAGTTTCTTTGTATCCTTCTTAGGACAACCAATATGAGACATGTTTCAAGATCTACAACAAGTCAATAAAAACAATAGAATAAGTAAATACATAAATTAAGAATCTCTTAGCAAGATTGAGGCGAACAAAATTCCACCTTAGCAAGATGCCATAGGATTTGACTATAGATTTCTTGATAGGTTATCCATTGCTTTGTTGAATTATTCTTTGTAACATTAAAGGAAACTTGTGCTTTATGAGAGAGAAGAAATGCTTCATGAAAAATGGCACTTGGACAAGAAATCCATATTGATTTAAGAAACAAATGAAAACAAGAAAGAGTTCAAATGAGAGTGGTATATTTTTGGAGTCCAATACCCTTGGTATAAGACAGATATTATTTTCATAGTTGGTAGATTCATTTAATTATGATGATAAAAATTTCCACCATTAATAATGTTAAATCAGAACATAGCTTGAACACCCATGCCTAGGGTGGAAGGATGGGAAGCAATTGCATTTAGGGTATTTGGCCACAACGTTAATTTCATGGGGTGTGGATTCTATGGTGTGCAAGATACATTGTGTGACCACAAAGGATGCCATTACTTCAAGTAGTGTTACATTAAAAAATCCATAGAATGAAAAACCAAATATAAATGAAGATATGAGGAGGATAACGAAGAATACCTTACAATAGCATCGAACGATAACTTTCCTTCTGTGGATGATGGGTTGCAATTCAAATGAAAAAGGAAAATATGGATTCATGGAAAGAGCTCTCAAGGATAATAAGGGATGAGTGAGAGCATACATGGAGTTTTTGAATGGGTATTAAATGTGCTATGTCGCTCTGTGTCATGTGTAATAGCCACATCATTGTTGCATGTCTCACCATTGCAGGTTACATCATGTCAGTGTAAGTTGGGGGCCTCCCCAAATCATGATATAACTATTAACGCGTATAAGGTCATCCATAATCCAACCGGTCTGCTCAAACTATCACTATTCAAAGTGATTTATGTGTTAGCAAAGACTCTAAACTCTAGTAAACTTAAAAAAATATTGACAAGTTATTAAAAATATTTTCTTTCTTTTGAAATATATAAATTTAATCTAATCTTCATGATTGACGAGTGATTTTGATATTTTAATTTTCTTTTTTTAAGGTTAAATTTTGTTTAGCCTTTCTGAAAAGTGCCAAGAGGCCAAAGAAGGACTGAAAAGGGTTCAATTTTGAATGTTGCTCCCCTCATTAGTTGTCCCTCACTTCTACCTCACTCATGGCCATATCTACCTCACTCATGGCCATAGACAGAGTGCCCCTCTTAACATGCATTAATCTTTCGAGAAATATTTCCACACCCTCGCTGTGCTCCTTCACGAACACGTGCCGAGAAAAGAAATATTCTCTCCATTTCAGGACCTTAATGAACTTGTTATCAGAATTTCCTGAGGGCCTCTCACTTTTGATCAAATTCAGTAATTTTGGGCACCATCATGGACTAGTGTATGCTCCATTATTCTCACCGCGTTGCAACATTCCATTAGCGTAGCCCAATTCCTCGTAGAAGATTATGCCCTTGCGCTATCATTGTTGGTTGCAACCTTCCATTAGCGTAACGCAATTCATCATATAAAATTCAAAATTTTGGCTTCAGGCTGTCATTGTTGGTCACAGTTCCGAGTTCTCTGTGCAGGCATTTGCTTGCTCAAGGATTATTACTCGTTTGAGAATTTCTCAGAGTGACTTAAAAGCCCTGCGCGTTATCATCCTAGTAAAACCTTTCCCACATTTTCGAATGAAATATTTTTTTTAAAATGAAAATTTGAAAATTATAAATTTTAGTATTCCAAAATGAGTGATATAATTTTTTTTGTTTTAATAATACTACCACAATAATATTAATAAATATGATTGATATATGTTATTAGTGTTAATTTAATATATGTTTTATTATTAACTTAATATTATAAATCATAATATTAGACTTTAATATCAAATATTAATATATTAATTATGTATCAAGAAAATATTGTATTAATAAATATTAATATATTAGTATATATTAATTAATATTAAACTTAAGGGAATAATATTAATCTTTATGAATAATAAACCCAAGGGATTGATATTATAAACCCAAGGGAATAAGACACCCAAGGGATTAATACTAAAACACCTAGGAATTATGAACATAATAGAATAATATTAAACCCGAGGGATTAATATTATAAATCCAAGGTATATAAACCCTCTAAATAAATATTATAAACCCTAAAATAAACATGGTTGACCATGATTGACCATGGTTGATTGTCATATTGAGACAATCCTTATAAAAATACAACATTGGACCATGGTTGACCATGCTTTACAATGATTGATTTTCATTTCAAGATAGTCTTCATCCCAATGCAACATTGGACCATGGTTGATTTTCATATTGAGACAGTCTTTGCCACAATGAGACATTGGATCATGGTTGACCAAGATTGATTTTATAACACATGCTTGACCATGATTAACCATGGGTGACCATGGTTGACCATGAAAGATATTATAAACCCAAGGGATTAATACTAAAAACCCAAGGGATTATAAACCCAAGAAAATAATATTAAACCCTAGGGAATAATATAAACCTAAAGTATATAAACCTTAAGATAAATATTATAAACTCTTGAATAAACATGGTTAACCATTGTTGACCATGGTTTATTTTCATAATGAGACAACCTTTATCACAATGAGACATTGGACCATGCTTGTCCATGATTGACGATGGTTGAACATGATTGATTTTATAAACCATGGTTGACAATGATTGTCCATGGTTGATAATGATTGATATTATAAACTGAATGGAACAATAAACCCAATCGATTAATACTAAAACCTCAAGGGATTATAAACCCAAGGGAATAGTATAAACCCCTATGAATATGAACCCTTAGATTAATAAACCCAAGGGATTGGTATTATAAACCCAATGGAATAATATTAAACCATAGGAGTATCAACCCATTAATTAATAAGCCAAAGGGATTGATATTATAAACCAAAAGGAATAATAAACCCAAGGGATTAATACTAAAACCCCAATGGATTATGAACCCAAGGGAATAATATTAAACCCAAGCGACTAATATTATAAACCTAAGGTATATAAACCGTAAGATAAATATAAAAAATGCTAAAATACGCATGGTTGACCATGATTTATTTTCATATTAAGGAAATCCTTGTCAATATGCGATGTTGGAACATGGTTGACCATGCTTAACCATGGTTTATTTTCATATGAAGGCAATTTTTGTCACAATGTGATGTTTGACCATGGTTGGCCATATATGACCATGTTTGATTTTATAAAACATAGTTGATCATGATTGACCATGATTAACAGATTGAGACAATCTTTGTCATAATGCGACATTGGACCATGGTTGAGACAATGATTGATTTTCATATAAAGATAATCTTTGTCACAATGTGACATTATACCATTATTGACCACCATTGATTTTATAAAACATGGTTGACAATGGTTGAATAATATTAAACTCAAGGGACTAATATTATAAACACTAAAATAAACATGGATGACCATGGTTGATTTTCATATTGAAACAATCATTGTCACAATGTGACATTAGACCATGGTTGAACATTACTGATTTTCAAGTCAAGAGAATACCTGTCACAATGCGACATTGGACCATGGTCGACTATGGTTGATTTTCATGTTGACACAATCCTTGTCACAATGTGATGTTGGACCATGGTTGACCATGATTGAATTTATAAAACATGTTTGACCATGATTGACCATAATTGATATTATAAACCCAAGGGTATAATAAGCCCTAAGTATTATAAACCTAAGGGAATATCATTAAACCATGGGAATATTAACCCTTAGATTAATAAACCCAAGGGACTAATAAACCCAAACGATTAATACTAAAACCTTGAGGGATTATGAACCCAATGGAATATTATTAAACCGAATGGAATAATATTAAACCCAATGAAATAATATTATAAACCCAAGGTATATAAACCCTGATATAAATATTATAAACACTAAAATAAATATGGTTGACCATGGTTGATTTTCATAATGAGACAATCCTTGTCACAAAGCGATGTTGGACCATGGTTGACCATGGTTCATTTTCATATTGAGACAATATTTGCCACAATGTGACATTCGACCATGGTTGACCATGTTTGGTTTTATAAAACTTGGTTGACCATGATTGACCACGCTGACCATGGTTGACCATGATTTTTCATGGTTAACCATGACTGATATTATAAACCAAAGGGATTAATATTAAAAACCCAAGGGATTATGAATCCAATGGAATAATATATATTTTTTTTGTAAACAAGGTAGTACTTTCTACATTAGCTTTTTCAAAATTTACATCCCCAACACATCAATTGAATAGCCACCTGCCCGAGGGAAACCAGGTGGCCATCGATCAACATTGTATCCATTCCAAAACTTAAATAAGTTCATCATCATCATTTGTATCTCCCTATTTCCTCTCTCTGGTCTTTCTGTCATAAACATTAAAAAAACTACAGGAAAAAACTAAAGATAAAATAAACTACTCCTCATCTGAGGAGGCTATCTGAAAAGTTTCCTGCTCTTCTGGATTCATCATCTTCTTTCCTTTGTTCTGGGGCTTTACCTCTAGACCTTGGAGTTCTCGTCCCTGCTGAAACAACTTCCACTTTAGCTCGGACAGAGTTTGCTTTATTCGGCCCAAAGCAAGGTTGTTTCTATATGTTTGAATCTGGATGGTTGCCAAGTCCTTCATTATTTCCCCTCTGACCTAATCCGGTTCTTTGTTTTGCTCCTGCAGATTCTCCACTTCTCCTCCCATGTGCTCCTGATGGAGAGTCATAGCGCGAGCGACAATGTGTTTCATGATCCAGTATTGTTGCAAAGTCCTGGTATAAAGAGATTGTCTACCATTTGTAGTGCCTGGGTCTTGAATCAATTCTTCCCACTCATGCAGGGGAAGGTTTCTGCCTTGAAGGTTTTGTCTCAGGTCACGTTCCCAGCTCCAAATCTGTTCCCAGATTTCCTGCGAATTTTCTTTCATGTAGGCTTCCACTAACTTTTTGATCTGTTCTTCTGTTGTTTTTCTTCCTTTATTCTGGTCCGTGCTGCTTGTTCCAGCTTCCTGTTTGATGTTTCTTTTACTTCGCCTGGGTGCCATGTTTTTGCTGTCCAGCTTCCTGATGATCTGATCTTTCCAATGGATTTGCAGAGTTGCAAACCCCTCTCTATGTATTAGACCTATCACAGTATAAACACAATGGTCAGTTTTAACCGTTGGGACAAAGTAATTTGAGGGGATAGCGCTACCACCCCTCTTCATAGGTCTTGTCGAGATATGGCTGATACTTGAAAACAGATCCAAAGCCTCTCTAGAGCTTTCCATTCCTGAATTTTCTTCTTTGAGGGAGACGCTAGGATAGCTGGCATATTTTTTTTGGGCCGCGTGGATCATATTGCGTTCCAGGCCCCTCCCATCTCTCCTAGGTTTTCTTATCCCCCTTCCCAGGTTGGGTTTCTCTGGTTCAGGGTCCCCCTCCCTCTTTTTCCCCAATTCTCTGGTTCCTATGGGATGCATCTGCTTCCACTCTCTGGTGTTCCAGGTTTGCTTTATAACAAGCATTATCTCAGGGTTTAGCCTTCCACAAGCTTCCCATCTATTGCAGGGGTCAAGGAATGATGGGTCCGTCTTTTCCTGTGAGCCCTTTTCCTTACTGTTATGATCTCCCTTCCCACCCATGGAATCTCGGGTTTCTTCCCTAAGCCAGACTACCTTTACTCTGTGACTGATTTTGGAGTGATGCAAATTATTCCTATCTAACTGCATGTCTACTTTTTGCTTCATGCAAGAGCGTTTTTCCAAGTGAGGGGGAGGAATTTTCACATACCCGTCAGTCTGGAATTATTGTTCTATCTTCTACAATTGTCTTTAGTTTTCGACTCGTTCTCTTTCGCCACCTTCCTTCTTCCGCGTCCACATGCACCATGCATGGAAATCCTCATACCTTGTTCTTTTAACATTCCTTTGTCTTAACCTTACCTCCAGCTGTCTCCTTTTCCGACGATCCGTGGCACGCTTTCCAACCCACTTTCCTTGGGATGCTGCCCAAATGTCTTGTCCTCTGTGCTTCATTAATGTTTATATTCTCCCGACTGCTCTTGTTGTCCATGTGCTGACTCCGCATTGCCACTTGGCTCTCCTCTGCTGTCCCTTCTCGGTCCTGCTGTCATGTTCTCCCTGTGCCCACCTCCTTCCATTTTTACCCCCACGCTTCTTGGGTCGGTCCTTTCTCTTTCCTCTTCCGTCATCCAGGTCCTCTCTGTCCTTTCTTCTGTCCTGTGCTTTTTCATGGACGATCTGAGTTGATCTACCTGTGCTTGCCCTCGTCTTTCTGCCCTCCTATCGACATCATTCGAATTCACTTTCTTTCACTGGTCTATCTCAATTGCTTGTTTCATCTGATTCATTTCCTCATTTCGGTTGAGCTCTGCTTCTCCTGCGTCTAATTGGTGCTCTTTGTTTTGGCATCCCCAGTTCTCAAGGAGATCCACTAGGGCATTTCATTCCCTTTTTACATGGGACAAGATGGTATATGCCAGCCATTGAAGTTGCTTTTCAACTTCTGTAATTACCCACGCCGTCCGCCAACTTTTTCTTAATTTTTCCGCAGTTACTCCTTGCTATAGTTGTTTTATGGTGTCTATGACTAGCTTAGAGTCTCCTTCTATCTGCAATCTTTGGTACCCTTCTCATATCGCTATCTCAAGTCCCCTATTTAGTGCGTGATATTCTGCTTCATTGTCAGTAGCAATGCCGCAGTCTATTGCATATACCCTTACAATCCTTCCTTCTTCGTCTTTGAATATCCCTCCTATACCCGCCTCCCCTGGGTTGCCTTTGGCTGCTCCGTCAAAGTTTAGTTTTATGAATCCTTGGGGGGGGGGGGAGGTTCTGTAGCTTTATTCCGCTCTTACCTGTTCTGCGTCTTGTATCTTCCTTGTATTGCTTGTATTTTTTATTTTAATTTCCAATCGATTCATGACGCTTGATTCCTGACCTTTTGTCTTCCAGTCTTCCTCTGTCCAATTTCCCAGAATTATTGTTTCCCTTATATTCCTCATTATTTGGTTCCATATTTCCCCTGTGTCCCTTTTCTCTGTTCTAAATATTGCCCTGTTTCGGGCTTTCCATAGGTTCCACAGGAAAAAACCAATTGACAGGTTCCAAGCATGGTTAAGGATTACATTACGGTACAGTTTGTTGCTCCATAGTTCAATTGTGGTTTTAATACTTTCTAGCTGTCTTTCTATAATCCCAAAGATTTGTTGGTGTTTTTGCCACAGGATGTTGCTAACATTATAGGAGTTGGCGACATGCTCCATGGTTTCCTCTTGCCGTTGGCAAAGCACACAGTGAGAAGGCCCATACGTCCCTTTCCTTCGCAGTTGATCCCAAGTCAGAGCTCTCCCATGTAGCAATGTCCAGGTAAAAAATGCCACTTTTGGCCAGGTTTTTAGTTGCCAGATTCTTTTCCATTTCTTTGTGTCTGCATTTCCAGCTTCTCCTGTTTTCAGTTGGTCAATGGAATAATATTAAACCCAAGGGATTAATATTATAAACCCAAGGTATATAAACTGTAAGATAAATATTATAAACCCTAAAATAAACATGATTGACCATGGTTGATTTTCATATTGAGACAATCCTTGTCACAATACAACATTGGACCATGGTTAACCATGATTGATTTTCATATTGAGGCAATCTTCATCACAATGTGACGTTGGACTATGGTTTATTTTCATATTGAGATAATCTTTGTCAAAATGTGATGTTTGACCATGGTTGACTATGATTTAATAAAACATGGTTGACAAAGCATGACCATGATTGATATTATAAGCCCCATGGATTAATACTGAAACCCAAGGGATTATAAACCCAATAGAACAATATTAAACCCAAGAGAATAATATAAACACAAGGTATATAAACCCTAAGATAAATGTTATAAACCCTTAGATAATCATGGTTGACCATCATTGATTTTCATAATGAGACAATTTTTGTCACAATACGACATTGGACAACAGTTGACCATGATTGATTCTATAAAACATAGTTGACCATGGTTAACTATGATTATCTATAATTGATTATTAATTAATAATAATAATAATAATAATAATAATAATGTTTTACTCCAACCCTAAGTTTCACAATAAACTTTATTATATAAACTAATGGTTATGTTTTTTTAAATAACATAATTTTGAAAAAATTAAATACAACTTTCCTTGAATATTTTTTAATTAATAATTTTTTATTTTTTTTTTCAAAATAAAATGTTTGGTTCTTTTACGAATAAACCACTTGAGGAAAAAAAATTATCATATCTTTTAGAAATATACTCATAAAATTATTGTTTAAAATTTTACCTTATTTAATTAATGATTCGATCAACCAATTTTAATATCAAAATCCCTATAAAACATTCTTAGCCATTTAAATTATTCTTTTTAGAGTTAGTAAAAATACAATAATAACATACATATATAAATATATTATATAAACATATATATTAAATTCAAATTGAAATTCATTTAAATAAAATAAAATAATAATTTAAATAAAATGATAAATTATGCTTTCAACGAGAAACACAATATATGACGTCGAAGGAGCATCTAGTATTGTTTCTAGATAACAAGAAAAAGAAAATGTGTTACACGGTGACAAATGTGAAAATCCCTTGAAATGTATAGCCGTTACAAAACGCAAATCACTTTCATCGTCTCATTGACTATAATATTTAGGTGGGCTACATAATTTTTACAAACACATGCTTTGAGCAATAATATGAGGTACGCTTTGAAAGAGCCTCTAATATTGTTACAAATTAACAAGCAAAACAAAATGTCCAACACCGTGACAAATATGAATATCCCTACTTATAATATTATAAAAATGAAAAACACATTTCCTAAAAATTTCCTACTTCCATTCATGAGTTATAATATATAAAAATGAACAACTCATTTTTAAATGGTTTTTTATATAAATCATATTTAATTTATTACTATTAAAATTTAAATATTAAAAATTAATTTTAATAAATATAATCTTCTGTTTTATTATATAAATATGTGCATGAAAATAATGTCACTATTAACACATAAATATTTGTATGAAGATAACCTAAAATTTGATAATTACAAAAGGTTAGAAATGAACATTTCAGTTTTACCAAATTGAAATGGCATTTTCAAAATAAGATCCACGTTGGAAGATTGGTCTTTTTTTATTAAAAATTATTAAAAATTGAAAATCTTAAGGGATAGAAGTTGTGTCGGTGTAATTATAAATAAATATTTGTTTTATTATAAGTATATATTTTATTTTTAAATATAGAAATGTAAAATAGAGCCATAATTAGAATCTATATATATATATATATATATATATATATATATATATATATATATATTTTAAAATTGAATGGTTACCAATAAAGCTGTTTGGGTTTGACTTGGTTCATAATTCTAATTTTCTAATTTTTTCAAAATTATTTGATATGTCTTGTAAGAATAAGAAAATAACTCCATGAAGAGTTGAAATTAAATAGAAGTATTTAAAAAATTCCTTAACCCAAACGACGCTTTAAAAATAGACCAAATTGACTCCTTGGAAAGTTGAAATTAAATAGAAGAAAATTGCAACATCCACTAACACCATGCTGTACCGTATTTTCAAACAATAGCCATTACAAATTTGTTGTATTTTCAAACTATGACCATTAAACGTGTATGGCATGCTACTGTATTTTCAAACAGTAACTATTACAAATTTGCTTTACGTTTAAAGGTTTAAAGAGTTGCCATTACATCCACTATTACAAATTTGCATTATATTTAAGGATTGCCATTACATCTGGAGGAGTGCCTTATGCTTAGGGAATGCCATTAAATATATATAGAAAAGTTTGATGTATTGCAGATGCATTTTACAATTTCCCATGTAAAGCCTTGATATATAGGTCTCATACCATTCACTTGGCTAGACATTATGTATGTCACAAACTATTATGGAGTAATTGGAATTTAATTATTATGAAGTAGTTGGAGTTAAATGGGCTAGTTGGTTATATGTGAGTAGATTAAAATTTTAGAATGTGTGGAACTGGAAAGGGATTATTTCTTAGAGACACTTGAGTTATGTTATTTTGTTTCACTGAATTTTTTTTGGGCATTGTTAAACTTTAGGTTGCTTTGTTTTACTAAATTCTCTTGGGTATGGCTAAATTTTGAACTTTGGGTTTCTGCAAATTTATTTTAAATAAATTTTAAGAAATAAAAAATTCTTTGGTTGTTTATTTATGGTAGTAAATAAAATGTTTATTAGAAAATTTTAATTTTTTTTAAGAAAATGCTTAAGATTGTAGCTCATTGATAAGTGAAATTGGTTTTTCTATTTAATATTTGATAATATTTATCTTTCTATTTGTGCAAATTATACACTTTTTTTTGCTAGTCATGAGATCATTGGCACCTCAACCCAAGAGTATCTAAGTGGTCAAAATCACTTGGGGATCGCACCCAACTTAGGGCACATCAATCCTTAGCATGGCTATATTTTTGCCTACGAAATTTTAAAATTGTGACTTCATATCCTCAGAGGCATTGCCTTGGTATGGTGGGAAGGCAGGACACAAGCTGACATGAAGAAACATGGTAATATTCTTTCTGTTTGGAGTGAATTTGCTTTTGCAATCAAAAAGCAATTCTATCCACTAGCTTACATGCAGCAAGCCATGATGAGCTGGCAAACTCCTCGCTAATTGAAAGGGCAAAGTATACAAGGTTACACCCAAGAATTTAGGAAAAGAGCTTTGATTCTAGGAATTTCAATAGACTCACCTGAGACTCTGTTGAAGTACATTGGTGGTCTACACAGCTACATGAGGCACACTATCCTCATGTTTAATCCCACTAGTATAGATGAGGTATCTGTTCAAGCTACACATCTAGAAGCCAGAGGAAAGAATGGGAACCCAGAAGTTGGAGGATCATCCAAGCCCATTGCAAGCAAGAATAAGGAGAAAAGAAAACATAAATGGAAAGAAAGGAAGGCCAACACTGCACAGAAAAGAAAGTCGTCATGCACTCACTGTAAGAAGGATGGGCATGATGATGAGCACTGTTGGATTCTGCATCCGGAGCTGAGACCTAAGAAGTCTGAGGGCAAGAAGAAGAAGACCGCTACAACTATTCAGAAAGATTTGGGGTCGGACTCAGGAGATGAAACAACCATTGCAGCCATAGGTATAAAAGGTAAAAATTCTGAACCATCTACTAGAAATTCTGCACAATCTATTAATGATGAAGAAAATGAAAGAAAAAGGCATGAGCTTTTCCATATTCGAGTTATTTCCAAACATCAAAAGATTGATACTTTGTTTGATAGTGGCTCACAAGTAAATCTAATTTCTAAAGAAATTGTAAAGAACTTGGGATTACTGACTACACCTCATAAGAAACGATACCCATTAGGTTGGTTAAGTGATAAAGCACAACTACAAGTGACTAGACAATTTAAACTTAAGTTTTCTTTTGGGTCAGCATTTGTAGATGAGGCTGAGTTAGATATAGTTCCTCTGGATATATGTGGAATTGTTTTAGGAAGTCCCTACTTGTATGATAGAAAAGCTATTTTCTATAGAGCTGAGAACAAGTATCTAGTTGTTAAAGATGGAATCGAATACTCTGTAAGGGCTCATAAGCTCAAGAATAATTACACTCTCATAAACTCAGGGCAAATGAAACGAATTGTAAATTCATGCAAACAATTTTTACTGATAGTTGTAAAGGAAAAGAAACCTGATAAAATCAATGTATTTGAGGGCTATGATGCTAAACAACAAGCTGATTTAGAAAAAGTTGTTTCAGAATATGATATCTTGTTTCAAGAACCTAAAGGTCTGCTCCCCAAAAAGGAAATAGTGCATGATATTAATTTGCAACAAGATGCTCCATTGCCTAACATCAGAATGTACAGGTTGTCTGCTTTAGAGAATGCAGAAATCAAGAAGCAGGTGCAGGTGTTGCTCGAGAAGGGATTCATCAGACCTAGCACATCACCATGTGGGTCTCCAATCGTTTTGGTGAAGAAGAAATATGGCTCGTGGAGAATGTGCATTGATTACCAAGCACTGAATAAGATAACAATAAAAAATCGTTACCCCCTTCCTCGCATAGATGACCTATTAGATCAATTGAAATAAGCTGTTTATTTTTCCAAGTTAGACTTGCATAGTGGATATCATCAGGTCAGAGTTGCAAAACAAGATGCATGGAAGACTGCTTTCAAAACAAAGCAGGGATTGTAAGAGTGGCTGGTTATGCCTTTTGGCTTAACTAATGCTCCTACTACTTTCATGAGAATAATGAATGTTGTACTCAGACCTTTTCTTGATGATTTTGTTATTGTATATCTGGATGACATTCTTATATTTAGCAAAATGCGGGAAGAACATTTAAAGCATGTTAAGTAGACACTAGATGTTTAAAAAGAGAAAAACTTTATGTTAAACTCTCAAAATGTGAATTTGGCAAAACATCTTTGAATTATTTGGGACATATAGTAGGGGGTGGTGAATTGAAGATAGATCCCTCTAAGGTGGCAGTCATTGTAAACTGGCCTAAACCCAAATCTGCTACAGAAGTTAGAATCTTCTTAGGAGCAACACAATATTGGAGAAAGTTCATTTCTAACTTTTCCTTAATTTTAGCTCCCTTACATGTTTTAATAGGATTGAAAAAGGTGTTTCAGTGGGGAGGCAAACAATAGAAAGCCTTCGACACCTTGAAAGAAAAGATTAGTACAGCACCAGTACTAGCACTGCCTGATCTTCAAAGACCATTTGAGATCCAAATGGATGCCAGTGAATATGACATGGGAGCAGTGTTGATACAACACGGTAAACCCATATGTTATCATTCTGAGACATTTAATTCTGTAGTAGTTAACTATCCTATTGGGTTGTGTTATATTTTTTCCACGACTAGCCCACGTAGTTAACCGGGGGTTAGAGGGGGGGAGGTCACAGGGGGTTTGAGGGGTACCTGTAACCCCACTTTATGGGGTCCAGGGCAGTGCCCCGGAAAATTTTGGTTTTGGACCGTATGTTAGGTTGGGCAGACCCACCTATGGTTTTGTGCATGATTTTCGCACATGTTTTTTGGACGTGATGGTTTTCGGTCCATGGTATTAGATGCGATGGTTTTTCGGTCCATGGTATTGGATTCTTCGGCATGTATAAATATGTATTGTAACATTGAAAGGAACATAATGAAAAATCAAGCCGGTGGTCCCGGTTTTGGGATCCAAGGGAAAAACTCTATGTATATGTGTTTTATGTGTTATGCTCTCGCATTGTTTATTTTCTGTGTTTTAGAATTCGTATGCAGGTAATATCTGTACGGGATTAAAACCTACATTTGGTATCAGAGCTATTTTGGCTTCAAGGGGATGCCTTTGTTGCTGAGGGGTTTCGCTTGGGCCTGTGGTAGACCCTGTTTAATGGGAGATCTGCGAGATCGATTTTGTTGGTAAAAGAAGATGGCGAGCAGTGGAAAGAGAGAGATCGAGAAATTTAATGGTCAGAGTTTTGAGTTGTGGAAACTCAAGATGGAGGATCGGTTGGTGGATAAAGATCAATGGATCATGGTAGATCCGGGTACTAAACCAACAAGTGTGTCTGATGAAGAATGGAAGAAGTTGGATCGGAAGGCAAAGAGCACAATACGATTGTGTGTCTTAGATTCAGTATTGCTGAATGTATCAGGGGAAGCTACGGCGAAGGCTTTGTGGGACAAGTTAGGGACTTTGTACCAATCTAAGTCTCTGGTGAATAAATTGTTCCTGCGGAAAAAGCTATTTAATTTGAGGATGAAAGATGGAGACGCGGTGACGGAGCATATGAATGCATTTAATACTGTGGTAAGTCAGTTAGCATATGTTGATATTAAAATTTCAGATGAAGATAAGTGCATCAGTTTATTGTGTTCTCTACTAGATTCGTGGGATAGTCTGGTTATTGCAATAGGCAACAATGAAACTGCCTTGTAGTTTGATGAAATAGTCTCATCCTTGCTGACGGAGGAGATGAGATGGAAAAATATGGAGAGCCAGAATGGGGATGCCTTGTCTGTATGAGGAAGGTCCCAAAACAGAAACAAAAATAAATCATCGAGTGGGAGATCTAAATCTAGAGGGATATCTAAATCCCCAAGAAAACCTGTAAGGGTGGTGTGCTGGAAATACAGAAAGGAAGGACACTACAAAAGGAACTGTAAATCTAAAGATCCTGACAAAGGAAAGGGATCTGATGATGCTCCTTCTGTAGAGGAAAAAACCACCTCAGATGAAGGTGGGGATGTGTACTTGGCTTCTTCAAGTACACATGTAGATCATGAGGCATGGTTGATTGACTCAGGTGCATCCTTTCACTTCACTCCCCATAGAGAGTGGTTCTACGAGCATGAGAAATACGATGGTGGTGATGTCTTCTTAGGGGATGATAGGAAGGCTAGAATCGTTGGTCGTGGAAAAGTAAAGTTGAAGTTGCAAGATGGAAGGGTTAGAAAAATTCCGGGTGTTCTACATATTCCTGCATTAGCCAGAAATCTGATTTCTGTAAGCAAGCTGGATGATGCAGGTGTAAAAACAGTTTTCAAGAAGGATACCTGCAAGATGGTTCGAGGAGCATTGGTATTAATGCGAGGAGTTCAGATTGGAACTCTGTACAAGCTGCAAGGTAGCACTGTTGTTGATGGGTGCAACAACTCTGTGGTTCCTGAAAGTGGAGAAAAAAATCTAGTGGTCTCTGGAGAGAAGACCATGTTGTGGCATCAAAGGCTTGGACATATTGGAGAGAAGGGCATTCGAATACTTCATGGTAAAGGTATGGTAGAAGGTATGAGTAATAGCTCTCTGGATTTTGATTTCTATGAAAATTGTGTATATGGGAAGCATAATCGAGTGAGTTTCCCCTTTGATGGTAAGAGGGCGAAACATATATTAGAGCTTGTGCACAATGATGTGTTTGGACCTGTGAAGGTTCCATCACTGGGTAAGTCTGTGTATTATGTATAATTTGTAGATGACTTCTCAAGGAATACATGGATATATTTCCTTAAGAACAAATCTGAAGTCTTTGACAGGTTTAAAGAATTTAAGGCTCTCGTGGAAAATCAGACAGAGAAGAAAAGAAAGGTGCTGAGGATAGATAATGGTGGAGAGTTTTGCAGCAAGGAATTTGAAGAATTCTATAAGAAGTGTGGTATATCACGGCAAAAGACTACTCCATATACACCTCAGCAAAATGGAGTTGCAGAAAGAATGAACAAGATGTTGATGGAAAGGGCAAGATGCATGCTCAGTGGTGTTGGGTTAGGACATGAATTCTGGGCAGAGGCGGTGGATACTGCATGTTACCTGGTCAACAGGTCACCTTCATCTTGTTGGAGGATAAGACTCCATAAGAGGTATGGACTATTAAGAAACCATCTCTTGCACATCTAAGGGTATTTGGATGTGATGCATATGTACATGTTCTAAAGGAGAAACGGACCAAGTTGGATAGTAAATTTGAAAAGTGCATCTTTATTGGGTATAAGGATGGTTTAAAGGGTTATAAGCTTTGGAACCCAGTAACAAGGAAGGTTGTGTACAGCCGAGATGTGGTGTTCAGAGAGGTGAAAGATGTTATTAAACATGAAGTCCAACCAAAGGAATCTGAGAAGATAGAGTTTGAGTTAAAGGAGGAAGAATCAGACTCTATAGTAGAGGAGGAATCAGAAGATGAAGAACCACAAACACCGAGTGTAAGAAGATCAGTTCGACAAAGAAGGCAGCCAGAAAGGTATAGTCCATCTACTTTCTATTCAAATTTTGCTTTGTCTGTTACTGATAATGATCCCAGAACCATGAAGGAAGCAGTGGATTCAGAGGATGGAAAACTCTGTAAAGAGGCCATGGTTGATGAAATGACATCTTTGCACAAAAATGAGGTTTGGGATCTGGTGGAGTTGCCAGCTGGAAGGAAACCCATTGGCAGCGAATGGGTATTAAAAAAGAAGACAAATGCATAAGGAAAAGTGGAGAAATACAAAGATCGATTGGTAGCAAAAGGTTATTCCTAGGTGTCGGGAATTGATTTTGGTGATATTTTTTCTCCTGTTGCCAGGGTAACTTCTATTAGATTACTTTTATTTGTTGCTGCTGCTTTTGATTTTGAGATAGAACAGATGGATGTGAAGACAACATTTCTTCATAGGGATCTAGAAGAGGAAATCTACATGAAGCAACCTGAAGGCTTTGCGATGAAGGGTAAGAAAGAACTGGTATGCAAGTTAAAGAAGTCTCTGTATGGGTTAAAACAATCACCAAGGATGTGGTATCAGAAATTTGATACATTTATACGGGTACTTGGCTTCACCAGAAGCAAAGCAGATCACTGTATGTATTTTAAATTAATTGGTGACCATGTTATTTATCTGGTATTGTATGTGGATGATATGTTGCTGGTTGGAAATGACAAAGAAATTATCTAGGATTTGAAGACCCAATTATCCTCCAAATTCGACATGAAAGATCTTGGTGCTGCAAACTATATTTTGGGCATGGAAATTAAAAGAGATCGGGCAAAGAGGAAGCTCTGGTTAAACCAGAGGAAGTATGTCGAGACAATACTGTAGAGGTTTAATATGTAGGATAGTAAATTGGTGAAGCTTCCTATTCCTATAGGTGTGAGGTTATCTGCTGAACAGTGTCCCAAAACACAAGAAGAGGAAGAGGACATGTCCCGTGTTTCATATGCAAGTGAAATCGGTAGCCTGATGTATGCAATGGTCTGTACTAGACCAGACATTGCACATGCAGTGCGAGTATTGAGTAGGTTTATGTCAAAACCAGGGAAGGAGCACTGGATAGTAGTGAAGCAGGTTTTCAGGTATTTGCGTGGCACTAGTGATTATGGTTTGTGCTACCAAGGAAGATTAGGATTGGACATAATGTTAGATATTTGTGGCTTTGTTGATGCAGATTGGGCTGGAGATCTGGATCAGAGAAGATCTACAAGTGGGTATGTGTTTAACCTATTTGGAGGTGCAGTCAGTTGGATGAGTAAGAAGCAATCTGTAGTTGCACTATCAACTACAGAGGCAGAATACATGGCAGCCACTCATGCAAGCAAGGAAGCAGTTTGGTTGCAGAGATTGTGTTCAAGTATGGGGTTAGTACAGGGAGATATAAGGATAGACTGTGACAGCCAAAGTGCAATTTTCTTGGCAAAGAACCCCGCATATCATTCAAAGACAAAGCACATTGATGTTTAGTATCACTTTGTGAGGGATATGATAGAAGACAAAAAGGTGTTGCTAGTAAAGGTGGACACTTTAAAGAATACTGCAGATGCATTGACAAAATCTGTGAGCTTTGAGAAGTTCTCTTGGTGTAGAGAAACAATGGGCATTGCAGGGCTAGATAAATGACCAAGCTCTCTTGTGGCCCCCTATGGAAAGAAAACAACAAGTGGGAGAATGTTGGGTTGTGTTATATTCTTTCCACGAGTAGCCCACGTAGTTAACTGGGCGTTAGAGGGGGGGAGGTCACAGGGGATTTGAGGGGTACCTGTAACCCCACTTTATGGGGTTTAGGGCAGCGCCCCAGAAAATTTTGGTTCTGGACCCTATGTTAGCTTGTGCGGACCCACCTATGGTTTTTTGCATGATTTTCACACATGTTTTTTGGACGCGATGGTTTTTTGGTCCATGGCATTGGATGCGATGGTTTTTCGGTCCATGGTATTGGGTTCTTCGACATGTATAAATATGTATTGTAACATTGAAAGGAACATAATGAAAAATCAAGCTGGTAGTCCCAGTTTTGGGATCCAGGGGAAAATATCTGTGTATATGTGTTTTATGTATTATGCTCTTGCATTGTTTATTTTCTGTGTTTTAGAATTCGTATGCAGGTAATATCTATACGGGGTTAAAACCTACATATCCCACATATGATAAAGAATTGTATGCATTAGTACAAAGTGTGAAAAAGTGGAAACATTACTTAATGGGCAAAGAGACAGTTATACATACTGATCATCAACCACTTCAATATCTACACTCCCAAACTAAGTTGCAGCAATCAAGACACTACAGATGGATGGGTTTTCTACAACAGTTTCATTTAGTCATCAGATATAAAAAGGGCATACACAATAAAGTTGCAGATATGTTATCTAGACCTATTATAAATGCATCCACTATACTTAAGCATAATTCAGTACTGCATGAGAGCTACATTGAACAATATGCTCAAGATATAGATTTTAGAGATGTATATGCAACTTTAAGTCAAGGCAAACAAGTAGAAGAATTGGATTATCACATTAAGGACCAACTCTTGTATCATTGTGGGAAGCTATGCATTCCACAAAATGAAAGAGGAAATATGATTCAGGAAGCACACACTTCTCTAATATCAGTTCACTTTGGTGTAAGTAAAACAGTTGCACAACTGCAAAGATTTTGTTATTGGCCAAAAATGAATGAGACCGTTTCTAGATATGTTAGAGGGTGTACCATGTGTGCTAAAAGCAAGACTAGCAATAGAAAACTAGGCTTATACACTCCACTGCCAGTGTCTTCTCATCCTTGGGAAAGTGTTTCCATGGACTTTGTTGGAGGACTGCCTAAATCTAGGAAAGGTCATGACTATTTGTATGTTGTTGTGGATAGGTTCAGCAAAATGTGTATTTTGATACCTTGTAATAAACAGATTACAGCTGAAAAAACTGCAAAGTTGTTCTTTCAGCACATATGGGTTCATTTTGGATTACCCACTTCCATTGTATCTGATTGAGATGCCCGATTTGTTGGGAAGTTTTGGTCGAGTCTATGGGAACTGATGGACACCAAACTGAAGAAAAGCACAGCCTTTCATCCACAGACAGACGGCCAGACAGAAGTAGTCAACAAGACAGTGATCTAGTTGCTCAGAGGCTATTGCAGCAAGTATCCCAAACTTTGGGATGAACATTTGTGTTATGTGCAGCATGCTTACAACCGAGCAAAACATTCTTCTACATAGAGATCTCCTTTTGAGACCTTCTTTGATTTCACACTGAGGTCTCCCTTGGATTTTTTCTTTGGTAAAGACATAGCAGTTGATGGACATAGTGATGTGGACAAGGCAACCAAATTCATTGAAAAAATCTAGGAGATTCACCAGGCAGTACAGGAACAGCTGGAAAAGAGCCAAGCCAAATACAAGGCAAGGCATGACAAGCATCGGATGGAGAATAGTTTCCAAGTTGGTGATCAAGTCTGGCTGTATATTAGCAAGGACAAAATGCAAGGTGAAGGTAAAAAGCTAAAGCTAATAAGGTATGGACCTTTCAAGATAGTTGAGAAAATTGGTGAGAATGCTTTTCGCCTTGATTTACCAATTTACATGCACATCTACTCAGTTGTTAATGCAGACAGCTTGAGACTATTTGAACCCTCATTAATTGAAGATCCTGAAGAGTAGAGTCAACTGCCTTCTATTGATGATCTGTTACCTGAATATCTCAACGAATTGCAGGAAGATATAGTTCTGGACAAGAAGGTGAGAACGATGCGCAGAGGAGATGTTGAGTACCTCAGGATTGGACTAAAGGGTTCAAAGCCAAGCAATGCAAAATGGATAGAGATTGGACAAGTGAGACAACTATACCCTCACTTAGTCGATGCTTGAAAACCAAATTTTGGTGGTCCAAAAGTTTTTTTTTTTAGTGGGAAGGTCGTGATCTGAATTGGATCCTCAAACACTCTTGAAATTTTCCTAAACTCTGTAAAACTCATACCAAAGTCTCGAAGTGCTATGAATGTCGAGCTTATCAGAAATAACCTCTAAACAATGGCAATTTGTGATCAGCACGGAGCAACGAGGACCCTCAGTCAAAGTGCGCAGACTGTTGGCCGATGGTAACTGTGTGCTGGCACAAACTGGCAAAATGGGAAGTTAGATCCAAAAACATAGGAAGCGCTAATCGCGTATCGCAGGGCGTCCCCCTCAGTGAAGAAAAGCCCCGAGCGCTTGGTCACGGGGAAAAGCATAGAACCGCACGGAAATCATCGATTTCGTTAGAAGGTGGGCCTCGCACTAAATCCTGCATGATATCAGAAGGCCCTCAAGTGGTAAGCGGGTTCGATCGAGCCCCGTGCGATTCCATACAACGAGTGACACACGTCCAATAGATGAGAGAGAAGACTGCTCTCATCGCGTAGGTAAAGGTCACGCTACTTACCTGCACGATATGGACGGAGACCATAGGATCTAGAGGCCCCAGATCAATGGCGGAGAAGCAATCTGATGGATGACTGGATTTGACAGGGAAATAGGCTGAGGTGGATAAGATTTGAGATCCGGCATGACCGGTGAGTTGGAAGAGGGAACAATTTCGCGGTAAATCTTGGAGCAATGGAAATAACGACCGTTCAAAGAGAATTGACACCCAGTTCGCGAGGAAACAGGTGGCCACCTCTCTGTGAAGCGTTACAGTGATGATAACGCAGAGCAGGGGAATTCCAGCGGACAGAGGTAGGAGATCTAGAGAGCCGGGAAGCAGAAACGAACAGTCAGGGAGCAGATTGGCTTTAAGCCATGAATAGATGGAGAAAGCAGGAGGGAGAAGAAGAAGGAAAGGAGAGCAGAGAGAGAGAGAAGAAAAAATTGCAGAGAATAGAGAAGCCGAGCTGACCTATAGAGTAAAGGCAGCATCGAGCAGACAGAGACAGAGAGAGTCTGAGAGTCTGTGAACTCCAGAGAAGGCTTGAGTGGTTCAAGCAACTCCTCTATGTATACCTGTCAGGTATTGAGTACCAAATTGGACTCATACCACTGAGACCAGTTGAGGTCGAGATTCAGTAAGGGGATTCTGTGTACGCTAGAGACTTGGGGAATCCAAGTACAATCCTACTGATCATTATCTATTAAGTGAGACTCAATTTGAGCTTACTATTGTAAACTTTGCTTTTTAAGACACAATAGAAAGGCCACCACTGAAGGTTGGAGCAGGAGACGTAGCCCAGGAGGATTGGGTGAACTCCTTATTAAATTTTTTGTGTTTATGTGTTTGCTTACTGTGTACTCTTATTGTTTCAGTCCATGTGTATTTCACAATCTTATCAATCCGTTGCATAAGATAACATAGGCACACCCCAACACTTGAGTTTGTAATACCTTCATTAATTAACTGAGATCATTCACGAGTGATTTCAGATCAATAGGTACAATTTCCTCAAAAAGAGTACGGACAAAGGACCGTCGAGAGCGCAACTGGAGATGCAGTTGAACAAGTGTCTATGAGTTTGCCTATCTACGAGGAAAACAAGTTATTCATAGACAAGGATATCAATATGAAATGATAGGACATCAATGAAACATTCTCAGGCACATTTGAGGAAAATCTGGAAGACTCCATGGTCTATGTCAACATTCACAAATCTGGCATGTACCAGATTGCATGCAGGTATCTCACGTTTCCATGCATAGACATGATCCACTAGAATGTCTCACATATTGATCCCAAGACAATGGTGTTGAGTAGTTCCAGTGGAACACAAATTGCTACCTTTAGGGCGAAGGAATTTTAGGAAATGTATCACTTGCCATAACTAGTGATCACAATGGAGAAACCCTTCAGCAGACCTAGCAATAGTGCAAACTCAAGAGATATCTTGAAGGGCTAGGCGAAAGAGCTAGCCAAGGTTAGGACAACACCTAACCAGGTTTATAAGATGAAGATATTGCGGAAGGCATATCAGTACTTGGTCATATTTGCATGCCGCCTATATGGCCAAGAGAACATAGGAACCTTCCCTTAGAGTTGGGTGATCACGTTGGACCAACTGGACAGCGAAGGAAGGCCTTGCAACTGGTCTGACATGCTGGCTCTCAGGTTGAAGGAACAGGTGACAGAAGCCTGGCATCTACCCAATGCTCAACTAGTAGAGGTATACATGTCCACTTACATACTGGATGTAGTCTGTGCTCGTCAGTAGTTCCCAGGCTTGGCTTGGGTATGGACACCGTGAGAAACCTGTGTGCATACTTATTGTAGATTATTATCTGAATGCATCTTCCATGGATTTATCGTATAGTTATCATCCCACTTTGTCACCCGGTTGTACAAAATCATATTTGAGCAGGATCCACCTTGCATGTCGAAGGCAACGATGGAGGCATTAATCGACATATCAGATTGCTATGCCTCAGCCGTTGGCACCTTCATACAAATGTACAATGCGGAGAAGGCTCCGCATGTTTTACCAAAGTTTTCCATAGACAAGCTCGTCATGCATGAAGTGTCATATCACATCTCGACAAGGTTTTCAGTGAGACTGAACACGAATAAGAAGGCACCTTGGCCTGCTCTTCCTTTTCGGATTGGGTTGTATGAGATTTAGAATCTCTAGCATGATGAGGCTGAGATGGATGTGTTCAAGAGATTCACCTTCGGCAACAAAAGTTGCAATCCATAAGACCTGCAATGCTTAGTGAAGGACCATTGTGTGAGAGTGCAATTACCTTGGATCCACAAGCCGTGTCATTGGCCTAAAGAATAACCATGGATATATTGCTATCACTTCTCCTGACTCAATGAACCGGTCGATATAGTTGTAGAGTGGTTAACAAAGTAGAAGGAAGCAACGTCTCAGAGAGAAGCATCATCAATAGCAGCAGAGGCTCGCAGACCTGTGCATGACAAAGGCAAGAGAAAGGTTGTTGACGGCGCAGAGGCAGAACAAATTGCAAGTTAAAAGCAGATCCACTTGTGTTGAAAGAATTTTTGGAGATTGAGGCTAAGAGGTGACAATGCAACAAGAGGATCGCACAAAGGCTAAGAGAGAAACAAAGGATGGAGGAAATAAAAAAGGAGCTGCAGGAGTTGAAGCGGCAACTTAGGGAAGAACATGAGTTGCGTAGAAGAGAGAAGGAAGCACAACAGGAATAGGTACAACAAGAGGCGGAACATTCACAGATTGATGAAACTACGCCAATACAGGTTATAGACTCATTCGAGAAGCTGGCACAAAGAAGACAGGGTGAAAAGTCGCAGGAGGAGGACTTAGCTCAAGAGATTAAATAGATGATATAGAAGATGGACACAGATATAGTTTAGCTAGAGTCAGATCAAGATGTTGACCTCATGCCTCAGAACCAAGAGGTCACCCCACCGGTTTCCCCAGATCCAGAAGAAGAGAAAGTCCCAAGCGATCAAGGAGACACAGAGATCCTTGAAGACAATATGGAGGTGGAGGTGCACAACATATCTTTTGACGAGTCACAAAACATAGTTGTGGAGTCACACCGAGTGCCCACTCCGAATGTTCACATATCTCCTGCGTAGTTTAAAGAACAAGTGATCGTATCCAATGTGTACAAGCATCCAACAACATTGGCTGATGCTACCAGAGCATATACCAAAGCCACCATCTTCAATGTTCGATTCTTGATAACAAAGAATGAGTGCATGGCTAAGGAGTTACAAGCAGCCAAGTAGGGAGGAGAACAGGTCACAACATCTGCCAGAGCATATTTGAGGAGAGTGATACTGCATGAAGTATCGTCTCTCGAAGTAGTCATGCAGATGTTGTACTCGAGATTTGTCACCGTGCATAAGTCGGCTGTCCATCTCAATGGTTGGAAGCAACATTGTGCTAGGAGAGCACACATCTTGTCAAATCTACATACTATTGTTGATCTCATGCAAACATGGACAATGAGGTACAAGGGAGCCCCATTGCACTTTCCAAATATGATGAAGCCAAAGGTGATAGAGTTGAAGGCACGCATCTGGAGTCAGATCCGGAACTATGAGGAACTCTCACAGTTCATCACCAGTTTGTAGGCTTCACATGCATGGATGTTCATAAGCATGGATGTCATTGTGCACATGCACGTGATCTCATCCATTGACACACTCACCAAGGCTAAGTCAAAGAACCAAGTCCGATTGGATCTGGACATGTTCTTTGATAAGTTGATGTGTGTAGCCACCAACACAAACTT
The DNA here is from genome assembly GCA_031772625.1 of Pinus tabuliformis. Lineage (NCBI taxonomy): Eukaryota > Viridiplantae > Streptophyta > Pinopsida > Pinales > Pinaceae > Pinus > Pinus tabuliformis. The sequence goes on along the minus strand of CM062808.1, from coordinate 761,451,220 downwards.
GGAGATCAGCGCAGACATTATGCATCAGTATGTTGCTGGTCCAGCTTCACTCAAGACTATGATACGCATGTTGTAAAATGATTTGGACAGAGGTGCAAAATCAGTGTACTTGGATGCAACAGAGGCAAGAGTTTGCTTTTAGTAGGATGTCACCATTGAGCACGTAGACACCATAACGGACTACCAAGCTTGGCATCAGTTCACCACCATTGATCATTGCGATGATGTTGAAGAGTTGGCCTTCCCATAGCTGTCCGAGTCTTAGTAATGTCTTGCATGGCTTACTCAAGCCTATTTTGTCTCACATGGGTACATGTGCAGATTGTAATGTAATATCTTGTAAAAGTGAAAGACCAAGTGTCAATAGTAGAGTGTAACAGTCATGTAGTAGTTGAAGAATCATGAGGGTAGGTTAAGAGTCACAAAGGGGAATGTGAAGGGTCACCCCACCCTTTGCTATTTAGACAACCTCATAATTCATTGTACAAGCTTTTGGGAGCCAAGCTTCCTATATGTGTATCTTAGAGAAAGCTTGGAGTGTATTGTAACGAGCCTTGGCTTCTCCACAATGTAGAGCTAGTATATCTGTTTGGAGGAACAGGTGACAGTGACTGTAAAGTTCAGTTGTCGAGACTAGTGGTTGGTCATATTTGTATGTACAATTAGATAATTCACTTTATTAATATAAGAAAGCCAACACATTTCATGCATATGTTTTTATTGTAGTTCAACTTTCTTGATTACTCTAATGATATATGTAGTTGTTGTTTACACATGTATGCATGGAATTTTTCTGTATATGTTTGTATGAATCTTATCGAAATGTGTTGTTGGTATAACCATCACTTTGGATCATTGGCTAACCTTCTTTCGAGCTTGTGATGTTTTGTTGTTCGTGTGTTCCCTTGCAAGATGCGTGCTACCACAGGTTTCCAAGGTGCACACTCATTCCCCTGTTCCATGTGTTAGATCCATTCATGCACCTTCCTTGACTTGTTGCACATGTCACACCATTGCTACCAACAAGGAAATCTTACTCACCTCTGTGCGCAACCACTACCAAGGCGATACCGCACTATCCCACTGCTAGGAATCCTCCACCAAACGGTCTGAGGTCTAGTTGGGACTTATTACCAGTGAGATCCCTTGACATGTTGGCGGGTCCAACACCGTCAATAGAACTTTAATATGACTTTTATGGACATAAAATAAGTTTCAAAATGAACATATGCTCACGAAATCACTAAGTCATGATAAACACACTAACAATATTTGATGAGGCATCTAAGAGGACGAAACATAAGGGAAAAGGACCTCATAACTAATGCACGTAAAGAAAAAAGAACGAGAAAAGGGGCACATGTAACCCCTCGACACCTTAGTTAATAATTTGCATAATAGAGAAGGATGCAACTGCAAGAAGATAATTATGAGAAACTCATAGGTAAGACGCATTAGAGAAACATGGTTGTAAGACTTGGTGACATAATTTTCTTGTTATCTTGGTGAATGTAAGCATGCTCGTACTATTTTAGGTTGTTCCCTTGGATTTTCATAGTTATTTATTTTAATATTTCCTTGTGATTTTGAGACTAGATGGTCTACTAAGAAATATTCGAAGGAGAAGAATAAAAGAAGGAACTCGATAGAACTATAAAATCTTGATCAAGATTTTTTGCATGAAACAAACGATAGAAAATTAACGTGGACATGTTTGGATTCACTCGAGAAAAGCACAATGATAATAATACTTTTCCTCAAACCGTAGTAATGTTGTGAAACAACATCTTTTATTTTGAACCATTGACCGGAGAATCCACAGTATGAAAATTTTTATACCAACGTTTCAAATCCCAAATGGGATCCATCATCAGGGTTTGAGAATGATGATAAAAGAAGAGCAGAATGGATAGAATAAATACTCATGAGGATAAATACTCAGGCAAAGTTTGAAGTCTGTAAAAGATGATATTGACAAGCATCAACTTAAAGGTGTCTATAAAATAGATTGTTCTTGTGGAAAAAGCTACATAGGTGAAACAGGTCGCTCCCTCCAGACAAGACTCAAGGAACATGGCGCTGACATCAGGAATGGAAGATCTCATACCTCATCATTGGCAGAACACTCCTCGAAGACTAAGCACCACATCTGCCTGGAGAACGCATCAATTATGGCAAGGGAAGAGCAGCATCAGAGACGAAAGATCAGAGAAGCACTTGAAATTATTAAGCATCCTTGTAATCTGAACAGATACAATGGTATGGAAATTAGCGGGAGCTGGCTTCCCCTGATCAGGGAAATCAAAAAGCGTCAACCCATCCCCAGGTAAACCTTCAGCAGGTAAGTTATCCCTATCCCTATCCTATTCTATTGGTCAGTACTTTTTATTTATATCATAATTAGAATTATTAGCATTAAAATACTTTAATATATTAAAAAAAAATAAAAATTCATAACTATTAATTAATATATTAATTAATTATAAATACTATTTATTTATAATGAATTAATATAATTTGGTTAAAATTTTTAAAATAAATTTTTTTTATATAGAAATTGATATATTAATATATTAATTAAAATATTTAATTAATTATAAATTATATTTATTTATAATGAATTAATATAATTTGGTTCAAATATTTTAAAATAAATTTTTTTTATATAGAAATTGATATATTAATATATTAATTAAAATATTTAATTAATTATAAATACTATTAATATAATAATTAATATATTTAATTAATTATAAATAATATTACTAATTTTTTTTATTAATATATATTCCTTAATATATTAATTATTATATTAATTAATTATAAATACTATTTATTTATAATGAATTAATATAATTTGGTTCAAATATTTAAAAAAAAAAAAAAAATTATATAGAAATTGATATATTTCCCTAATATTTCCTTAATAATTAATCCTCCCTTCATTTTATTAAAATTGCTCCTTTAACTTAATAATTATCTTTCTAATGCTAGAATATAATAATTTCTATATAACTATTAATTAATATATTAATTATTATATTAATCAATTATAAATATTATTTATAATTATTAATATGACAAATAAATAAATAAATAAATAAATAAATATATATATATATATATATATATATATATATATATATATATATTAAATTAATTTATATAGAAATTAATATATTTTAGTTCAATCTATTATCTAAATTTTTTTTAATATCAATTCTATCTTTAGGTTATAAACCTAGTTATTAAAAATTTTAATAAGATTTCAATAAAACAAAAGAAATTTATTAAAATGAAAAATAAATTAAAAATAAAAATAAAATTAAAATAAATTTAGATTCTAGCCGACCTGTGCTTTTCCTTAAAATTTTTATCCTCATGAGTATTTATTCTATCCATTCTGCTCTTCTTTTATCATCATTCTCAAACCCTGATGATGGATCCCATTTGGGATTTGAAACGTTGGTATAAAAATTTTCATACTGTGGATTCTCCGGTCAATGGTTCAAAAGATACAAACCACAGATCTCTTAAATCCAACATCTTTTATATTATCGAATTTGATGCTTCTTGAAGGACATATCATTGGTGGTGGGCCATCATGGGGAAAGACAATGAATATTCTTAGGAAAGAAGAGAAGGGGATAATGATAACAAGTATAATTATTGGGGAGAAGTATAGTGATATAATTGTCGTATTAGGATAAATTTGTGGTTTATCAACAATTCCAGAGGACCTTGCAGGTCAAATGCATTAAAATAACCTGTTGATGAATTAAATGAATAACATGTGATAGAAAGATATTTAAAAATAAATTTATAATAAATTAATATAGAAGGTAAGGGATAAATCCTATGACTGCATATGTAAACAATTTTCATATAATGTTTATCAAGAACCTATAACACATGAATACAAAGGGCCAAAATTGAAGAAAAACTACAAAGTGGACTCGTGGTCTGTGCTCAAAAGAAAATAGCAAAGTGGACTCTTAGTTTGTGCTCAAAGGAAAATAACAAAGGAGCCCAAGATGGGCATAACTAAGTTTACTTGGATAAGTAGACAACAATATAACTACCTTGAACATGGAAAGAAGAAAAGGTTATCCTAAACCTTTACTTATATATGACTAATGCATATGTAAATTAAACTAAAATAATACTAATGTTGCCGAGTATGAAAATATACTAGTTGCAATCTATCATAAAAGACAAAGAACAACAAATTGTTTCAAAAAATATTAATACCACTAGATGAATAGTGTAAAAAAAATGGTGTTTCTATGATCTAAAATTTACAGTGGAGCCACATAATTGAGTCCTTGGCAATTGACATAATTATCGGGTAATTAAAAGGATTAATTTCTATCGTTGATGAGCTACAATGATGTTGCTAACTCATATTGAGTGCAGGATGTTGACCGTTGTGGGGTTGTGGTACATGGCGATGACCCCTGTTGGGTACATAAATAACAATTGATGGTCTCTGTAATAAAGTTTGATATATATATATATATATATATATATATATATATATATATATATGATTGACAAAAAATGACAACCATAACGACTATGGACCAAATGGAGTATTCCTCATTGAACCTTTGCGTATTCTCGATTAGAGAGAGATTATGCTACCGAAGCAAGCAAACACCCACGAAAAAGAGCAGTGGAAGCACTTTAGCCATAAGAGGCTATCTAGGAGGATGAGTACTTTATGTGCAAGACAAGTTCCAGCCTGTTTTGAGAGCTAGGAAATAACAAGGATGGTGTTTCACTTGAGAGGGGAAAGATGTGATACCCCCTACTGAAAAGTAAAATATTTAATTTACTTTTATTGTAGTGACTTGCTAAACCATGGGCTATGTGGAAAGCCTAATGGAAATTTAAATGTTTAAAGTTATTTTAATTTTATTTAAATTAGGTTACGGAAAGAAATGGAATTTTTAGGGAATAGACACTAAATGAAAAAGTTTTTACTTACCAAACAGGTACACGACAATTACTTCCTTTCCCTAGAGATAAATCGTCTTAGTTGGGAAAAGAAGTTGGAGGGTATAAGAAGAACCTGAGCCAACTAAGAAGGGAGAGAAAGACTATTATTCCCTTCAACATGGTGTTGTTAAGGGAAGGAAGGACACTTCTAGTTAGGGTATTCTTTAGCTAGTTGGAGCCAGTGGAATCCCTAAGATAAATTATGAGTATGTGAGATCCTTGGTTGGACTTGTACAATATTGATGCCCATGGATAAACCTGTCCACTTCAATGTCATATAATTGTTCTGGAAATGGACCACTAGATTGGGGGGAGAGATGATGGTTGTTGGTCTCATTGGTTGGGAGGAGTGGTTTTCTCATTTATAAATTGTCTGGGAGCCTGACCTAAGAAATATAAGTACTTTAATTTGTGAATTCTAGAACATAGAAAATTGTTTGTATTTACTGTAACGAGAAATTTGTGCAAGTCTCTATATATTGGTTATAAAAGAAATGATATTCTTTTCTATTAGAAGAATTTGTGATTTTTTTGGCAGAATTGACATATTTGAGAACACATATGAGTGGAATGATTGTTCTATGTTTCTTTGAATGAGTTTGCAGTAAGTTTAATCGTATGTTTTAAATTTGTATATATAGTATGAGGTTGCATAGTTTAATGGGAATTGATGTCCGATTGTTTTTTTGTATAAAGTATATGACTATAGGGTGAAGGTTAGTTCGGTTAGTTCGAGGCCAAATCTAACAAGGGTCAGGTAGCCCAGAACAATCGACCAATATAAATTAATGGTAGAAGAAAGACAGGTTCTGGGAATTGGATCCCATCTAAACCCAAAGTTAGGATTAAAAAAATACTCTTAAATACTATATTTAAAGGAAAGAAAATTGGAAGTTGTCTCCTGTTAGATTGTGGATATTATAAACAAAATTATGAATGAAAATTAATAGCATAGAAGGAGATAACAGAGCAATGAAAGGAATGTATCATTCCTAGAAAGAAATTAGGTGTCTATAAATACAATCAAGAAACGTGTTGTAAGCTAAATTATTAGTAGTCAAATAAGAAAAATGTGAATGGCCTTCGCGTAGTAAACAGAAAATACCATCAAACATTTCAATCCTGTGACTATACATGGTCTCACACAATAATGATAATAATAAAAGAAAAAATATTATTAACCATAACCATGCAATGCATACATGTACAAAATAATTAAATCTCAAGAAACCTCATTACGAGCAAGCATAATAACCCTACAGTGATTAAAAAGGTGCATAAAGGTGCATAATCGACGGAGGGTTTTAATATCTTTGTCAAATTTCTTAAACAAATCTCTTTTTGACAAGACTATAAATAAAAACCACATGTCTAGGTGGAATACCAAGGTCAAAAGGCCATAAGTCACATGCCAAAGGAGTTATATATATATATATTACAATTACTGAACTAGGGAGAATATTTAACCCTTTAAAATTTCTATTGAAGCCACGGTTTTTATTGAAAGCCATGCATCTATAAATTACAATATTTAGTGTATCTAAAATAGAAACAAAAAAAATATTGATTATGCTAAAACCCTCAATAAAGCAGATTTGTATTCGAGATTTCCAAGTAAAACAATATATGTATATGTATTGCACAATGTATTAAAGTTTAACCTAGAGGTTTGATAAAATAAAACTAATAATAATTATCAAATTTCTTCTCCAAATAGTGCATAAGCCCTAGAAAGCAATTTTGAAAATTCATATATCAACTTTGGAAAAATAATAACATTGCTAAGTGGCTCTCTCTAGCAAACAAAGAAAAGTTCTATATCTAAACATGTAAAGAATTCCCAACAGGGTAGAGGCCGTAGACTATTTAATATATATATATATATATATATATATATATATATATTATTCAACAGTCTGCTGAGTAAACCCTAGACAGTTCGTAGAGACATCAATTTTTCAACAGAAAGGGAAGCTATAGAATTTATAAGAAAATCGTCTTCAACACCTAAAGAAAATGAGAGGCAAATTGTTAGGAGAATAACATGGTTCAAAGACTTAAAATCTTGTATGGATCGTGGAAGGCCGAAGTGCCTCACCTACAAAAGTATGAGCAACAGTTAGGGTTAGCTCCAAATACTAAAATGGAATGATCAAAATAATCGAAAAATAATATGGGTACCCTCTTCCTTGGGAGGCGTTCCTTAACGACGCTAATGAAGAAGAAAGACCGAATTGTTAGTATACCTCTCATAGTAGAAGACGAGAAGCTAATCAGTGACAGAGAAAGACTACTAATAATCTTTACCAGTAGAATTGACCTTCTATAACGAAGCTCTTCAGCTTGAACCTCACCGTTTCCATGGTAGGAGGTCTGGATAAAATATTTGGGGAGGAAATTATGATCGTCTCCCGTAAAATATGATACGAAATCCAGAAAACCCTGATTTAACTAGTAGAGATAAACAGGTAAACAAATGATGGGTGGAGCACGGTGGAAACATTTGTTGAGAAAAGATTGACATAATGCCCTTACTTACAGAGTGAGCGCAGAATAAAAAACCTCCATAACCTAGTTGTAGGGCCACTTCTGAAAAGAGGAATGTGAAAATGAATTGCACGTTGTGATGGAGCGGGAGGGTGGTTACCCTCTAATCGTCCATCACCTAATCTCGTTGTTCATGGAACCCTAAAGCACAAGAACCATTGATCTCATTACACACATGCTCAAGTCATTAACTGCCAATTCGAGATCAGGGAGGAATCTTCAAAACATCGTCTGAAACGATGCGGTAGTTTACATAATGGGTTTCGTGGATATGGATTATGTTGGGGAGGAACTTTGTGAGAATTTGAAGATCTTCGTGCTATAAATTCAAAACTATATGTTATATGTAACCCTATGGCATGTCTTAACCAATAGTTATTGGAATTAGTACATTGGAATTAAGGAAACTTTCACATACTCAATGAAAATATGAGAGGATAGACCAATATTACACCAAACCCAAAGTATAATGTTCTTCTTCAACGAAATGAGGTTAATAACTAGCACAACCACATTTACTAATGTGGTTAATATACGCCGATAGGCGTATATGAAACATATATACAACCACATTTTCCAATGTGGTTGATATACGATGATAGGCTTATTTCAACCACATTAATAATTATTATGAGTATTTTTTTAAATACCAACTATTTATGATTATTAATAACTATATAAATAATAACAATCATATTATTTATATATATTATTATATGAATATTATATTAATATTATAATAATAATATAAACTCATAATAATATTAGTAATATTAATTAATAATACAAATATCTCATAATACTATTATAGCAATATTATATTATCATTATATTATTATAATAATATAATAATATAATAGATATTATATAATAAAAAGCCCCAAGGGTAAGCTCAGTTGGTTAAAATTAGTGCCTCACCATTTGGGAGGTCATAGAGTCCATTTTGCCTAAAGCCCTTCGGGTTAGGCCTTGCTGGTGGGCCGCGGGGCTAGATTCTCTAGTGGTTGATCAGTGCATATTTTTCTATGGACGTAGCGACCACCCATTGACCAAGGTGTCCATGAGCCACAACCAAAATAATAATAATAATAATAATAATAATTATAATAATAATAATAATAATAATTATTATTATTATGATATTATTTTATAATAATAATAATATATTATGATTATTATTATATTATTAAAACAATAATATAAAATAATAATAATAATAATCACAATTATATTGAATTATTATTATTATAATAATAATATTAACTCATAATAAAAACCATGATTCTATAATAATTAGAATTGTGATAAGGGAATTATTATGTGTAATTTTTTAAAGGCCAACTATTTATGATTATTAATAACTATATAAATAATAGCAACAATATTCTTATATATTTATATATTTATGATTATTATATTAATATTATTATAATAATATAAACTCATAATAATATTAGTGATATTAATTAATAATAATAATAATAATAATATTATTATTATTATTATTATTATTATTATTATTCTTAGGCTTTATTATTTCAACCATGTTTATTTTAGTATTTTTAATATTTATCTTAGGGTTTGTAGACATTGGGTTTATAATATTAGTCCCTTTTGTCTAATATTATTCTCTTGGGTAATAATAATATTATATTATTATTATTATAATAATAATGTTATATTATTATTATAATAATAATGTTATATTATTATTACCCAAGGGATTAATACTAAAATCCGAAGGGATTATGAACCTGAGGGAGTAATATTAAACAAAAGGGACTAATAAACCCAGCCATTTAATATTATAAACCCAAGGAATTAGTGAACCCAAGGGATAAATATTAAAAACCTAAGGGATCAAGAAGCATAATGGATTGATATTGCAAACACAAGAGATTAATAAAGATGACCATGATTGATATTATAAACCCAGGTTAATAATAAACCCAAAGGATTAATATTAAAACCCGAAGGGATTATAAACCCAAGGAAATAATATTAAACCCAAGGGACTAATATTATAAACCCAACATTGGTAAACCCTAATATAAATATTAGAAAGACTAAAATAAACATGGTTTATTTTCAGGGTGAGACAATCCTTGTCACAATGTGACATTCAACTATTACTAACCATGGCTGGCTATGATTGTAAATGGTTGACCATGATCGCTATTATAAACCTAAGGGAATAATAAACTGAAGTGATTGATATTATAAACCCAAAGGAATAATAAACCTGAGGGGTTAATACTAAAACCCCAAGGGATTATGAACCCTGGGAATAATATTAAACCCAAGGGACTAATATTATAAACCCAACGAATATAAACCCTAAGATAAATATTATAAACACTAAAATACGCATGGTTGACCATCATTGATTTTCATATTGAGACAATCCTTACCGCAATGCCATGTTGGACCATGGTTGACTATGGTTGACAGTGGAATAATAAACCTAAGCGATTGATATTATAAACCCAAAGGAACAATAAACTCAAATGATTAATACTAAAACCCAAAGGGATTATGAACCTAAGGGAATAATATTAAACTCAAGGGGCTAATATTAAAAAACCAAGGTATATAAACCTAAGTGGAGACAATTTGTTTCGTAATGTAAGATAGGACCATGATTGACCACAGTTGACCATGGTTGGTTATGGTTGACCATGATTGATATTATAAGCCAAGTTAATATTAAACCCAAGGGATTGATATTATGAACCAAAGGGAATTAATAATAAACCCAAGGGATTGACATTATGAACCCAAGGGAAACATAAACCCAAGGGATTATGAAGCCAAGGGAATAATATTAAACCCACGGGACTAATATTAGAAATCCAACATTGGTAAACCCAAATATAAATATTACAAACACTAAAACAAACATGGTTTATTTTCATGGTGACACAATCTTTGTCAAAATGTGACATTCAACCACGGGACTAATATTATAAACCCAACATTGGTAAACCCAAATATAAATACTAAAAACACTAAAATAAACATGGTTTATTTTGATGGTGAGATAATCCTTGTCACAATGTGACATTCAACCATGGTTGACCATGGTTGGATATGATTGACAATGGTTGACCATGATTGATATTATAAACCTAAGGGAATAATAAACCCAATGGATTGATATTATAAACCGAAATGAAGAATAAACCGAAGGGATTAATACTAAAACCCCAAGGGATTATGAACCCAAGGGAATAATATTAAACCCAAAGGACTAATATTATAAACGAAACATTCGTAAACCCAAATATAAATATTACAAAGACTAAAATAAACATGATTTATTTTCATGGTGAGACAATCCTTGTCACAATGTGACATTCAACCATGGTTGACCATGGTTGGCTATGATTGACAATGGTTGACCATGATTGATATTATAAACCTAAGGGAATAATAAACCCAAGGGATTGATATTATAAACCTAAAAGAATAATAAAACTAAGGGATTAATACTAAAACCCCAAGGGATTATGAAACAAATGGAATAATATTAAACCTATGGGACTAATATTATAAACCCAACATTGGTAAACCCAAATATAAATACTACAAACACTAAAATAAACATGTTTTGTTTTGATGGTGAGACAATCCTTGTCATAATGCGACATTCAAACATGGTTGACCATGGTTGGCTACGACTGACAATGGTTGACCATGATTGATATTATAAACCTAAGGGAATAATAAACCCGAGGGATTGATATTATAAACCCAAATGAATAATAAACCCAAGGGATTAATACTAAAACTCCAAGGGATTATGAACCAAAGGGAATAATATTAAACCCAAGGGACTAATATTATAAACCCAACATTCGTAACCACAAATATAAATATTATAAAGACTAAAATAAACATGATTTATTTTCGTGGTGAGACAATCCTTGTCACAATGTGACATTCAACCATGGTTGACCATGTTTGGCTATGATTGACATTGGTTGACCATGGTTGGTTATGATTGATAATGGTTGACCATGATTGATATTATAAACCTAAGGGAATAATAAACCCAAGGGATTGATATTATAAACCCAAATGAATAATAAACCCAAGGGATTAATACTAAATCCCCAAGGGATTATGAACCCAAGTGAATAATATTAAACCCAAGGGACTAATACTATAAACCCAACATTCATAAACCCGGATATAAATGTTACAAAGACTAAAATAAACATGATTTATTTTCATCATGAGACAATATTTGTAAAAATGCAACATTGAACCATGGGACTAATATGGTAAACCCAAATATAAATATTACAATCACTAAAATAAACATTGTTTATTTTCATTGTCAGAGAATCTTGGTCAAAATGAGACATTCAAGCATGGGACTAATATTATAAACCCAACATTGGTAAACCCAAATATAAATACTACAAACACTAAAATAAACATGGTTTATTTTGATGGTGAGACAATCCTTGTCACAATGCGACATTCAACCATGGTTGACCATGGTTAGCTATGATTGACAATGGTTGACCATGATTGATATTATAAACCTATGGGAATAATAAACCCAAGGGATTGATACTATAAACTCAAATAAATAATAAACCCAAAGGATTAATACTAAAACCCCAAATGATTATGAACCAGAGGAAATAATATTAAACCCAAGGGACTAATATTATAAGCCCAACATTCGTAAACCCAAATATAAATATTAAAAAGACTAAAATAAACATGATTTATTTTCATGGTGAGACAATCCTTGTCACAATGTCACATTCAACCATGGTTGACCATGGTTGGCTATGATTGACAATGGTTGACCATGATCGATATTATAAACCTAAGGGAATAATAAACCCAAGGGATTGATATTATAAACCCAAATGAATAATAAATCTAAGGGATTAATAGTAAAACCTTAAGAGATTATGAACCCAAGGGAATAATATTAAACACATGGGACTAATATTATAAACCGAACATTGGTAAACCCAAATATAAATACTACAAACACTAAAATAAACATGTTTTATTTTGATGGTGTGACAATCCTTGTCACAATGGGACATTCAAACATTGTTGGCTATGATTAACCAATGGTTAACCATGATTGATATTATAAACCTAAGGGAATAATAAACCCAAGGGATTGATATTATAAACCCAAATGAATAATAAACCCAATGGATTAATACTAAAACCCCAAGGGATTATGAACCCAAGGGAATAATATTAAACCCAAGGGACTAATATTATAAACCCAACATTCGTAAACCCAAATATATATATATATATACAAAGACTAAAGTAAACATGATTTATTTTCATGGTGAGACAGTCCTCGTCACAATGTGACATTCAACCATGGTTGACAATGTTTGGCTATGATTGAAAATGGTTGACCATGATTAATATTATAAACCTAAGGGAATAATAAACCCAAGGGATTGATACTATAAACCTAAAGGAATAATAAATCTAAGGGATTAATACTAAAACCCCAAGGGATTATGAACCCAAGGGAATAATATTAAAACTATCGGACTAATATTATAAACCCAACATTGGTAAACCCAAATATAAATACTACAAAGACTAAAATAAAAATGTTTTATTTTGATGGTGAGACAATCCTTGTCACAATGCGACATTCAAACATGGTTGACCATGGTTGGCTATGATTGACAATGGTTGACCATGATTGATATTATAAACCTAAGGGAATAATAAACCCAAGGGATTGATATTATAAACCCAAATGAATAATAAACCCAAGGGATTAATACTAAAACTCCAAGGGATTATGAACCCAAGGGAATAATATTAAACCCAAGGGACTAATATTATAAACCCAACATTCGTAAACCCAAATATAAATATTACAAAGACTAAAATAAACATGATTTATTTTCATGGTGAGATAATCCTTGTCACAATGTGACATTCAACCATGGTTGACCATGGTTGGCTATGATGTACAATGGTTGACCATGATCAATATTATAAACATAAAGGAATAATAAACCCAATGTATTTATATTATAAACCTAAAGGAATAATAAAACTAAGGGATTAATAGTAAAAACCCCAAGGGATTATGAACCCGAGGGAATAATATTAAACCCGTGGGACTAATATTATAAACCCAACATTGGTAAACCCAAATATAAATACTACAAACACTAAAATAAACATGTTTTATTTTGATTGTGAGACAATCCTTATCACAATGTTACATTCAAACATGGTTGACCATGATTGATATTATAAACCTAAGGGAATAATAAACCCAAATGAATAATAAACCCAAGGGATTAATACTAAATCCCCAAGGGATTATGAACCCAAGAGAATAATATTAAACCCAAGGGACTAATACTAAAAACCCAACATTCGTAAACACAAATATAAATATTACAAAGACTAAAATAAACATGATTTATTTTCATCGTGAGACAATCTTTGTAAAAATGCAACATTGAAACATGGGACTAATATGGTAAACACAAATATAAATATTACAATCACTAAAATAAACATGGTTTATTTTCATGGTGAGACAATCTTGGTCAAAATGAGACATTCAAGCATGGGGCTAATATTATAAACCCAACATTGGTAAACCCAAACATAAATACTACAACACTAAAAAAAACATGGTTTATTTTGATGGTGAGACAATCCTTGTCACAATGTGACATTCAACCATGGTTGACCATGGTTAGCTATGATTGACAATGGTTGACCATGATTGATATTATAAACCTAAGGGAATAATAAACCCAAGGGATTGATATTATAAACTCAAATAAATAATAAACCCAAGGGATTAATACTAAAACCCCAAATGATTATGAACCCAAGGAAATAATATTAAACCCAAGGGACTAATATTATAAACCCAACATTCGTAAACCCAAATATAAATATTAAAAAGACTAAAATAAACATGATTTATTTTCATGGTGAGACAATCCTTGTCACAATGTCACATTCGACTATGGTTGACCATGGTTGGCTATGATCGACAATGGTTGACCATGATCGATATTATAAACCTAAGGGAATAATAAACCCAAGGGATTGATATTATAAACCCAAATGAATAATAAATTTAAGGGATTAATAGTAAAACCTTAAGAGATTATGAACCCAAGGGAATAATATTAAACACATGGGACTAATATTATAAATCGAACATTGGTAAACCCAAATATAAATACTACAAACACTAAAATAAACATGGTTTATTTTGATGGTGTGACAATCCTTGTCACAACGCGACATTCAAACATTGTTGGCTATGATTAACAATGGTTAACCATGATTGATATTATAAACTTAAGGGAATAATAAACCCAAGGGATTGATATTATAAACCCAAATGAATAATAAACCCAATGGATTAATACTAAAACCCCAAGGGATTATGAACCCAATGGAATAATATTAAATCCAAGGGACTAATATTATAAACCCAACATTCGTAAAACCAAATATAAATATTATAAAGACTAAAATAATGTGACATTCAACCATGGTTGACCATGTTTGGCTATGATTGACAATGGTTGACCATGATTGATATTATAAACCTAAGGGAATAATAAACCCAAGGGATTGATATTATAAACCTAAAGGAATAATAAAACTAAGGGATTAATACTAAAACCCCAAGGGATTATGAACCCAAGGGAATAATATTAAAACTATGGGACTAATATTATAAACCCAACATTGGTAAACCCAAATATAAATACTACAAAGACTAAAATAAACATGTTTTATTTTGATGGTGAGACAATCCTTATCACAATGTGACATTCAAACATGGTTGAGCATTGTTGGCTATGATTTACAATGGTTGACCATGATTGATATTATAAGCCTAAGGGAATAATAAACCCAAGGGATTGATATTATAAACAGAAATGAATAATAAACCCAAGGGATTAATACTAAAACTCCAAGGGATTATGAACCCAAGGGAATAATATTAAACCCAAGTGATTAATATTATAGACCGAACATTTGTAAACCCAAATATAAATATTACAAAGACTAAAATAAACATCATTTATTTTCATGGTGAGACAATCCTTGTCACAATGTGACATTCAACCATGGTTGACCATGGTTGGCTATGATTGACAATGGTTGACCATGATCGATATTATAAACATAAAGGGAATAATAAACCCAATCGATTTATATTATAAACGTAAAGGAATAATAAAGCTAAGGGATTAATAGTAGAAACCCCAAGGGATTATGAGCTTGAGGGAATAATATTAAACCCATGGGACTAATATTATAAACCCAACATTGGTAAACCCAAATATAAATACTACAAACACTAAATTAAACATGTTTTATTTTGATTGTGAGACAATCCTTATCACAATGTTACATTCAAACATGGTTGACCATGATTGATATTATAAACCTAAGGGAATAATAAACCCAAGGGATTGATATTATAAACCCAAATGAATAATAAACCCAAGTGATTAATACTAAATATCGAAGGGATTATGAACCCAAGGGAATAAGATTAAACCCCATGAACTAATATTATAAACTTGACATTCGTAAACCCAAATATAAATATTAAAACGACTAAAATAAACATGATTTATTTTCATGGTGAGACAATGCTTGTCACAATGTGACATTCAACCATGGTTGACCATGATTGATATTATAAACCTAAGGGAATAATAAACCCAAGGGATTGATATTATAAACCCAAATGAATAGTAAACCCAAGGGATTAATACTAAATCCCCAAGGGATTAATACTAAATCCCCAAGGGATCATGAACCCAAGCGAATAATATTGAACCCAAGGGACTAATATTATAAACCCAACATTCTTAAATCTCAATATAAATATTACAAAGACTAAAATAAACATGCTATATTTTCATCGTGAGACAATCTTTGTCAAAATGCGACATTGGACCATGGGAATAATATGGTAAACCCAAATATAAATATTACAATCACTAAAATAAACATGGTTTATTTTCATGGTGAGAAAATCTTGGTCAAAATGAGACATTCAAGCATGGGACTAATATTATAAACCCAAATATAAATACTACAAACACTAAAATAAACATGGTTTATCTTGATGGTGAGACAATCCTTGTCACAATGCGACATTCAACCATGGTTGACCATGGTTGGCTATGTTTGACAATGGTTGACCATGATTGATATTATAAACCTAAGGGAATAATAAACCCAAGGGATTGATATTATAAGCCCAAATGAATAATAAACCCAAGGGATTAATAATAAAACCCCAAGGCATTATGAACCCAAGGGAATAATATTAAACCCAAGGAACTAATATTATAAACCCAACATTCGTAAACCCAAATATAAAATATTAAAAAGAATAAAATAAACATGATTTATTTGCATGGTGCGACAATCCTTGTCACAATGTGACGTTCAACCATGGTTGACCATGGTTGGCTATGATTGACAATGGTTGACCATGATCAATATTATAAACCTAAGGGAATAATAAACCCAAGGGATTGATATTATAAACCCAAAGGAATAATAAAACTAAGGTATTAATACCAAAACCTCAAGTGATTATGAACTCAAGGGAATAATATTAAACCCATGGGACTAATATTATAAACCGAACTTTATTAAATCCAAATATAAATATTACAAACACTGAAATAAGCATGGTTTATTTTGATGGTGAGATCATCCTTGTCACAATGCGACATTCAAACATGGTTGGCTATGATTGAAAATGGTTAACCATGATTGATATTATAAACCTAAGGGAATAATAAATCCAAGGGATTGATATTATAAACCCAAATGAATAATAAACCCAATGGATTAATACTAAAACCCCAAGGGAATATGAACCCAAGGGAATAATATTAAATCCAGGGGACTAATATTATAAACCCAACTTTCGTAAACGCAAATATAAATATTACAAAGACTAAAATAAACATGATTTATTTTCATGGTGAGACAATCCTTGTCACAATGTGACATTCAACTATGGTTGACCATGATTGATATTATAAACCTAAGGGAATAATAAACCCAAGGGATTGATATTATAAAACGAAATGAATAATATTAAACCCAAAGGACTAATATTATAAACCCAACATTCGTAAACCGTAATATAAATATTACAAAGACTAAAATAAACATGATCTATTTTCATGGTGAGACAATCCTTGTCACAAAGTGACATTCAACCATGGTTGACCATGGTTGGCTATGATTGACAATGGTTGACCATGATCAATATTATAAACCTAAGGGAATAATAAACCCAAGGGATTAATATGAGAAACTGAAAGGAATAATAAAACGAAGGGATTAATACTAAAACTCTAAGGGATTATGAACCCAAGGGAATAATATTAAACCTAAGGGACTAATATTATAAACCCAATGCATATAAACCCTAAGATAAATACTATAAACACTAAAATAAACATGATCGACCATCATTGATTTTCATATTGAGACAATCCTTATCATAGTGGGATGTTGGACCATGGTCGACATCATAATAAACCATGTTTGATATTATAAATGCAAAGGAACAATAAACCCTAGGGATTAATACTAAAACCCCAAGGGATTATGAAACCTAAGGGAATAATATTAAACAAAAGGGACTAATAATATAAACCCAAGGGATTGATATTATAACCCCAAAGGAATAATAAACCCAAGAGATTAACACTAAAACCCCAAGGAATTATGAACCCAAGGGAATAATATTAAACCCAAGGGACTAATATTATAAACCCAATGTATATAAACCTTAAGTCAAATATTATAAACACTAAAATAAACATGACTGGCCATCATTATTTTTCTTATTGAGACAATCCTTATCACAATTCCATGTTGGACCATGGTTGACCATGGTTGACATCATAATAAACCATCATTAAACGAGGAATAATAAACCTAAGCGATTGATGTTGGAAAATGATTGATCAGGGTCAAACATGGTTTTTTATTGTTGACCATTGTTGAATAATATTAAACCCTAGGAATATGAACCCTTAGATCAATAAACTGAAAGGATTGATATTATTAACCCAAGGAAATAATAAACCTAAGGGATAAAAATTATAAACCCAATGCATATAAAACCTAGCATGACCATTATAAACCCTAAAATAAACATGGTTGACCATGGTTGATTTCCATATTAGATTAATCTATTGTGATATTGACATAATCATAAATAGTTGGACAAATATTTAACCCTTAATATTGGGGTTTTATAAAACCAAGATATTATTAATATTACAAACCCAAGGCATTAATATTATAAAAACAAATGATTAATAAATGCAAGGGATCAATATACCTAACAAATCAATAAACCCAACGAGCTAATCTTAAAAACCCAAACGATTAATAAACCCCAAGAATTAAGTTTTTAAGGTCACAGGATTAATAAAACCAAGGTATTAAATGATAAACCAAAGGAATTATTAATATTAAAAACTTGAAGAATGAATAAACCCAAGCATTTGATATTATAAACCTAAGGAATTAATAAACCCAAGGGAAAAATATTAGAAACCCAAGGGATCAAAAATGGCAAGGGATCAATATTAAAAACAGAAGGGATTAATAAAACATAGGAATTAATATTTTAAACCCAACAGATTGATCAACCCACATGACTATGAATATTATAAACCTAAGGGATCAATAAACCCTAGGGATTGTTAATATTATGAAAGCAACACGTTAATAAATTGAAGGGATAAACATTGTAAACGTAAGGGATTAATATTAAACCTTAGGACTATTATTTAAACCTTAATATTGGGGATTAATAAACCAAAGGGAATAAATGATAAAACAAAGGAATTATTAATATTACAAACTTAAAGAACAAATAAACCTAATCATTTAATATTATAAACCTAAGGAAATGGTAAACCTAACCTAAGCCCTAAATCCATGGCATCAATATTATAAACATAAATAATTCTATAACACAAAATAATAATAAAAAACATAAACCAAAACCAATATAAGAACCACATTGCAAACCATAAAGCATTAAAACACGATAAACAATCATCACATTAATAATAAGACATTTATATCACTACATTATAAACAATAAGTAAATTTTAAGCCATAAATACATTGATATCAATACATGAATGTATTCATAGTATAAATGTCAAGAATATTGACATAAACACCTAGAACATGAAAGCCCAACAATAATATTATAAATGTAAACAATGTTTTCATTTATGAAAAACGTGAACAAAGTGAAGGGATCCACAGAAAATACCACAACAATCACAAATGCAAGAGAAAAAAATAAAATAGTAACACTACCATTGGAGCAAAGGAACATAAATGCAAAAAACACATCTAAATTGCACACATTGGATTTAAAGAAGAACAACATAATAGGACATTTTAAGACCAGAGATATACAATTTTCTACATAAAAACAACAATGAGAAAAAAATTCAATTTCACCAACATTGCAACCACAGAAAGAACATTGAGTCTTAACATATATTTTTTGTTTTCTTTACATCAAATAATTCCACTACAAAATTGAACTTGAAACACTCCATCAAAAGTCATCTATGGAGTGGCCTCTTCCAAAACACAATCATATTGATGACAAAAGTAGCACCAATTCAAATCAACAGGTAATGATCACGATACTTAACGCTTTCCAACAAATTCCTTCTTGTTCTCCTCCCAGACTCCCTCTGGTGCACATGTAACAAGTATTTTACATGTATTTTTGTTTCATCTAGCTCACAAATATGATCATCAATAAAACCAGAATGGAACCCATGTTTTCTATCAAACTTGTTCCGAAGATAGGAAATAAAACTTATAGCTCCAACAATATTGCGCACTGTTCTAGAATAATAGATGACATCATTATTGTCCATATTTGCATTTGAAAGACAAAAAAACAAAAGCAAAATCAATAAAGACATGCACAAATAAATAAGCACACACACACACACACACACATATATAACATAACACCCCATTTGTATTTATGTTAAAAAACTTAATGCTATAATGTTACGTGAAAAAAAAAAATATCTAGTGTTACATGAACCAAATGATATAAAAATTTCTACAAATATAAGCCTCATTTCACAATACAATAGAAAAAATTGTGGAAATAGAATCAAACTGTCGCAAATATTCAAAAAATGAATATTGGCCATGGTGATGTCCAATATTCAAAACCTCCATTTTTGCATTTCATGATGTAATATGAATCCACAATATTAATATCAATATGAACCAATTATAAAAATGATTTTGAATGATTGGTTCATATAACTCATTGTTTATTTCTGAATGGTCTATTGCAAAGAAAAGAACAATAGGCACTTAAAAAAAGAAAAGTAAATTGAACAACATGAAAACAATGTAAACAACTTTCTCAAATATTACTATGAATATGATGAATTTATTCATCTCATAAATATATGAAAATGATTATTATATTAAAATTAAATTAAAACGACAATAAAAGCAATTCAAAAAACATACTATAAAGAAGGTCACAATATTATTAGTTTTATTTCATAGTGATATGGACTTCAATCACTCCTCTTCTTTCTTCCTAATTGTAACATATGCGCTATCTATCATCTTGGCATAACGTTGAAAAGAGAAAGGTGGTGCAATGCGTAAACCATCTATTGATTTCACTCTTGATATGGTTGTGAAGGTAAGGCCTTGCTGCTCTTTCTTCCCGATATCAACTGACACTCGTTCTAAAGTCAATCCCTGTGACTTGTGGATTGTAAGAGCCCATGCCATTTCCAAAGGAATTTGTTTTCGATTTCCTCTTATCACTAGTGTGATAGGGGCAATGTTTGGATTTCTTGCATCAAATGGAACACCAACATACTTATAAAAAACAATAGTCGTGAACATTGGAAATTGAGGTGGCTTAGAGGTAGGTGTATAAAATATATCCTAAACATAACCAAGTGCACCATTCACCAAGCTAGCTTCAACCCATAAATTACATGTCAACATAACACGCTGAGCACGACACAACAAAAATTCACGGTCCAATTGGTCATGATCAACACCAATGATTTTTGAATGCCTTGAATGCTCAGCAACACATCATGCAATTGGAGAATTTAATGATTTTAACATATGCCTATTATGGAAGGAGACCAAATTATTTGTTGGAAACATGTGAACTACTGCATTAAATAAATATCTTTCTCTAGGATGCAACCTCATATCAGCCCGCGACATAAGAAACTCCCAATCTTCAAGAACAGGTTCTACATTTCTTATGTTATTAGGGACTCTACGAAAACAAGATTGTTTCTCATTATTCCCTTGTTGGCGAAAGATTGTGTCAAGAGTGAAAACAATGTTGAATTTGCTCCACAAGACTTTCCCTACTGTATTAATTGCATACAAAGGCTTATCTGTCACAAGAGGCAATTAGCCAAGGTCACCCACAAGGATGATGGATCTGCCACCAAAAGGACAATTCTTTTTCTCTGGAAATGCTTCTCGTAATCAAGCATCTATTTGCATAAACAACCTTGATCCTAGAAATCTCATTTCATCAATCAATATATATCTAACATGTCGCATTTCTTCTTGTAATACTGCAAGTGACTGCCCCTGTAGTGGTTGCATATTTTTAATTGGAATTTTTATAGATGAGTGTATTGTTTTTGCATGTATATTAAAAGCAGTTATTCTTGTTGGGGAAAGAATAAGGAAAAGGATTCTTCCATTACTTGACGAATTAGAAAGAGCTTCAAAAATAAAATGGATAAGGAAAGACTTCCCAGTTCTCGTAGTGCCCTGAACAATCATAAGAAGAGCTTCACGAATCTCATATTCAGCAAAGTGCCTTAAAACAATTTCAAAAGAAAGTCATTGTTTTTTCAACAAAGAATCTAGAGATGAAAATGTTCTGTTTGAAAGGTCAACAATATCACCCCTTGATTTTGCATTCCTTATAAAATTAATAGCTTCTTCTGCAACATCATCAGAAATAGTTGTACTTTCCAAGTCAAATGATATATTGAAGTCCCTTCGTCTAAGGGTGTGAAGATCAAAAACATTCACATCATTTGGTGGAATGAAGCAAGAGAAAATATGGTATTCTTGAATAACATCTTCAAGATTCATTTCTTGTTTAGAAAAATCAACATCTTCTTCATCTTCAATATTGTTTATAATTGATAGATTTCAATCAACATGCCATGCTCGATTTCAAAAATTCCACCAATTTTCAATAATAATTTCAACTGAAAGGCCAATTTCTATAGGAATGTCACAAAATGGCTTGTACAAGAGCAATTTTGTCCAGCAAAAGGTTTCAAATTCCTCTAAAGCCTCACCAGGAATAGAATAAAACCGTGGCCAAACCCGAACAATAGCATGAACATCTCTAAGGTTCCATGGATATTGTTTACGCTTGCTATCAAATGTCCACGATCTTGTTGTTTCTATCAAAGATAGATGTTCAAGGAAAAAAAGTCTCTTCTAATAATGTTTAACAAAAGTATTCTCAGATGAACATTGCAAGCCATCCCTTGAGGATTTCCTAAAAACCATTCTTCCAACATTTAAGGAAACAAATTTCCAACTACAAATGTTAAACAACAAGAGGTAGCTTAAGCAACATATGGCACGTTTCTTGTGCTCTAATGTCACGATCAACAATCGTTTATGCAAGAAACCTTCTATATGCACATAAAGCATGATCCTTAGGGCCAATAGAATTTGAAATTCTAGTTAACATATGATGATAACTTTCAGGCCTTTTTTCTGCTTTTGATGCATACTTAGCAATATATTTCAAGACAGCGTAGTGAGAAAGCATTGGCTGGAAATCAAAATTTGCACACCACATTGTTAGAAGGTCAATGTTATGTACATTAAGCTTGACATCATTTCTTGTTGCCTCATATTTTTTCTTCCTTGATCATCTATGAACAATCTTCAATCATCACAAAGTTCCCATGGAGCATTGTACCGACATGTCAGAATAGTGCCCTTTTTGCATAAGCAAGAATCTACAGTACACTTTGTGTTCCTTTGCACATGGTTTAACAATTCTTCGTAATCATTATGAGGATTACAAGAGAAAATTTGACCAGTATTCAATACGCAAGGGTCATAATTGAGGCTTCATGGAACCATTATGTTGCGACGATGTATGTCACGTGGATTCCATGCAATTACATATTTGTCGAAGAATATCTTTTCAATTTGTACATCAGAAGCATTTGACCAATCAAGTATTTCCATGTCAGAAGCGCCTTCTAACCATAGGAAACCATCGATATGTGTTGAATCTCTATGTTACCACTCATATATGAAAAAAATGAAGATATAGTTACTACAAAAAATATAAATAGAATCATAATAAAAGTTGACAAAGTATAGAAAACAAATTCAACAACACAAACCTGTACCAGAAGTCTTTAGCTTTAAGATATTTTTGGATAACTTCCTCTCGAAAAATATTGAATCTATGGTGCATAAATGTGGCAACAATATGAGGGTACTGGATAACATTCTCAATTTTCATACGATGCTCATTTAAAGAACGATAATGTGAATGTATGGGCATGAGGTTATGAAACTCTGGCCACTTTGTGTCAGCTTCACTCAAAGTAAAAGATAAAGATGGACATCCTAACTGAGTAATCATGCCAGTCAATTCAGCTCGAATCTTAGTCCAGTATGCCCTTGTACCTCTCACAAAAGAACCAAACCGCATAAGATGCTCAACCAACTTATTATCTGGTAAATTAGATAGTTGGTGACGCAACTCTTCAATTGTTGTAGGTGAGTTATCATGTAAATGTTTCTTTGCAAAAAATGCAGTGCTTTCTTGGCTCTGATGCCGTATTATCATTTTCAATAGGTAATATCGAAAGCGAGGATGGCTTCCAAATATCTGATGATAGTACCTAAGAAGATGCAATGCATACTCATGACGTTCAACACTACAAATACGTTGTTGCAACCAATCTACATCACCAGTGGGGAACAATATTGGGAATGCCATATCTAATAACCCCTTTGTATTATATTCATTCACTGGAGAGGTTCCAATACTGGGCCAATCCATGTCTTGAACATGCGAAGAATCAACATTATCAAGAAATGCTCTAATTTCTTCCACTTCTCTTTGTTTGTTTGGTAGGTGAGAAACAAAAGAAGAAGGATGAGAGGGAAAATGCTCAACAATAAACCCTTAATATTAGCTTCATTGATCTCAGATTCTTCAATATCACAATCAACAAATTTAAGCCTAGAGGAGACATATGTTAATCTTTTGGGGAAAGCATTCACTGAATCATAGTCAATTACAACATCTCGATAATATTGATCATGTTGGATTTTGAAAAGAAATGCAGCCATCACTCAAGATATTTTGACATAAAATTGATAATATTTAGACTGAGCGGCATGTCTCCTCACAATTAGAAAGTCAATATCTTCAACATGTTGGGGAAGACTTTGTACAATTGTAGAAATATCTTGAGGAAATCTAATCGTATGACTAGTATACTTATATTTCCCACCTCGAGCATGTGTCACTTGAAAAATAGGATTCACATGTGTTATTCACAAATTTTCAACTTGAGTAAGAACTCTTAAAATATGAGGCTGCTCACCAGGATCCATGTTATTATATCGACAAAAACGATGGGCTCCTCTTTCACTCTTACATCGTCTGCAAACAGGTCCTTCAGAATATCTCAAAACTTGGATTCCGGGATATGATTCTTGGAAAATGTGGCACATTTGGACAACTGACAAGCTATCTATCTTTGCTCGAAATATTTTATACACTGCAATCTTGTTTTCATCAAAATGAATATGATCTCTACTGGCCGAACCATGTTGAAAACCATTTGGAAGAGTAAAATTTCTTCTAACATGTACTTCATCTTCAAGAACATGAGATTCCCTTCACAAATTTGAAACATGTGGAATGGATCTATGAGAAGGTCTTTCCAAATTTATGGTTTGTATTTTGCAAACCTGAGAGGATGTAAAGGTCTATTTGTCATAAAGTATTTTAAAATTTAATTTCCAACTAATTATAAATGAAAAAAATGAATACGAATCAAATGCATCCAAAATTTACACTTGTGTCTTGATGTCGATGAGGGTTATGAAATGGTTGCTCTTGGCTTCTAACATCAGTGGATGGAACATTTTGGGATGTAGTTTCTATGCCTCTATTCAAATGAGTTGTTTCCTGTTTCAAAAAAGAATGTTATAAAACTAAATTTCCAACAAAGAAAGATTCAAAAATGGAAAAGAAATCAAATACATTGAACATATACATTAATTTTACAATTTGATGTTTTGGATTCCAATTGTCCAATGTAATGAGATGAAATCATGCTTTCTCCATAAAAGGTTACAAAATACAATGTCCAACCAACTGTAAATGAAAAAATGAGAAAAATATCAAATGCACTCAACATTTACATTTGTTTGGTGATGTGGATGAACTTTATGAGATGGTTCCTCTTCACTTCTAACATCAGTAGATGGAACATATACAAAGTTAATTTGTATGTCTCTACTGAAATGAGTTGTGTCTTGTTCGAAGAAAATAAAATACGCCATAAAATTCAATGTCCAACCAATTAAAAATTTTAAAAATGAAAAGAAAATAAAAAACATTGAAAATGTACATTAGTCTGGAAATTTGATCGTCGAGGAGAATGCACAGGAAGGTTATGACATGCTTCATCTTCACTTCTCAGATTAGTAGATGGAACACTTTGGGAATTAATTTCTAGACCTCTACCAAAATGAGTTGTATCCTATTTGAAGAGAATAAAATAACTTATAATTTTAGTAAACAAAACTTTGTAAATAGAGGAATGTAATAAAACAACCACTACTGCAGTAAAAATCAAAATATCATTGTGTTACATCCATTGTTCCATGCAAAATGCTATCAGGGATGACTGATTCTCTTGGTGGGACGACATTACTTTGACAAGCAGGATTGGCAGATCCAATGTTAAGTAATTGTCTCCAAATTATAAAACAAATGGCCAATTAAATTATCATCCAAATCATCACACACAATGTCATCATTACCTCCACCATGGATGTTTTGAAACCTTAGGCCATCAAAACATGCAATTGGACACACGGAAGGGTTAAGGTGGACATTTGCATCCATGTTATCGATATGATATTCTTCCTGATTGCAAGATGTTTCCCCAATGCTATGAACATTTTCAAGAGAGCATCGAACAACAAGATTATGTCGATGAGGAGCATATTCTGATAATGAACTATCAACAGGAAATGTTCTTTCCATTATATCATCCATAGTACGATACTTACGAGGAATTTTAAAATCATTTTCAAGAGTGTCTTCACTCGTTCTTCTAGGATATGTAGCTCTCCTATGCTCATTTATTGAATCCTTATTTTGTTGATACGGTAAACGACAACTTCCATTAGACCTCTCATGTGATTTTGGTGACAAATTTCATTTTCTTGTACGCTTGCTTGTACCTTCATATGACATGTCTACAAGGAATAATAAAATATTCATTATGGAATCATAAACATGGAACATAGAAAATATCTAATATAAACGAACACAAAAGAATGAAAGAGGCACAAGTTTTTTTTTGGAAATCGTAAAAAAAAAAAGAAGTGTATATGTTATTTTTTCCAACCATATAAACATATCAAAATGTATATTGCTTTTTTCCAAATGGCTAAAAACAAAAATGAATTTTTCAAAATGGCTAAAAACATAAATGAATTCTTCCAAATGGCTTAAACAAAAAAGTATAAATTTCCATGTATCATATTATAATAAAAACAAAACCCATACTATTGGGACACAATACTCTAAGAATGATATGACTTGGAAGTATATATAGAAATTTGGAACTATATACGATCAAAATATAAATGAAAATATTAAAATGTACATAAAGATATAACATTGTTTGAGAATCAATGGCAAAAAACAATACAAATAACATGTATAACATAACTCATAGCAATTATGATTATACAAAAAAAGAAAAATGCATAACATCGAGACACATTTACATGTAATTAAGAAAACTTTAGGGGAAACAATATGAAATATTTTACATCATAAAGATCGATACAAGCATAATTTTAAAGTATTACCATAAAGACCCATAGTATGTATAGAGACAAAAATGGAAATATTTTCCACAACCATAGAGAGTATATAAAATGGAAATATTTATAGGAACTCCTAAGAATACTAATATCCTAAGAATCCATATCAATATCCGATGGTGGAATCTCATCAACAGAATCCATACGAGGAGCAATTGGAAAAAAATTTCCATACTCAATCAAATCATTACAATCCTCCAGCATTGGGTACCAAAACCCAGACATCTGTTCATTAGTTGAATTATCAATATCTATTGGAAAACATATTCCAGACATCATGTTGGCGAGGTAAATCCCCTCTGCGGACAAAGGCGATCCCCACTAGCCCAGAATGGGTCTAGCAACAATCAAACAATGCTAACACGCAGGTTCCTAATTACAAATTAAAGGTAAATGATGAGAGCCTTCTTGGATTCCAACGCTAGTGTTGTAGAAGAGTCGACACTCCCGTTCCTTTGCTCCGGCCGGTCACGATCCTCATGATCTTCGTGAATGGACACCTGCACATGCAAAGAACGACACAAATACAAGCATAAAATCCAATAGATGCAATTATATATTGGTCAGAAAAGATATAACTCAAACATCATTACAATGAACAACAAGAGTGGAACCATAATGATAGTCATCTATTATTGATAAACAACAAAGAAGAATACAACCATAGTTCTAACGTAAAATCCTCCTTTGGCTGGGTGATCAGCTACATATGCCTTGCAAAGCTTGTCAGGATTGGGAACAAGCCTCTCTCTCTTTGATTATGAATGCAAAGAAGACTCTTACAGCAATCTCTTAGACTTCTGAAAGTATAATTCTCCCTATGCTCGAACTAGCTTGTTAAAGGCAACGGAACAAGCTTTTATAGATGGAGGAGAAGGAGATAAGATTAATCACACCATCTATGGGATTGGGTTTATCCTCAAAAAGCTATTATGGATAGAGGAAAGGGAGATAAGATTAATCACGACATCCATGGGATTGGCATTATCCTTAAAAATCTTCATGAGTCGAAAGGAAAGAACCTTCGCGCGTGCGTTTGTTAAAAAGCTTTCCCAAACTCGGTTGGCACGGGTATAGCTCTGAGACAGAGCGCCAACTGGCGCGCCCTCTTTGGAGGATTTCCACCATTAGTGTGAGTAATACACTGTGGATCCGCGCTAATGGAAAAAGCGAACTTTTTAAGGATATTCTGCAGGAGATGTCTTCAGGGCATATGAAGTCCATACTTAGGGGAACATAATGCAAGTGTTTTCAAGTTATGTCACTTCTCATAGGTCCCGGAATGAGTCCTCCAAAGTGCGGGAGAGGGGTAACAGGGACGGTGACAAATGGTGACAAATTACTGTGTAACAGATGCCCCCTAAAGCATGAGGCCTGAGAGAGAGAGGGGTGAAATGCTTTACAAGAACACATGCAACTGAAAATGCTGCAGCCAGAGAATCTGCATAGAGAGGTACAACGATATCTCAAGTACATGATATATGTGGTATGGGCGCAGCCATCCATAACAGAGTACATAATAATCTAGATCCAAGGTATGGGCACAGCCATCCGGTGAGGATCGATGAATAGACTCAGGCATGGTCGTAGCCATCCAGTGAATGAGTCATGTAATAATCACAATAATCCACAAAATCGTAGCCTGGATTCCAACAGACAAAATCCAGGGTCTTGCGCTCCATCTCGACCCGAACAAAAGTACAAGTTCAAGCATGCGAATACATGAGTTGAAGTCGTACATGCATGAACATCGTCTGATTACCAGTTAATAATGAAAATTGTTAACAGATGCGAGAGGTACCACCAATAATGACAATGGCCCTCAAGGTACTATAGGTACAATCTACGGTGTGCGAGTCAGTGAGTTGGCGTCAAACACCCGTAGAATCATTCGATCGGAGGCCAATGATGAAAACCTCACGTCGAACACGAAGAACCTGCCATTGAGGCATGTAGGCTCCAAGGCACCGGAAGGGAGTCTCTAGATCAGCTTCCTGGATAATGAGCTCAAGTCGACAGGAAGTGACCTTGATCGAAGGTGGGCCATAGTGTTTCCCACATCATCGACACGAGACAGAGGAAGAATGTTGTGGTGAATCAGAATTATGTGAGCTATTAGAGGGAGGTTGTTATTCTGCAGAGGTCAACTTCTCTTGAACATATTGGCGGCACGATAGTGGACTTGGCAGTATTTGACAGCAATGGATCAAAGGTCATGGTGACGAGGCGATGAGCAGATGAGAGGTAAAACAGGATCACCCAAACCCACGGAGGCAAGTGAAAAACGAGATGAGATGTCCCCACCCAGACACGAATGCAAATAAAGTGCCATGTTCAAGAGCGACATACTGCCGACATGACAATAATTATGGTTCCATTTCCCCCACCATTTCTGGCGAGTACCCCAGTTATTTTTATTAACAAGCTTGACGGGGATAGCATATGCTTGTGAGGCGTCATTTCGACGGAATCCAATGTCATCAGGTTTTAACGAGTCTTACAGAGGAAGAACTCGGCGTCTTTTAATGTTTAGAGAGTTTGAAAAGACAGCAGAAAAGAAAACTCCAAGGGTGTCCTTTTTCATAAAGTTGTGTCTCTCGAGCCCGAAAAAGTATAAAACAATGCTCGAAAGAACTGCCCAACCATTACGATCGAGGAGTACTTTTCATGTTTAGTGACTTCGACCTGAAAAAGTAGAAAAGCGACTGAAATCACGTCGTTTCATAACCATTAACGAGCCTGAAACGACAAGGACCCGACAATCTTTTTGTTTTTACACGGTCGGAAAAGAGTTTAAAGACAACCACCCCTTATTTACGTTTAGCGAGTCAAGAGGAATAACTCGGCAATATTTTCGTCTTTAAACGGTCGGAAAAGAGCTGAAAGCAGACCTCCATTTTTGTTCTCTTTAACGAGTCAAAAATGGAAAAGTACTCGGCAATCTTTTCATCTTTTACGAGTCTGAAAAGAGCTTAAAGGAGACTCGTCCTAGAGGAACGAGTGGTATAAAGGGTAGCAACTGGTTCTGGCAATGGTGGAACTACTCAAAACATGTAATGGTCAAGAGGCTGGCTAATAAAACCACTCATCGTTGCGGTTCCTCAAGAAAGGATAAACAACCAAGTGAAAGCATATGATTGGCCAAAGAGATGGTGGCGATGGAATGAAAGAACCAAGGCTCATCTAACATAATTTAGCAGATAAAAGGCAATCATGAGATGTAAATCAGGTATGGGTTCATTTTTACACAAGCTTGAACCATGGAGAACTCTGCTTAGATTCGGTTTCATGTTTACACAAGCTTGAAACGAAAAACTATGCTTGCTATCAGTTCGCATGCCCCCAGCATAATAACGCAAATCGAGGTACATGCCCCCCAAGCTTCATTGCATTCAACAAAGTGCATGGAATGAAGGTTCACTCTCGAGATCTATGAAAGAATCGACTTTTATTTTACGAGATCTTAATCAAAGACTCGATTTGGAAAGGAGGAGATGTTTCATTTTTTGATGAGGTTGACCTAGGAAAAGAACT
Source organism: Pinus tabuliformis (assembly GCA_031772625.1). Taxonomy (NCBI): domain Eukaryota; kingdom Viridiplantae; phylum Streptophyta; class Pinopsida; order Pinales; family Pinaceae; genus Pinus; species Pinus tabuliformis. Next base: position 761,419,897 of record CM062808.1, on the reverse strand, counting down.
ATCCTCATAACCCTTATTTCATTTTTTAATGAGCTTGACACAAGATTAGGAACTATGCTCAGCCAGAACTAGTTTCATTTTTTAAGGAGCTTGACATAGGAAAATGAATTATGCTCCGACCAAGCCTAGTTTCATTTTGTAAGGATCTTGACATAGGAAAACGAACTATGCTCTGTCCAAACCTAGTTTCATTTTTTAAGGAGCTTGACATAGGAAAATGAACTATGCTCCGTCCGAACTTCATTAGAATGAACAGGAAGTCAGGGCTTCCAAGAGTGCCACTCCGGGTGGAAGGGTAATATCTCGAAAGTCAGGACCCAATGCCCCCAAGACACTATGCATGATGGCGACATCACTGGATCCAGGCACGGGATAAGTGGCCACGTAGTTGATCTGTGGTAGGGCAGATGCAACTGGTGGATGAAAACCAGGAGGGGATGACGACTGCGCAGGAGGCACCCGAGGACGAACGAACGATAATTGATCTATAGTCACTATGCTTCCATCATGTGGAAAGCAAACCACACGGAAAAGTGAAGAGACGAGGGCCCCCATGTCATAAACATAGTCACGGCCAAGGAGAAGACTGAAATCTAAAGCACCTTGGGTAACCGATACGTCTAAATAGACTATTTTTCTCCCAAAGTAATAGGGAACTTTGGAAGGATCCCTAATGGTTGACTAGTTACTCCATCAAAAGCCGTCAGATTCGGTGCGACTGGCACAAGCTGTGGGGAACCCAAAGATTGCCAAGTAGTGGCAGGCATAAGACTAAAAGATGCACCCTCATCCAAAATAGTGCCAGGTATCGCCTTATTATAGGCGTGTATCGTGACCCAGAAAGGCACATGGGATGGAAGGCGGGAGGTAGTCAAACGACTCCAGTCGAAGGAAACGACTGAACTACTTGGTGGGGGAATCGTATGATTGCCCCCTGCTCTAAAGGGACCGAAGCAGGACTCTCAGGAGCAGCTGGGATAGGAGAAGCATTTCCGGATGCAGCAGAACCTGAGGAGACGAGAAGAACATGGGAATGATGCTCTTCCGAAACAGAGTGGTCGACAGGTGGTGAACTCGAGTCGACACTCTTTCCGATCAATGGTTGGTCTGGAACAGGCTTGGCAGAGTTAGGTTCAAGATGAGGAGGCTGGACAAGAGAGGAATCTTGGTTGATCTCTTTGTCAACAGGGGAACGATCTGCGGCTGCAGAGAGACGTTGATAGCCAACGGGTAGTTGGGGTGAAGGAGCTGTGAGACTTTCCAAGACAACGGAGGCTTTATCCATGAGTGGACAAAGGTGAAGGGGATGATTGCCTTCACAGAGTCTACAGGGGATTCGAATCTTCCCTTTTCTCTTACCATTTCCAGCTGATAGGGTAGCATCACCGTGAGCTCCAGAGGACGATGAGGGGCGGGCCGGATCACGAGACCATACTTCTAAGACCCTGGGAATGCCAGTACAATCGCTAAGAAGATGGTCCTCCTTGCATAATCTACAAGGAAATTTGACCTTCCGTGGAGGAGCAGAAGGTGGCCCGGTTGGAGGTGTACTCGAGGGAGTAGCTGCACTTTTAGCCTCTCCCTTAGGAGACTTCTTCTTCTTCGTCTTCTTCTTCTTCTTCTTGGCCACCTGGTTACTCGAATCGAGACTTTCACCAGGCGAAGTAGAAGATGAGGACGTAGAAGTAAGCGAAGAAGGGGAGAGGTCCACCTTAGAATCAACATGATGTTGTTCAGGTGGAGGGACTGATTGACCAAAAGTTGAGACGGCAGGGACCAAAGAGGTTGGGAACAGCCAAACAGGCAACCCAACAGTTAACCCTGGGAGGGACAACGTTGCCATGTAAGGAGCACCAACATTCCCAAAAGGAGTGAAATGACCAGGGTTTCTATCAGAGGGGATCCCTAGGTTGGTGAACCCCGGAAAAGTTTCCATCGAAAAGGAAGCCTACTCAAGCTAACGCAAACAAGATCTAACTGGGTAAATGTGAATCGTGGCCGAATAAATTTTAAGACAAAGGAACCGAACTTGACCTTTTCACTTTTTAAGAGTCGAGAAAAGGACAAAAAGATGACTCTAGTCTCCTTCGAATTTTTAATGAGCCCGAAGTGACAAAATGCTCAGCCGAGCCTTTTCTTTTAGGGAGTCTGAAAAGGATCAAAAGTGACTACTCTGGAGAACTAGGCAAAGGGTTTACCAGACAATCCATAAAACTGCATATACACCTTGGCAATCATATGAAAACCAAGGACTTTCCGTACGGCAGTCAATCTTCCCGAATGCTGTGTTCGGTGCGTTACGGCTTGTAAGGCGGTAGACACGGCTTCCTGTGGCTAAAGGATGATAACCTAGTGGGGTCTCCCCATATACTCGACGGTACGTGGGAGCACAAATCCGTGCTAGAACACTATTGAGACACAAAAGGAGGAATCACCCAACCTTAATGTGAAACAACAGTGACTAGGTTTAACGACGCCGGAACACGTCTCTAGCCTAGACCTCTAGATGTATGCGTTAAGTTCCAATGCATTTTTAGATTCATTCAGTTCATTTTACGGTTGATATTTGATTAGGTTTCAGTTTCCATGTCTTACCGTATGTAATCTCTCACAATTTCCTAAATGCAAGCTATATGCCAAAATATATCATTTCATTCGATGAACGCTAGCTACGAGAGAGTTGAGATCTTTCAATCAAACAAAATGATCATAAAACAATCAACAATGACTCTAATGCAGCTAATGGCAATAAACGAAACTTTTATTTAAAGTCACTAATCGCTAATAACAATGAAAAGCTCTAATTTCCATTAACTACTGCAACGCAAAAGAGATTGTTCGTTTTCTTTTCGATGGCAAAATGCACTAAACAAATTTTGAGAGATAATAACAAAGAGCAAAAGAAACAAATTTCACTCAATGAAAACACAATCAAGTCCATGAAACACCAAGACAATCTTTCAAAACCAAGAGAAGATCTCAAAGACCTCAATGGGCAATGTAATATAAGCCCAAAACGAAGCCAAGTGGAATCCAACTGAAAAGAAGAGAATCACTCGAATAACACAATAAAAAGCTTTAACAATCATTGAACAAGTGCAAGAGAGTAACCAAAAAGTCGACTGGACCAACAGAAGGCCAAAACTCCTAAGGAAGGCTCGATGCACAAAGCCACTAGATGCCCTAGGGCTAAAACGTGAAATCAGCAGAAAAAAGCAAACACCCAAAGGGTAAAGGCCAAGAACCAGTCAAACAAGACTCTAACACACTCAAGTGATTGAGAGGAAGTATCCAGACACAAAAACCAAGCTTGGAAGGCTCAAAACAGGCAAACTCTAAAAGGTTCCTTGGGTTGGTGCGACTTTCAGGCTAAAAGTGGCGCCAATTGAGGATTGGCGCGGGCTGTACATTGACAAGCTGCGCCAACTGGCATGACTGTCATGCAAAAAAGAGCACCAATTGAGTTTGCTATGCTAAAATAAAAAACAAGCAATCCAAGACTAGGCCAGCAGTATCCACGCAGACCAGGCAGTAAGAGACAGCAAAGAATCCAACCCAGAAAGCTATATAAGCAATCAAAACAAGCGAAAACCAAAGAGACAAGACAAACTCCAAGTTGTTTAGTTCGTAAACCAAACTAGAGATTGATTGAAGTGGCATTGATCTACTTCGCTAATGCAAAGCAATAGCGTTTCGAAGGCTATCTGACCGTACTTCAGGCTCCGTCTAAAGTTTACAAATCAAACAACAAGCTAATTCCCCAGTGGAGTCGCCAAATTGTTGGCGAGGTAAATCCCCTCTGTGGACAGAGGCGATCCCCACTAGCCTAGAATGGGTCTAGCAACAATCAAACAATGCTAACACGCAGATTCTTAATTACAAATTAAAGGTAAATAATGAGAGCCTACTTGGATTCCAACGCTAGTGTTGTAGAAGAGTCGACACTCTCGTTCCTTTACTCTGGCCGGTCACAATCCTCACGATATTCGTGAATGGACACCTGCACATGCAAAGAACAACACAAATACAAGCATAAAATCCAATAGATGCAATTATATATTGGTCAGAAAAGATATAACTCAAACATCATTACAATGAACAACAAGAGTGGAACCATAATGATAGTCATTTATTATTGATAAACAACAAAGAAGAATACAACCATAGTTCTGACGTCAAATCCTCCTTTGGCTGGGTGATCAGCTACATATGCCTTCCAAAGCTTGTCGGGATTGGGAACAAGCCTCTCTCTCTTTGATTATGAATGAAAATAAGACTCTTACAGCAATCTCTTAGACTTCTGAAAGTATAATTCTCCCTATGCTCGAACTAGCTTGTCAAAGGCAACGGAACAAGCTTTTATAGATGGAGGAGAAGGAGATAAGATCAATCACACCATCTATGGGATTGGGTTTATCCTGAAAAAGCTATTATGGATAGAGGAAAGGGAGATAAGATTAATCACGACATCCATGGGATTGGCATTATCCTTAAAAAGCTTCATGAGTCGAAAGGAAAGAACCTTCGCGCGTGCGTTTGTTAAAAAGCTTTCCCAAACTCAGTTGGCGCGGGTATAGCTCTGAGACAGAGCGCCAACTGGCGCGCCCTCTTTGGAGGATTTCCCCCATTAGTGCGAGTAATACACTGTGGATCCGTGCTAATGGAAAAAGGGAACTTTTTAAGGATATTCTGCAGGAGATGTCTTCAGGGCATATGAAGTCCATACTTAGGGGAACATAATGCAATTGTTTTCAAGTTATGTCACTTCTCAAAGGCCCCGGAATGAGTCCTCCAAAGTGCGGGAGAGGGGTAACAAGGACGGTGACAAATGGTGACAAATTACTGTGTAACACATCATGTCATGTAATAGGAAAGGAACTTCACTGTAGTTGCACATAAGAAATATACCATGGACTATTCGAAATGGAAGATAACCAAGACATTTGTTATTTATATCTGCAGAAGTTTCTTCCAACAACTTCCATCTGAAACCCCAATCATATTCAAAGTAGTCAATTCTTCATTCAACGCACAGTTGACCAAATTGGAAATGATCTAATTCTTCAATTGACCATACAAAAGTGGAGCCATCATTGACAAGGCATATCAACTGATCCATGTATATTGCTAACGACATACACTGTATGTCAGTGATTGGAACAAATGAAAAACCCCATTCATTTTTTATTACATCAAACCAATAGATTGTATACCCGTACCGAGGATAATATTCATACTCCTTGTCCAGATAAAGCCAAAACAATTTACTTTTATAAAACACACCATTCTTAGGGGGTGAAGTGCCACCAAATGGAACAACAGCCCTTTTCCATACCCTATCAAGACTACTGCAAACATAAAATTTAGAATACATTCTATCATACATATGTTTTAGAACAACCCAGTCATATTTTCTACTGCTTACATTTTCCAATAATGAAAATAATCCCCACTCTCCAATTTGTAGTGGCCCTGTGTTTTTAAGGGCCTTTGTAAATGGATTCCTTATGAAATAGTTGAGTGTATGGGAGCATTCTTTTGGTAAGCATAAAACCACCATTGGTCCAACAGTAGACACTATTTTGTATCTTGAATCTACGAATCGCAAATGAAATGAGATATGTGCCCATTTTGATTAAGGTATTCAGGAGAAAAATAATTGTCTTCACTATTGAGGAAAGGAACCATAAACCCAAATTTGTTTGTAGAGACATGGTTGGAACGTAACAAGAAATAAGGGTTTTGTAAAACATTCTTCCATTTCTTACAAATAGTGCTAAACTTTATCACAACCGATAAAGGCAGCCAGAGGAAGACAAGTTCAATGATTTCGAACGAAAGAAAACTCCAAATAGATGGATTGATGATCAAACAATGAAATCACCTAAAAAAAAAATTGATATCAACAAAACAATTTAATGTTGAATAAAATTAAAAGTAATATACATACATAATTTACCATTTACACACAGAAAAACTTCACATATACAAATTTCATCAAATCAAATGAGCGATCATAACATTATTACAGAACCAAATGCAATTCCACAATTTTTTAAACCTAATCTCAATAATCCAAGATTATTAATGTTATTAAACCAATAATTATGTTTATATTAAGGTCTATGTTTAATATTGATGCTATAATTTTTCTACAAATATATTTATAATATCAAATAAGAACAACTCATTAGGTAGGTTTCCATCAAGGACAATGTACCTAATTCACAATGCCAACAAAAAATTTCCTAGAAAACACAATTTTATCTTTTTGTTGAACAACACAATTTTCCATTGTGTTAAGGATAAAAAATGTTAAACCTAAACTAAAATTTTTAATATAATGTATCCGTAAATATCAAATTAAAATGATATTATTAAATTTTTAAAACAACACATTCATATATATTAATTTTTTCTTATTTAAAATTACTCTAAAATCATTTTACTTATTTATTAATAAAACAATAGATTGTTAATATCATAAGATAATCCTTGTAATGCACTGCATTAATATCACAACTTAATCATTGTAATGGACTACATTAATATCTACATGATTATGATTATATGGTATATGGAGGTTAAATTAATAAATATCAAGAAATTTAAATAATAAACAATCACATTCATATTTTTAATTATTTATCTTTCAAAACTTAATGATATTTAATATCAATATTATAATAATAAGTCACAATTGTTGGCTCTAAACCTAAACTAAATTTTTTAATATAATGAATCCAAAAATATCAAATTAAAATGATATTATTAAATTTCTAAAACAACACATTCATATATATTAATTTTTTTCATATTTAAAATTACTCTAAAAACATTTTACTTATTTATTAATAAAACAATAGATTGTTAATATCATAAGATAATCCTTGTAATGGACTACATTAATATCACAACGTAATCATTGTAATGGACTACATTAATATCTACATGATTATGATTATGTGGTATATCGAGGTTAAATTAATAAATATTAGGAAATTTAAGTAATAAACAATCGCATTCATATTTTTAATTATTTATCTTTCAAAACTTAATGATATTTAATATCAATATTATAATAATAAGTCACAATTGTTGGCTCTAAACCTAAACTAAAATTTTTAATATAATGTATCCAGAAATATCAAATTAAAATGATATTAATTAATTTCTATAAAAACACATTGATATATATTAATTTTTTTCATATTTAAAATTACTCTAAAATCATTTTACTTATTTATTAATAAAATAATAGATTATTAATATCATAAGATAATCCTTGTAATGGACTGCATTAATATCACAACTTAATCATTGTAATGGACTACATTAATATCTACATGATTATGATTATGTGGTATATAGAGGTTAAATTAATAAATATTAGGAAATTTAAATAATAAACAATCACATTCATATTTTTAATTATTTGTCTTTCAAAACTTAATGATATTTAATATCAATATTATAATAATAAGTCACAATGGTTGGCTCTAAACCTAAACTAAAATTTTTAATATAATGAATCCAAAAATATCAAATTAAAATGATATGATTAAATTTCTAAAACAACACATTCCTATCTATTAGTATGTTTTAATTTTGTGAGATTTTTCAACATAATTTTATATATTTATAAAAAAAAATTAATTATTTGAATTTCTTAACAATTTTTTTTTACTCAATCATATAATGAATCCAGAAATATCAAATTAAAATGATATTATTAAATTTCTAAAACAACACATTCATATATATTAATTTTTTCCATATTTAAAATTACTCTAAATTATTTTACTTATTTATTAATAAAACTATAGATTGTTAAGATAATCCTTGTAATGGACTGCATTAATATCACAACCTAATCATTGTAATAGAATACATTAATATCTACATGATTATGTGGCCTTCTTCAGCACATAGATCTACAATTGGACGGACCAAAACCACAAAAGAACTATTGAAGAACCCTCTCCTTTTAAGATAGACAGAACTGCGCCTAATTGACTTCCTTCCTAGACCATAACTCTTCCTCCTTCCTTGGTGCTGCACCTCTTCCTAAGATCTATTTCTTCTCTAGAAATTTTTTTCACTCCACATATGGAATCCTTTATAGGTGTGTAGACCGAGCATCTCTTTATGTTCTTTTTTCATACTTTTGTTTCAGTGACTTTGCGTTATCCTTGTCCATCCACAAATCCATATTTAACCATTCAAATAAATAAATAAATTATTTAGGTTCTAAACCCATTGCTTTGGGTCTAAAACTTCAATATTGGGTAAATTTCCCAACCAATTATTTTTTATGGGTTTCTTTCTTTCGGAAATACTTTCCTAGTTATCCAAAATTTCAACATCTTTTAGATAATTATCTATTATTTTTTATTTGAGTAAATATTTTAGGAAAAAAGTAAATACACCATTGAATTTGATATCTAATGATTTTTTATTATATATGTAAATAATGTCTATTGTAGAGTTTATTGAATTTCAATTGGATATTGAAGAATATTTACAAATAAAATGTTCTCTATTAGATTGTAGAGTTGAAAAGTTATTTGTTTAAAATGTTCATGGGATATGCATCTATAAATCTATATACCAATTCACCTTATGCTAATGGACCACAATAACCAAATTCACTTTAAGTACAAAAAGGAATACATAAATTCCTTAAATCCATTATAATCCTCACACCTTAGTGCAATTAAATATGGATAACAGATGTGAAAGTTGGAAAATTAGATATTATTGTGACAATGAAGTAATATTTATCCCAAATAACTTGATGAATCTTCAACCATCATTGATCTAACGTTTGCTTTCTTGAAGAAGAAAAAAGTGACTACATGCACATTCTAGATTCTCATACATTTTAGTGATATTTGGGGAAGGATTTTAGTAAAATAATTGGATACAACTATGAACTCCACACCTAACAAGGTCTTCTTCAAGGAGGAAATGTCTATATCTCTCTCTAGATTTTCTCTCATAATACCAAAATCAAATGTTTAAATTCAACCTTAAATTCCTATTCCATATAGATCTAAATATTTTGAGTAATTTTAAAAGGGCTATCTATCTCAACAAATCAAATCAAAAAGAGAATTTAAATGCATTGATAATTGGCTAATAGAAATAGATACTTTGAGCAATTTTAAAAGGGATATCTATCTCAACAAATCAAAAAATTGAATTGAAATATATTGATAGCTTGCTAATAGAAATGCATATACCTTTGATGATGATGTCAATGCAATTTTCTAATAGAATAAGAAAGAGAATTGAAATATATTGATGTCTTGCTAATGGAAATGGACACTTTGAGAAATTTTAAAAGGGATATTGATCTGAAAAAATAAAAAAAAGAGAATTTAAATATATTGATAACTTGCTAATGGAAATGGATATACTTTTGATGATGTTGTTAATGCCAAAAGAGAATTTAAATATATTGATAACTTGCTAATACAAATAGATATACCTTTGATCACATTGCCAATTTCATTTTCTAATAGATGCAATGTGAAATTTTCAGGAGTAAGACATCCATCCAATTGAATATAATAGTGTTTAAGAGCTATATCTAGAATTAGAAAATTCTTAAGGTTATTTAGATCTACAAGGATTTAGGATGGATTTTTTCAAAAGAATAGTTTACAAGGCTTTTAAACATTTAACTCTTTAAATGGAGTTAGGTTTTAGTCCTTTGTTCTAAGTTTATAATATTATTCTTTTACAAATTCAAAAACAACTCAATATAATTTTAGGTTTATAATATATATCATTAAATGAAAATCCTTAGGATGGCATAGAATAAGAGATTTTAGGTTTTTTTTTTAATATATTTGAAGTGGAATGGATATATGCCATTTTTTTTAATATATTTGAAGTGGAGTGTGTTTTCCATTAAACAAAGAATAGAGAAAAGTAGAAAAATGTGTGGTATGCTTTGCAGTGAATAGAGAAAAGTAGAAAAAGGTGTGACATGCTTTACAATGAACAGTGAATAGAACAACATATAGCTGGTAGTAGAAATCTCAATTCAATGTTTCATATATTGAGTTTTTGTAAATTTTAGAAGCCAGATTCCACTTGTTTGGGTGCAAAAGTTAATTTATAGTGCCACATAGTTAATTTTATGTTTCAATAATTTATAGTGTTTTTTGGTTTATGAGTAATTTATAGTCAACAATTATGAGCAATTTAGGTTAATTATGAGTAATTTAGATTCATGAATAATTATGAGTAATTATAAGTAACTATGTGTTATTTAGCTTTATGAGTAATTGACTAATTCTATGTTTCAGTTTTTAGGTTTATGAGTAATTTCTAGTAATTCAAGTATATGAGTAAACTAGTTCTGATTTAAATATTTATTAATTATTTGTTATTTAAACAATTTTTCATTTAATAAATATTGTTTTAATCATTATTGCAAAGCTTATCTAATTTCATTAGTATAAACCTTAAGATTATTGTCAAATTAAATCATGAATAATGAATGCTGCATAGCTAATTTTATATTTCAATAATTTATAGGGTATTTAGGTTTATGCATAATTTATAGTAGACAATTATAAGTAACTTAGATTTATGACTAATTATCATTAACTATGAGTTATTTAGCTTATGAGTAATTGACTAATTTTATGCTTTAGTTTTAATTTATACTAATTTAGGTATTTGAATAAACAATTTTTTAGTTAATAAATAATGTTGATTAAATATTTATGAATTATTTATAATTTAAATAATTTCTCATTTAATAAATACTTTTTCAACCATTATTACAGAGCTTAACTGATTTCCTTAAAATTAGTATAAATCTTAAGATAATTGTCAAATTAAATAATGAATAATTAATCAGTTGGTGTATATACTTTATTTGCAAATGTTTTGATGAAGCTTTAGTTGGTGTATATACATTTTTTGCAAACGTTTGATGAAGCAAAAAATGTGAAATGCTCAAAATATTTTCATGAGCATAGAAATTAATAAATGTGAGTTTGTTAAAAGCAAACACATAATAATAGCGCTAGGGAAAGAAGATGAAATGGTAATAGCATGCCATTATTAAAATAGTTGTGTAATTAATAATGTTGTTTAAAGCAAGGTATATCAAAATTATTTGGAAAACCGAACACTGACATGGCATTTGGAAAATCCAACAATAACAACAAGTCAAGGGAATTCCATCATCAAATACATTAAACACCTGTTGCAATGTAGCAGATGGAACGATAGTAATCTAAACTCACAAGTTTCTAATGTAACCCACATAATTCAACACACAAAGTCACTTATTCCAATTTTATTTCTAATTTGATTTTTCCCTCACTAATCCCAATACATATTTCATAAATGGTTATACATATCTTCATAAAGTAGCTATAATATAATAATAAAAAATAATCAAAAACATTAATTAACAAAATCATTCAAATACCATGATCAGTTCAAGCTTGGTGAGAGAATGGCAGAAACCTCCTGGAACCGATTCGCAGCTGTGACCCTCGCCTCTGCGGCCAAGCGGGCTCGCAATGGTTTTCTGATATTAGGTAGCCGCAACGGCTCTGGTCATCTCCCCCAAGAAGCAACCTGATATGACGATGGAAGTCGATGCATGCTAAGGGGAACAGACCCTCTTGGACCTGCAAACGTGAGTCCTGTTCGAAATGAGCTATCATTTAATGAATCAAGTGGATCAAATGCAGTAGACCCTGGCGATCTAGGAACGGGGTTGGGCAAATCGGTTGGTAGTGGCTTAGCTGTCTCAGCCTTCCCTATTGACCTTCGACAAACCGACCCTGTCATCTGCATGTACCGAATGGCAGCCGCTAAGAAGAACAGCCAAGAGATCAGCCCAGATTTTCGTTTCCAGACCTATGCGGCAGCCGTGTGGCAGGAGAGAAACCTGAACATAGACAAAGACAGAGCACGCAGATTTCAAGGCACTGTTACTGTGGTAAGGGCAATTCCGTTTTTTCTTTCCTACATACCCAATCTTGCCCAAGATGCGTTTGCAGGGTCAATGCACAGAACTGGATTGGGCATCCCAACCACGGAAGGCTGTTAGATGCTCAAATCTGCCATTGAACCACCAAATCAGATGCTCAGAAGAACAGGAAGCCTTAAAAAAACCCAGATCTGTGAGCATGCAACCGTCAGGCAGCAACCTCAGAAGGGCACAAATCCCAGAGAAGCGGACTTCACACAGCTCCTCTTAAAAGCACCGATAGGTAGAAGTTACTGTGTGAAATTATGGAGAGGCAGTAGTATCCTGGAACTACAGAATAGAATACAAACCCTTCTCGGCATCCCAGAACAAGGGCAAAACCTGATCTACAAGGGGCGCAGTCTACAGGACCACTACACCCTCTAGGAATACAATATAACCACAGATTCGACAATCATCATAAACCTGCGTCTGCGAGGAGGATGCTCGGGATCTAGTTCAAAGAATACAGACTCCTTCAAGGATTCAGTGAAAGGCAAAGGGGAAAACATACAACCCAAACCAGCACCAGCTTCAGAGCTACCAGGTCCCTATATTGTGGAACAAAAACTGGAATCTCCAACGATCCAAGTGACTTCGCCAGAGGTAACTAATCTACACATTGATCTAGCCACACATGCTGTTATCTGTAGATTTAATGGGTTCTGGCCAAAATCTGATGCTCTGCATCATTGGATCCTCTCAACATGGTCACCTAACTGTGAAATTCACCTATGCTCAAAAGGTTTTTTCATAGTTAGTTTTAGCATAGAACAAGAACGTGACAATATTATCAATCAGGGGCCTTGGTTCTAGGGCAAGGCTGGCCTCTTCACCATCCCCTGGTTTCCTGAATTTGATGCAAATACTATGAAAGTATCAACAGTGCCTGTTTGGGTGAGGCTGCATAACCTCCCTCTCCACTTCTGGCACCACAAAGTTTTAACAGCCATTGGAAATTCTTTGGGGAAATTCCTAAAAATAGATGGAGAAAGAGTTAACCAAGGAATTTTCACCTATGCTAGAATATGTGTAGAAGTGGATCTGAGTTAGGGGCTACCTGATCACATTACATTGAACTATAATAATACACAGAGGATACAACCACTTGATTATGAAAATACAGCATTCAGGTGCCTTAGATGCATGCAAACAGGGCATCTTCAAAACACCTGCCCACTGGCCAGGAAGGACCCCAAAGTGAATAAGAAACAACAAAAAAAGCCGAAAGGATGGCAGCACACCGATTGGAGGGAAAAAGAGGACATGCAGACAGAACCTACAGGGAACCAAACAGAACCTGACACACAAATGGAACAGAAATACACACAGGAAGAAAATGCCCCAGATACACAATTGGGGCCTGACAATATGAAACAGCAACAAGAAATTCAGTTGGAGGTAAGCGGCACCAAACGAACTCATGGATCTGAAGGATCAGAATCTGACAAGGAACAACTAATAAATACAACGGAAAATCAGCTTGCTATAACTGCACCCACTTCCAACTCTGATGGGTGGCGAAGGGTGGAGAAGAAGAAGGGCAGGAAAGTATAGGCCAGCAGACATTTATTTTTTATTTTTTTTATATATTGTAATCTCTGTTCGCCTGTGAATACAGGGGCAGTCATCTGCATATGCTTAAGCATCTACAAAATGTAATTTTTTCATATGAATAAAATTACGACTTTTTCTACGGGAAAAAAAAATCATTCAAATACTGAATTCTAACAGAGGAAAGCCTATAGATACCAATCTTTAAGGTGTAGGAGTGGTTTTATTGAAACTCCGGGCACAATAGGTAAACATGTTCTGAGTGGGAGTGGAGTATTAACAATAAGAACAATGATTTAGAGCCTTCAATATAAAAAGAATTAAAATGTTAAACGTAAGATATTTTTAAATTCTGGCATTCTACTTGGATCCCTAATCTAACAATTTGGAGGAGTATTAACAATAAGCACAATGATTTAGAGCCTTCAATATAAAAAAAATTAAAATGTTAAATGTATGATATTTTTAAATTCTGGCATTCTACATGGATCCCTAATCTAACAATTTGGAGGAGTATTAACAATAAGCACAATGATTTAGAGCCTTCAATATAAAAAGAATTAAAATGTTAAATGTAAGATATTTTTAAATTCTAGCATTCTACTTAGATCCCTAATCTAACAATTTGGAGAATAATGTAGATGAGAAAGTGTGGAACAAATATTTAAAGCCTGAAAATTATCATCTTTCATTCTATTGTATTCCTTTTTTATTGTGAGTTGTGTAAATACAAATATCTATATCGAAATCTGGTACTACTCGCTATTGGACTACTACTTATTAGGGGTGGTGTGCCTATGATAAGTGTTTGGATGGATAACATGTATTTTGTTTCCCCCCTACCTATGGATCTATCACTGGACCGTGAGGTGGGGAGACCCGGAGACCACAAATGAAGTGTCTATAGACTGTGTGAAAACTCCATAAGCCCCTGGTTTTTGTAGTGGGCTTGGTCATCCAAAATCAATTGGGAATCCATTTGGTCTCAGAGATGGAACTCCTAGATTATATCATGAAGATTAGCATCATGTAAGTGTTCCTTTCATTTATAATTTACATTTAACCTCAGTAAGACTTCACCAAAAATTAGAAATTAATTTCCCATTTTCTATTTCAGGTAGTTGTAGATTTTTTTCATTTTATTTAACCATTTTCACCTACAATTCATACTATCTATTTCCCATTTTCTATTTCACATATTTTTAAAAATATTCATTTTATTTAATCATTTTCATATACAATACATGTTTTTTTTTGTTTTTGGTAGGTAAGCACGGGGATTTAAACCAGTGACCTCTCACAAGGAGTGCCTTAACAGTGCACCCATTCACCGTCAATCCAAAACCCCGTGGGCTCATATACAATACATGTTGCGATTGATAATATTTTGTATTTAAATTTTAATTATATATTCACTTAATTGTATAGTTTTATTTGTTTACAATAAATAATAATAATATACATATAAATATCAAGATACATTGAAAGATGTGGAAAATATATTCCTTAATTATAAAATTTGACGGCTTTTTCAGAACATCAAATTCCATGCATGGTGTTATCACTCCAAAATTTCTACTAAGTTTTCAGAAAAAGAAATGATAGAGGTAACCACAAACCAACTTTGGATATCAGGATCTAGGCTTCCTAATCTCAGAGAGGGCTCTCCCTTTTTTATTTAAATTTGTTTAATTATTTGATTTTGGGCTAGTTATGATTGTGCTTGGGTTTTTTATTTGAATTTGGGTGGTGGGATCACTAACTTAGATGAACAGAGGGTTGCTTTTACCATTGGGCCAATGGTGTCAAAATGCCAGACAAACAGGACTGGATCGAGTTCTAAAAATAGTGTCTATAGGGAAAGATAAAGGAGTTACTACAGATCTCAAAGGCTTGATGGTGAAATGGTTTCCAATCGGATCCAGAGAGAAATTAAGGTTTCCCTAGGATGGATTATGAAGAGAAATGAAAGAGGTCAACCGGGATGGGAGAGAAATTAAGGGTTCTCAAATCCGGATATCAGAGGAAAACATATAAATGATTAACTGTGCAAAACAGAGTGTACTTAAACAAATTCTGAGTTAAATTTCCAGTTAATTCATTCAAATTTAGATAACATTTAAGTTTATGAAACACATAAGAAAGTAACAAAATCAAACAAAGAAGATACTTCACTGCAATAGCTCATCTCATGAATCCTGTAGTGCAATCTTTTTATTACTTGCTCCAGTCTGTTGACTTGAAAATTGGTACAATAACCCTTAGGTTTAAGATCAAAATAACTCTACAAATGTATAGAAATCCACACTCAATACTTCGAATTATGAAGTATTTATACAAAATATCCCAAATTGTCTTGGGAACTAATCTAGGAGAAAGAAATATCTTCATGCAAGAAGATAGAGACAACTATTGAACTGCTACTTGCTATCCCTATTATTTAGGTTCTGTTGGCTTTGATATTTTGATATTTTTCACTTTAATCTGCTTTGCTGTTTGGTCTTCACGTTGGATGTTTTATTTACTCTGACCTTTCATCTGATACACTTTGACCTGACTGACCTGTCAATATCCTTTTACTGTACATTTTACATTTTACTATGTATTTCTACAATAAATCATTTAGTTTTTCCCATGTCTAGCATCTGGTAATTGGATATTGAACATCTTCCTGTAGATCTCATGTACCTCTGTATACTTGGCAAAAGTAGGCTTATTGACAAAAAGGTGTTTTACCTCATGTTGGAGGTAAAACAAATTCTCAAAAGTTTGATACAATACTTTGCCAGTAGATATACCCTTCATGGATGAAGTATTTACCTGATCTATGGCCACTTCTCTGATCCTTTTATTATAGTCTTCTTGTGTCATTAACTTGTTGTTGATAACCAAGGGATTTGGTAAACCATTTTGCCTCAAAATTTCGAACTTCACCATGTATCTGTCAATGGCCAATTGCATAGTTTGGCACTTATCCTCTAGGTTCAACATCAAATTCCTCTTGCTGAGGACCCTCTTCACTTCCAAAATTATACCTGTTCTATCAGGTATCTCTAATTCCTACAGCTCATACCCGTTCTTGGAGTTGAGGAAGTGAATGATCCTTTTAGCTTCCTCTGGCATGTCTCCAAGTTCTGTATTGACTCTTTGAATGGCTTCTGTAGCCTGCTTTATTAGATCAATTTGTTCAAAAATAACCTAGATGGATGGCCAAATATCATTGACAGAGTCAATGATATTGGCCCACAGTTGCTCCTTAGCCTGACCTAGAGGTTCTTTCAATGTCAGTTCCTTCTCCAGGCTTTTGATTCTTTCGGTCATCCTTGTTGACTTTTGTTGTTCTTCTTCGTGCATGATTTGGGCCAGTTTGTAGTCTGTTTCCAGGCTGGTCACCTTTTTCTTAAACCTATTCATTTCAGTGGTCTGAATTGACATTTTTTCCATTGCTTTGACCAACCTGTTTGCCTCATCACCTGTAGACACTGTTACTGATGTAGTTGGTGTAGATGCTGGTAGTGTTGTGGCCATTGGAGCTGTGGACACCAAAGATGATGCCAAAGTAGAAGGCGCAACAGTGGTAACTGTTGGGATGACAGTTGCAGGAGCATCATCAAGACTAGCTTGTTTCAGTTGAATCAAGCTATCCAATTCTTTCTCCATATCCTTTAACTGATCATTCAGCTGCAACACTAGGTCCATCATCTCTTCATGATTGATTTGGCTCTCCAGGACCTCCTTCGTTTGTGGGTGTTGTAAATGAGGCAGCTTAAGTTGTTTCTTGAGGGCTGCTATATCCTCATTCTTCTTTTTGATCAATTTCTCAGCAGCCTTAATGTCACTTGGATCATGGCCCAACTCAATAACCAAGTCCTCCAATGACTTGATCATGTTGTCTTTAGCCTGTGAGGAGGCCTTCTCTAATTTATACTAGACTATTACATTATCCAGTGAATCGTGCAACCTATGTGCAGCCATGGATTTTCTTGTAAGGGTGGAGTAAATCATTTCTCCAGCCTTCTTGTGGAACTCTATCTGGTCAATGGGATGAACATCCCTGACCAATACCTCAAAATCAATCTTCTTATAGTCAGTCGAGGTCTTTGGTTGCTAAATAGTGGGTTGCAAAAATGATACCTACATCTTTCCTGCTTTAATATCAAAGGCTGACATTAACCTGTTTTGGTTGGCTGGTGTATGTTTGAAGTCTTGGGCATTTGTATTTGCCTTCAACTTCTCATTCCTCATCTTTATTTCTTTGTACCTATCTTTGATGTCCTTTTCTCTGTCAGTTGGCATGACAAAGGAAGAAACCTCAACACTTTGTTGTCTTTCAATCAATTGAGTGTTGGAGGTTGATGGCTGTTGTGTTTCACCTGATGCAGTTGTGTCTTTGCTTCTCTGCCCCATTGTTTCAGTGTCAGTTATTTCCATTGATTCAATGTTCTCCTCTTGTTCAAACACAAGATTCAACTTGGACCTTTTTCTGAGCTCAAACAGCTCATCTATAGTCTCCATGGTAGAAGTGGATGCCTCTTCCCTATTCCTCTTTGGATTCTTCTCCTCATTGGCAAACTGTTCAATGTCCGGCCTTGGGTGATCGATGTAAGGTCCCAATTTGACCTTGAGTCTTAGCTTGTTTATGACCCCATGACGGTCATATTGCCACATGAAGTTGTTGTTGAACTTCATTTGTTGTAGTATCTTGTCAGCCTCTGGTCCAGCCTCTTTGTTATTGCAAATGAATGGGCCCAATTGGTTCTTCATCTTAAACTGGGTCTTCTTCCTAGCAGATAAGAAGTGGACCTCATCATAGTTGATGATTTGTCTAAAATACTCAAGTGAAAATATCCTCATGGGGAGGTATTTGGGAAACTTGTAAGGGGATAATTGGTAGCCATAAACCCTAATTTCGGTGTGGTTCTGGTACAAGTACCAGTCTCCCACCTTGTTGTTCTTAGCCAATTGTAGCATCCTCTTTATTTCTTGGTTGATTCTAGGTTGAGTGTTACTAGTCAACATGTTCATGACTCGGTAGACGAATGAATCGATGAATTCTTTGTATGTAAATGTTGTGGAGAAGTTGTGGATCAAGGGAGTCTAGAAGACAATTGATCTCTATTTTCCCTTGGTATCCAACTTATGGATTCTTACAGGGAACTTATCTGCTTGGTAATACAAAAACATGTGAAACAACACTGAAGAGTAATTGAAAACACTTTCAGTGGGTAGTCTTGTGAATTGTTCATGCATCCTGTCTGCAATGAACTGAACATAATTGTACATGATAGCAGGAGGCTTGCTTGGAGTAAAAATGGAAAGGAAGGCCAGGATGACCTCATCCACATGCTCATCTATGGTGTATCCTAGGATGCGTGAGAGCATGGTGATTATGTGTCTGCCGATTTATGAAAAAATAGTAGCAGCATATTGTGGGGTATCTGTAGGAGTATGGCGATCTTCAATGATGAAAGTTTAGAAGATTTGCCTTATCTTAACCAAGTCTAGGGTGATATATAGGTCCAATAGGTCTCCAATGGATAGAGGGGTCTGATTTTGGCTAGGTTGGACTTGAAGCATTTGGTTGATGGACTCTGGTGTAATGGTGAATAAGAGTTGTTGGTTTGGGGAAAAAATAGCTCTTTGGCTAGGGATATAGCAGGCATGACAAAAATGTATGATATCAGGGAATCGATGGACTTTTGGGAATAGATATTTGGGTAAATTAGATTCCCAAAGGTGGATGTCATCAGCATGGTTCAGGAATCTGTCCTTACTCCAGCAGTGGAGCCTTAGAAGGTTGGCTGGGGTAGCAGTGTCTTTTATTTGGAAATCCCTGTCTGCTAGTGCCAAATGGTCGATGTCCAGGTGAGGGGTTGACACAGGTCTCACATCCAGAGAGGTTCGGGAAGCCATTTATAGGGGGAAAGGTGTGAATTATGCTTGTATAGACTGTAGCAGTGAGGCTTTGAGAACACTGGTATAGCAAGAGGGTAATTTGCAGTTTGCAAAAGAGGGGTTTGGGTATTTAGGTGGAAATATTCTTCAATTTAGGGAAAATTAATTAAATTCAATTAATTAATCCTTTAAATTAACTGTACGTTTTCAAATTGAGAGGGTCGTTCTGGTTTTTTCTCAAAATACCTGGAAATTGGTGGTTCACGCTGCAAACTGGTTTCAATGGTGACTATAAAGAGTACAGTGGCTTCAGCTGTGCATTGGATGCTTGAATGGGGCGTCCGGATCTTGTTCGGGAGGTAATCGGCGATCAATTTCAGTTGCAGAGGCTCAAGGTGGCGTCGGAAATCTTAGGCAGCATTCACAGTGCAAACGAGCAAAAAGAGTCAAAATGGGCTTCTTTGGCCTTTTAACTGGCAACAGTTAGAATTTGGCGTGGAATTCATAAATGAATAGTGGTTGGTTTTGGATTTTGGCAGGGAGGCGGTTTCAGGGGCCATCGCACCACTTTTTTCAAGCATACGGTATTTCCTTGAGAGCACATGATTTCGCCTGGAGCTGCCACGTAGCAGAATGGAGCCCGAGCAAAACCGTGAATCTCGCATGCTCTCGGGCTGGTAATGGTCAGAGAGGGAGTGAGCGCGATATGGATGCGCGCCATTAGATCTGGGGGTGGGAGATCTAATGACTATCGCGTAGTCAAGATGCACGGAGGGGAATCGGGGTTAGGATTTGCGGGGCCCAGGGGGTTAATTACAATTAATTGTAATTAATTAATGAGTAAGGTGGGGATTAAAAATATAATGAGCGGGTTAATGGAGTGGGACCAGGGTTTAATGTGGAGGGGTTTTCTTAACCGCACCAAGGGTGGGTTAAAAGGGTTGTTTGGGGAAAATATGAATTCGGGGAATTAATTAAATAATGCAGGGGGGGATTAAAACTTAGGATAAAGAGGTTTCATGGGTTTTTTAGGTAAAAAAGGGAAATTAATAAAGGGGAAGGTGATTTTTTCAATGGAAAATGGGTTTCACACTAGGGAAAAGGGGTTTTGGATAGGGCGATGACCTTTGGAGGGTAATTTGCTAGGGAAATGTGTGAAACCAAGGGATAAGGATCAAAATGAAAGGAAAAGGGTATTTTCATAAGACATGATGGGATAGTGGTGACATTAGTAAGTATATAGTGGGGGTGAAATGAAATGAGGGAAAGTTAGTCAAGTAAGCTTGTGAACATATTTTCACTCTCATAAATTCTCCTGCACACTGAAACATAGGATTAAGCATGATAAATGTGCTTATGATTTAACAACCTTGTACATTTGCAACCTTTCTTCTACCCACCCTTTACTTATCCTAACATTTTTTTTTATCATTTTAATGGGTGCATTTAAGCTAGCAGACCCTTGCTTTCCTTTTCTTTTGACAAGCAAACTATCTAATTCTAACCTTATAACTTCCAATGGCTCAGATTAAGCTTATGAGCACATTTTTATTTCTCTACCTAACTACTGATCTGTTAAGGTTAAACAGTTTGGCTAGATCTTTATTTCTCTATTTATAAACATGAAATTTGAAGCATGAATTAGTCAAGATTAAGCTATTTGACTATCACGGGTTGTGGCATTTATGACAAGCTGCACACAACCATTATTTTGCACATAAAAGTAAAAGCAGAGGCACTTGAATTTGCACACTTTCATGATTTGGTTTTGTTTGGGGTGCATATTTTTCACTTTTTTGATATTTTCTTTTTCTTTTTGTCCTTTGATTATTCTTTTAGGACATACCCTCTTTACATTTTTAAATTTTTAATATGGCAAACATTTTGCAGAAAGAAAAAGTATGTACAATATTACAAGACTAACCATAGCCAATTCAAAATTATGAATCCTATTATTATAGGACCCTAACACATGGAATGATTTTATTTTAAAAGGTGACATAAGAGAAAAATGACTCCCCCTGATTATTTAGTAGAGTGAATTGAAGTCGATGGAATGAATAAATATATTTGCACGGCACATACAGAAAAAGAGAGTGAATAGAAATCGACAAAAATATAAATAGATTTACACAACAGCTAAAGAACTCATGATAAAACGATAAACCAAAAAAATATGTTTAAAAAAAAATCATATAACGTATGCCATAGGGTTTCAATACGTTAAGAGCCATAGTTGTAGTCTACCAAAAGCCAAGCAACAAACACAGATATTAAAGCATAATTAAAAAATAACCTTACGGGTCATCTGACAAAGTGCCATCCAGCACAGATATTAAACCACAAATTGTGATATCCTGATTAAATATCAGGATGTCCTGAACAAAGCCATTCCACATTAGAGTGTTATTGGTCTTTTAAATGACAAATCTAGGTAACAGTGGCCATTGAAAACAATATTAATATATAGAGTAGTAATCTTCCAAATCTAGGTAATAGATTGTGCACCTTTCTTAGCAGATAGAAGCCGAGAGAAGCCCCTTCAAATCGTTCCAGTAATCCTTCCAAAAATCCTTCCAGTAATCCTTCAACAATTCCAACAACCCAAGCACTAAGAAATGCATGCATCCACGGAGCACTTTGCTTATAATAGATGGAATGGTGATGAATAACATGTACAATAAATATTTAATCACAATTTGAAACGCTCAAGTTGCTTTATTCCTCCACGTTACAATCCTAGATGGAGTGGCAGAGTTATTATTAAGAGCATGAAAGGGTGAAATTGATGGACAAGTTAATGAAACTACCGACACATGTTTTTTGGAGTTATTATTAAGAGCATGAAAGGGTGAAATTGATGGACAAGTTAATGAAACTACCGACACCTGTTATTTGGAATTGGACAAGCGTTACCAATGGTTTGAAACAGATGATCATCTTATTTGAAAATACACATTTCCACTACTATGACAAGTGTATGTGTAAGGTGTGTGTTACATTTTGTAGTCTTCCCATTATGGTTAATCCTCATAGGTGTCAATTAACAAATGGTATGGTAAATTTTTAATGAAGCTTCGTAAAAAATTAATTTAAACAAGGTTTAATCATGCGATTTAGATATGCAGGGAAGTTAGTGGTGTGAATTCAATCCATTGATATTGTGGCAACGACGCGAATATATTGACATCTTTAAATTTAAACCGTCAAATCAATTTTTTTAATTAGTAAAATGATTAAAGTGCCCAATTCCAATAGGAGGGACACCTATCGGCGTAATAATAACAAAAAATTTATACATTATAAGAATCATCTCGCCCACTACAAGTGGAAATGATTGTGGTAATAATCAACCTATAGGACTAATTTTTTTTTTTTTTTTTTTTATTGAAGTGTGTTACAAATGATATCTGAGTTGAAGGGTTCAACGTTGTGGCCTATGAGCTTGACTACAACTAAAATAACATATTAAAGATTTTTATCAGTTGAGGAAGAAAAAAATAAGTGAAAGAACCGTGGCATGAATAATTGGATTAAATTTTGTTATACTAATTGAATTAGTGTTGGGTACCTGATATGTTGGGCGCCTAAGAGAGAAAATAGTTGTTTGGAAGTAAATATATGAGTAGACAAGCAGAAATAAAATAAGGTAATAATTCATTGTTAAAATTTATAAAACATTAAATAGATATGTTTAAGAAAGAAGGCAGGGTGTCGTATCTGAAATCACTTTGAAGACTATATACTTTATGATTGTTAATTAATTTTTTTTTTTTGGTAGGTAAGCACCCACGGGGGATTTGAACCAGTGACCTATCGCAAGGAGTGCCTCAACAGTGCACCCATCCACCATCAATCCAAAGCCCTATGGGCTATGATTGTTAATTAATAGTTGCGAGCCTTTTTGTTAATTTGCATTATAAAAGAAGCTAAACATATAAGAATGATATTCACCAAGATGTTTTATGTTAAACCCCTAGTTTAAATTGTTTTGAAATGAGACATATATGACACAAATGAAATAATTACATTATGAAATAAATACTTTATTAATATAAGCTACCTTCTTGCATAAAATTTGGACATTTAATAAGAATCTTGCTCGAAGAGTGAATGAAGTACTTGATGGTGGTGCTAGATATAACTACAACAGGGACGGACGAGTATACGAGGGGCGGACGATGGAGGACGAAAAATCTAGGGTTTCAAGGTTGTTTCAGGGGCAGTTCTCCATGGAAGGGCGCCAAGGAGGGAGCTCCACTCCCTCCTTCAAACAGGCTGTGACCAGCAAGGGTAAAAAACCTATGGAATATGATAGAGGCCCTTCAAAGGGAAGAAACAGGAATAGTGAAGAGGAAGAAGCTAGACAGAAGTTGATGGAGAATAACAATACTAAAGAGAATGAGGAAGAAGACAAGGAACAGGGAACAAAAAAGAAAGCACACATGGGTCCATGTAAGCCCAAAGCTGTTGTTACTCCTAGAGTTGTTTTAAATGAGCCTGCTCTGCAAGCGCATAGGGACCACATGCAAACCTATGCAATAATTTGCAAATTCATGGGTTTATTGCCCACTGAAAAAGCCTTACAAATGTGGATAAAATATCACTGGAAACCAAAAGGAAGCATCAAACTACACCTAGGGTCAAAGGGTTTCTTTACTGTGGTATTTGCAAGCATCGAAGACAAGGATAGAGTTTTTGAAGGCGGGCCCTACTTCTATGCGGCAACAGGTCTCTACATGAGACCTTGGATCATGAATTTTGTATCGGAACGTGAAACCTTCACTTCGGTCCCAGTTTGGGTAAGACTCTATTCTCTCCCGCTGGATTATTGGCAAACATAGTCTTTATCGGCCATTGGAAATAAGTTAGGATGTTTTGTCAAAGCTTCTGAAGCCACTAGGAGGGGAAAGTATACTTCTTTTGCTAGAATATGTGTGGAGATGGATCTCTCTAGAGCTCTACCAGATGAGGTCATCTTGGAAGTTTTTGATGAAGAAAGGGTGCAAACTGTGGATTACAAGCATATTCCATTCAGATGTCGCAAATGCCATGAACATGGGCACCTATTCAGGGATTGCCCTCTCACTAAAATAGAGAATAAGAGTAAAACTAACGCAATGAAAGACTCTGAAAGCTTTCAAAAAGTGGCAAACAGAGGAAAAGGTAACAAGAGGGGGCCAAAGACACAAAAACCTGATGGGCAACAAACCAGTCAAAATAGGTTCCAAGTGCTGGAAGAGGAAGAAGGGATAACTACTGCAGACCAGACAAAGGGAGAAGGTATAATGGAGGAAGGGAAAGAAAAGGACAATGAACAAACACCAGATAAAAATCAGCAGGCAAAAACGATGGTGAGTGATGCAGAAACAGAAATGGATCATGAGATGACCCAAAGTGAGATGGAAATGGAGGAACAAGAACTTCAGGAGATTCTTGAAAAAGAGAATCTAGATCTGGAGGATTTCTTGATTCAAGGAACCAAGGAAGGGGTAGACTCTTTACCTCCAGAGGAGTTTAGCAGAGTCCAACAACTATTTATATGGAAAACCCAAAATAAAGGACCGGAGAGGCAAAAAAACAAGGAAAAACAGAGCAGCAAAGTGGTAAAAATGGTGAAAACCACACCAGGATTAGCACTCAGAAACCCAGGAAAGAAAAGTGGTAGGAAAAAACAGAATGAACTATTGATGGAATGTGGAAAGCTAATGATAGACTCAGGTAAGATGAAGTTTACTTATTGGAATATTAGAGGTCTTGGTAGTAAAAGAAAACAGAGACTGATTAGTAATAGAATGAAACAAATAGCTCTGGATGTGATCTTCATCCAGGAAACCAAATGTTCCATTCAAAAAATAAAAGAGATTCATAGTAAATGGCTCAATCGTTATGAGTTTCTGGAAGTCAAAGTAGAGAATACAATAGGAGGTATACTCACCCTTTGGAATCCAAATAAAATAGAAATTTTAGATACTGAGGCATCTAGGGAGTATCTATCAGTGGTCATACAACCGGTAGGAGATAAGGAAACCTACCCGGTCACAAATTTTTATGGCCCCCAAAGAATGGAAGGTAAACTCAAATTTCTAGATTCTCTGGAGGCTCTCAGAGAGAGACATTCAGGAATTCCATGGATATTGGGAGGGGATTTCAACATGATTAAATCACTTTTGGAGAAAAAAGGTGGAACCAAAGTTCTAAGTAAAGACTCTCTAAAGTTTCAGACTTTTATAGATATAATGAAGTTAGTGGATATTGTAATGAGTAATGGCATATTTACTTGGAACAATAAAAGAGGAGGAGAGTCTCAGGTAGCTTCAAAATTAGACAGATTTATGATATCAGAAGACCTTATGCTCAATGATAAGGAAATATCAGCAAGAATTCTACCCTTTGGAGGCTCAGATCACTAGCCGGTTCATCTGGAGGTGCAGAGTATTGGTACTCCCCGGAATAGACCTTTTTGATTTGAAAACATCTGGCTTTCCCATCCAGATTTCACCAGCAACATTGCCAAATGGTGGTCAGAAGATTTGAACATTCAGGGCACTAGAATGTTCCTTCTTCAGAAAAGACTAAAACACATCAAGCTCCGGCTCAAGGATTGGAATAAGAATGAACATGGCAATATTTTTGAAGCTAAAAAAGTAGTGGAGGGTAAAATGCAGGAACTCAACCAAGCCCTTATCATAGATGGCTTCAATGAAACCAGAAATGATTAGGCTACCAAATGTAATCAAGAATGGGAGAATTTATGCAAACAAGAGGAAATATTTTGGAGGCAAAAATCGAGGGTTCAATGGCTCAAAGAAGGAGAAAGAAACACTAGATTTTTCCACAGATCCACTATGGCTAACAGAGTTCACAACAGAATTTCAGTGATCAAGGACGAGGGAGGTAATCTTCACAACTCTCATGCAGAGATAGAAGAAGTTCTTGTTAAGCACTTTCGAGGCACAACCAAGGAAACATGTTATGACAGAGAAAACTCCATCAGAAACTTCACAAGACATATACCTAGGCTGGTGTCCAGAGAGGAAAATTTAAACCTTAACAAGCCAGTAACCGAGGAAGAGGTCAGCGAAGTGCTCAAAGAAATGGAAAATGGTAGAGCACCTGGCCCAAATGGTTTCAATGTAGATTTCTTCAGAGCTTGCTGGAATATTGTAAAGAAGGATATTATAAATGTTGCAGAAGATTCTAGGATGAATAGAACTATTTTGAAAGCCCTGAACACTTCCTTCATTGCCCTGATCCCTAAACAGGAGGCAGCCCAAACTCCTGACAAGTTTAGACCGATAGCTTTATGTAATGTGGTTTACAAGATTATATCAAAAGTGGTGGCCAATAGACTCAAACCTCTCCTTCCTACCCTGGTCTCTATGGAACAATCTGGGTATGTGGAAGGAAGGCAAATTCTTAATAATATTATTCAAGCACATGAGGTGGTACACTCTCTGACCAGCAACTGAAAGGCTGGTATGATCATGCAATTGGACATTGCCAAGGCCTATGATAAATTGAACTGGAATTATATCAGGAAAATTCTTATTGCTTTTGGGTTTGATCACAACTGGGTGAGATGGGTCTTGGCCCTGGTCACTTCCTCCAGCTTCTCAATTCTGGTCAATGGTTCTCCATCTGCAACTTTTCTTCCCTCTAGAGGCCTCAGACAGGGGGACCCTCTCTCTCCCTTTCTCTTCATCCTCATGATGGAAGGACTGGGTCGATCTATCAAACATGCAAAAGAAGTCAGTAAGATCAAAGGTCTCCAACTTACTGATAGGGGATAGGCTTGGACGCATCAACAGTTTGTGGATGACACCATGCTGCAGGGAATCCCCACAGTCAAAGAAGCTCATGCTTACAAACAAATTCTAAATGACTTTGCCAAGGCTTCAAGTATGGAAGTTAATCTCTCCAAATCTAAGATTTTTTTCTTCAATACTAATATTGCCATTCAGAGGAACATTGCTAAAATTCTGGGCTTTCAAAGAGATTCACTCCCCTCAAAATATTTGGGGGTTCCTCTAACTGCTAAGCCTTTACACAAGAGCATCTGGGAGCTGGTGATTAATAAATTGCAAGACAAAATAAGGAAATGGACTATGAGGTCCTTAAACTTGGCTGGCAGGTTGGTGCTCACAAAGGTTGTTCTGCAATCTATCCCAGTTTTTATGCTTTCCGCTCTCCCTGCTCCTAAAGGAGTCTTGCAGCTATTCAGATCCATACAAAGAGACTTTCTCTGGGGCAAGGGGGAAGAAAAGAAAAAATGGGCCTTGGTAGCTTGGGAAAAACTCTGCAAACCTAGAAAACATGGGGGTCTTGGATTGGATGATCCTGAAATTTTAAGCAAAGCTTTAGGGGCTAAGTTATGGTGGCACTGGATAAAAGAACCAAAGGCTCAGTGGGCTACAATTTGGAAAGAAAAATATGCCAGCTCATGGCAAAGTGATGACCATATACGAATGGATGGAAATATTAAGGGATCACACATTTGGAACAAGGCTTGGGATAATAGAGGTCTAGTCCAAGATAATGGCTTCTGGGAAATTAGAGAGGGAAACTTAGCTCTGTTTTGGGAGGACAGATGGCAACAAGAACCCATTCTTTTAAAAGAGGAATGGAAGGAACTTAAGGTAGAGGCAGATGCTAAAGGTTTAACCAAGGTAAAGGATTTCTGGGATCAAACCAACAGTATAGAAAAATGGAGAATATGGAGGAAACATGATTTCAGGGATGACAACCCCTTAAAAGCTAAAGCTGAAAGGCTAATGCAAGAGTTAGATCGAAGGAAAATTTTAGTATCAGAAGGGAATGACCAGCTAAGATGGGGCAACAACAATGAGGGCACCTTTAATCTTAAGGAATCAAAATTCATTCTCCTTGGTTTGGCCTCCCAGGCCCCGGACAAACCATGGCAAAGACTATGGAGGCATCAAGGTTGGATGAAAATTAAACTCTTCATGTGGTTGGTCTAGCATAGGAAGATTTTGACTTGGGACAACATTCAGAAAATGGGTGTTTTGGGGCCTTCCAGGTGCCAGCTATGTGAAGCTCAAGAGGAAACAATGGAGCACCTTCTCAACAACTGCTCCTTTACTCCCAGGTTGTGGGATGCTTTTGTCGCCATTTTCCAACAGTCAGATAGGGACAAAGGGAACATCATCAACACCCTAAACAAGTGGAGAAGTAATTTTTCGAATAATGAAGTCCTCAGCACTGCTTGGGCTCTTACGCCTGGCTTCATTATCTGGAATATTTGGAAAGAAAGGAATAACAGAATTTTCAAGGATGTTAAAAAACCATCCCTTTACCTTTTGGATCAAATCTTAAAACAGCTTCATGAGACAGTGGGTTCTATTGTCCGAAATCTCCCTAAGAATCCTCCTTCGGAACCAGATTTGAGGATTCTCTGTCAGCTAGGGTTACAGGGTCTCATTCCTCAGGACCTGGAAAGGAAGATTCTCATTAGAGACTCTGAACTTGATTTTTGGCACCCCCCTCCAAGGGTTTTTTGAAGTTCAATATTGACGGTGCCTCAAAGGGCAACTCGGGTATTGCGGGTCATGGCGGAGTGTTAAGAGATGAAGGAGGGAATGTCCTGTTCATTTTCTATGGTCACCTAGGGAGAACCACCAATAATATGGCAGAAGTTATGGCTATGGAGCATTGTTTAGAATTCCTGATTCAGGATAATCGACAAAATGTGATTGTTGAAGCAGATTCTGAGTTAATCATTAACTCGGTCAAGAGAATTAGCTGGGGTACGGCACCGGAAAAGGCCTCAAGGAATTGGAGGCTGATCCAGATCTTTCAACGAATCCACAACCACCTTCTGTGCCTCCGCACAATAACTTTTAAACATGTCTGAAGATTGCCCAATAAACTTGCGGATCTTCTGGCTAATCAAGGAGTGAACTGCGCAGAAAATAGGTTTGCAATGAAATGGCAAGAGCTACCTCAGCACAGTCTTAAGGCGAAGTGCCAAGACCAGGCAGAGGAAGATTGGTTGGTGTTTCAGAGTAGGGCCATGGAGGGCAGCATTGATAACTCAGAAACGATATGATCAGAGGAGCGTATATTATTGGTTTTACAGCGAGTGATATGCTTCAGCGGTTTGCAACTCGGAGCATGATGGTTTGCAATTGCGAAGCGGGAGTCTTATTTCTAGAGGTTTCAAGTAGGCTGGCGGAAGCCTCTTTTCACAATGTCACAGGTACAGCAGATATGGATAGAGATAGGAAGCCGGGAACCCGTTGCGTCCCTGATAACCTGAAACCTTCGCCTCTGATCGGAATACCATGGCCAGAGTGGTTTTGGGGTGATCGCAAGCCTCGTGAGCAGGAAGAAGTTTTCCCTTTTTTGCAGCGATCCCATTCAGTGAACAACACGTGGCAGTGGGGCCGGATGAAAAACCGCCTTGATCGCACGCTAAAAATCGGCATGTTGAGCTGTGCGATATTCATTTTAGCCGTCAGATTTTGTGGCAGGGATCAACGATCATGATTGATCGTGCAATTTTGTGGGGCCAGGGAGTTAAGTTCTGTTTGCCTTCTTGGTGTGAATTTCATCTCCACCGTCGGATCCAAACGTGGATTGGATGGCCACGAATTAATAGGTAGGTTGAAACCTTCGCCTTCCCTTTTTTACAGCGATCCCATTCAGTGAACAACACGTGGCAGTGGGGCCGGATGAAAAACCGCCTTGATCGCACGCTAAAAATCGGCATGTTGGGCTGTGCGATATTCATTCCAGCCGTCGGATTTTGTGGCAGGGATCAACGATCAGGATTGATCGTGCATTTTTGTGGGGTTGGGGAGTTTAGTTCTGTTCACCTTCTTGATGCGAATTTCATCTCCACCGTCAGTTTAAGACGTGGATTGGAAGGCCACGATTTAATAGGTGGGTTGAGGGAGTGCTGGCGCAGGCAATCGCTTGGCTAAAGCTTTAGTCAACATGTTTAGGGTAGGTATCCTAAAGGACTTGTCGGTTATTTGTATTGAGTTGGGGGTTCTTGCCATTGGGGGTTAGCACCCTCGTTTTGAGTCCACTTTGTCGAGTGGATAGTTGTACAATATGTAAATTATTTCGGCTTAATGATATAGAAGGATCGTCTCTTGCTTCAGCAAAAAAGAATGAAGTACTTGATGGTAGAAATAGAATTTTGAATCCTAATCAAAGATTGATCTTATCCCTGCATGGGAAAAATGTATATACAAAAAAAATACAAAAACATAAAGCAAAATATGGAGTGCGTTGACATACCCAAGGAAGCAGTTTGGTCATACTTGATAACTTTGTCAAAATGAATACAAAAAATAAAACACTTGTGATTATAAATTATATATAGGAATTTAAATTATGTACAGGAGTTATCTCGGATAATTAGTTCAAATGATTGGAATCTCGTTCACCAAATTAACCATTGGTAAATGACATGGTAGAAATAAATAATGATGACAACAAAAGACACACACCTATATGTTAACACTATAAACTATAACTCATGTATAAATAAATTGAATGCAGTGATAACTAGTTGGCATGAGTAAAGCTCGAATTTTATGATTGATAAAACTCGCGAAGAAAATTAATGAACTTTTCACTGAGTCTCTGACACACACGCCTTCCATATGGAAGAATGTATTTAATTTTTAATTTAATACCATTTGACAATGCTTTAAATAAGGGTTCTGGTGTGTAGTGAAATTGGGGAGTGAAGGCACGCCTTCAGGATAGAAGAATGTATTTAATTTAATACTATTTGACAATGATTTAAATTGTAAGAGCTCTGATGTGTAGTGAGATATTATGGCATGAAATTTTATAGTTTTCAGATTTTCCAAAAGAAATACTTTAGACTTTTTACTAGTAAATTTGATTTTTTTGATAATGAAAACCTGAGCATGGTTGACTACAGACCTACTGGGCTCAGTGTACAGGAATGAAAATACTCAGTATTTTTTTGAATTTATGATTTTTTAATTGAGTTGGAAATTTTTTTGTGTGTTTTTTGGTCTAATTTCTCTAAAATTTGATAGAAATTTATTGAAATCACAAAATTAATGGGTAATTCCTGCACAATTGAAAAGGTCTAAAAATTTTTTAGGGTGCTGAATCCATATATAAAATCAAAAACCCAATTTAAATAACACAAATCAAGATTTTATCTCAAATTTTTCCACTTAATTTTAACACTAAAAAATATAAAAAATAACACTAAAATCAACTATTCCCCTACCTATCTAACAAACAATACTATACATAAATATTAAAACACATCATGAATCCCAACAAATATTCCACCAGATATTCTTCAATTCAGTATCGAGTATCATAACCCAAAATATTATTAAATTTATTCTACACAATACAAATATTTTATTCAACAAAGTAAAAATGGTGATCTTGGTTTGGAGGTTGGTTCGAAATTCAGCTCCACAGCTGACCGAAACTGTAGCAGATATTCTTCAATCCAATAGTAATTAATAATTCCAGCTAGACAGCACGCCTTTAAAAGCGTAGCAGGTCTCGCTGTTAATTTACCAATGCCAATGTTATCATTCCATTAATACGGTCAACGGGCCGAGTTCGTGCGTCTGTATAGACTGTAAACAGACATGACACTGAGCGCCATAAAGATGACGAGACCAACAAACGAAACAACTAGAGCTCCAACTCCATGGTGGCAGAACCGATCATATATACCGCAGATTTTTTGCCACTGAGTGTGAGAATTTCCCTTGTATCCAACGTAGGCAATGGCGGTCGCTGCAGAGACGCCCGACGATACCAGCGCCACCATCACCTGCACACAATTATGAAATTCAATTCGAGATTTGAACAACATTTATACCGCAGCTTTCATAGCTTCATAGCAAAGAAAAGGAGAAATGCATTACCAAATCGGTGACAGAGAGAAGAAAGGCTGACAGAGTAGAGGAGGCGAATTTGCCTGTTACGGAGAAGATGAATGAAAGCATTGTGTACCCACAGGCGACTGCATTCGCCACTACAAAGAACCTGCAAAACAACATATCATAGGGAAGATCTCAACATGCAACAACATAGAAATTTAAATATTTAATAATAGTAAGTGTAGTTTAGTTGAAACGATTTTTTCCAAATTCATTGAACGCAATTTTGTTTTATGTGTAATTTGTAAACTTTGACAATCATCTAACATTGTATCATGAAAGAAAAGTCATTTAGTGTATTAATTAAGCAATTTAATATATTACTAGAGTTGTTTAATAAATTATTAATTTATTGTACAATTTTTATTTATTTATATCATACAAGAATTTCTATTATAAATATATTATTTTTATATAAGTTAATAATTTAATTATTGGGTTAAGAATGGTCATGTTTATGTTATTTTTATATAAGTAAATAATTTAATTGTTGGGTTAAGAATGGTCCTGTTTTATAAATATTTTGATTTAGTTAAAATAAATTGAATTAAAAATTAAAAATATTATATTAAAATAAAAATAATTTCAAACTAAAATAATAATAATAATAAATTATATGTTATTATTTTTTTATTAATTTTTGTTAAGTAATTTAGATAAATTTGAGGTGTTCAAGTTAAAGGTGGTTTTTGAGCTTTAGGTTTATGAGAACTCATAATATTGAATGCTGAAAATAACATGGAATATAATCTATTTAAAACGGGAAATTAAACAAGTCTAACCCAATTTAACTCAAGATCTACCAAACCCTAGAAAGATCAATTGCATCTCAAGAGATTTGATCTCTCCACAGACTTGGAGACTTGGGACATCCTAAGTTAAGATAAGTTTATCAGTGATAAAACCTACATATTATTTAACTCTAGATCTACAAACCCTAGAAAGATCAATTTCATCTCAAGAGATTTGATCCCTAGATTTGATCTTCTAGACACTTGGTATATCGTAAATTAAATAAATTTATCACTAATAAAACTTAAATATTATATCTATAAAATTTAGTATTACATTAATATAATTTTTTTTAATATATTTATTTTGTGAAAAAAAAATTAATAAAAAAAATATCATCACATTTAATATAATAATAAAATCTATTTAATAGATTATTTTCCTCTATTCAATCATAATAATAATACAGGATCATTCATGTGCAAATATATTAACTAGAATTCTTTGGTGTAACATGATCATGGACACATACTAACGGGATTTATTTGGGAGAGTCTCATCTTGTAGGTTAATTTTCTATATTTAGTGATAAAGAAGAGCTTGGTGATAGCTTAAGTAAACTCATGAAATAAAAAATCGTTGACAATGGAGAAATGAAATATGCTTCTCTTTGAATACACATACAAATGCTCCGACACTTCCAACAATAAAGTATACCTCTTTCCAAGTTATGACTTGTTGTCCTTTCTACTACTTATTTATATATACAATACATATGCATTGCTCAGATATTCAAAGATTTAAAACTAATAATGCTATAATATCCATATACCATTGAGGCCAAAATTTGATTAATTTTTTTATAAACCTAAGGTTTTGGAAGAATAAGACCAACAATATTTTAACCGGTATCTACCTACTTATTTAACCCGTTTATATGAGAGTAAAAACACAGAGAAGATAACTGAGCTAAGCTGATCTAATATCCTCCTACCCACATACACGAAGGCAGGCGAATATTGGTATTTGGCAGGCCATGGCCCAACGATGGGAAGTATCACCGTCTGCTTGTTCGTTCCCATTACGATTGCAGCAGAAAACGTGCAGCCGATTGCCAGCAGTCTCAAGATGACATCCACTACAAAGAAACTGCTATTAACTCCATTAACTCTCTCCGCATCTTCCCGCCGGACTTATTCTCAGTCTCTAAGTAACCCACCTTCACTTGAGATGCCATTTTTTCTTCCCTGCCACCACAAAATGTGAGTTCCTCTACATACCAAGAATTGAGCACCGATAATGGATATATATTACAGCACAGGTGCGTACGTGGACGATTTATAAGCTCACATAATTCTTTATTAGTGAAAGCGACGGAACATAAATTCTGGTGTTTATATAAAAATCTGATTTCGTAGGGTGACGATGTATAGGTAGGGTAGTTGGAAGTTTTAATGATAAATTTAACCGAGTTCCAGTAGTATGACACGATTATGTTCAATAATTTTGAAAAAAAAATTATGTACCGACTTCGTCAGTACTGATCCTACTGCTAAGATCGTTTAATTGTTTATTCAAGTACATATGGGTATATTGCCCCCCAATTTGAATAGTAAGACTCTGTACAATCACCAATCCCACCTCCATTGTATTTATCTATTATCTGTGAGAAGAGCATTATTGGGATGGAGCTTACAACTACTACGATTTGATGTGCGTGGACGTTTTGCATCCAACTGACTTATACCTCATTCCTAAGTGTGTAAAGTCTTGTTTTTAAAATAAAATAATTTCGTTTCACCTAATGTCCAAATATTTTATTACCCGATTACAGAAGTTCCATATACAGACACATGGCCGACGGCCCCGCTTGATCCCATATGAAATAATATCCGCAGATTTTTTGCCCCAAGTTTCAAATACAAACACACAGCCCCTATTGATCTCATATGAAGTAATGTCCGAAGATATTTTTCCCATATCTCATGAATCCATTCCTATAAAAAGGATAATCCATTCAGCTGTTCCATTCAGAGGGGTTAATTTTGATAGATATTTATTTGTTTTTATCTTATTTAACCGTTTTAAAATTAATTCATTTTATTTTAAAAATATCATAAAAACAAATAAATATCCATCAAAATTGACCATCAGACTAAGCACGGCCTTGTTTGTATAAATATCCATCAAAATTGACCATCAGACTAAGCACGGCCTTGTTTGTATATGAAACTTTGGGCAAAAAAATATTTTTCTAGAAATGTAAATAACTGCTTTTGATTTTTTATAAATCATAATTTTTTTTTTTAATTTAATATTATCGTAAATTTTGATGAGACTTTTGGAAAATATTTTAATGAATTTATTTTTTTTTAATTTATTGTCCTGAATAGCTTTTAATTTTAGAATATGTTATTTCTCAGACACATTTTTGTTAATGAAACTTTGTTTCACTAAAAAAAATTTTGGCCATTGTGAGGTTTTTACAGATTTATATTAAATAAATTTTGGGTTTCTACAAATCTATTTTATAAGATTGAATTTTTTTGGTGGTTTGTATATGTATAGTGAATAAAATATGGATTAGAAAACCATAATTTTTTTTTGATGAATGCTTTAATAGAACACCTTGTCGCCCTCTTCTCTACACTTGTGGACTCAAATTCTACATTTTTTTTTGTTAAATACTATTTCATTATAATTTTATTTTCCTTTAGCAATATTATACTAATATATATTAAGATTAAGTGTTTTTTAACCTAGTAATAATTTTAATACACAAAAATATAAAAATTTATATATATATATAACTGATTCAGATTATAAAATACAATTTTTTTTTGTCATAATCTATATAATCTATCATATTGGACACTATCTAATCATAAAAATTATGAGTTTTGTGTTCATATATTAATCAGATATATACAAAAAGATTTTTTGGTAAAATTTTATTATGAAAAATATTATGCTACAATAAAAAAAAGCTATAAAATAATTGAAACCATGGAAATGAAGTCTCACCCAATAAGGAATCTTGAATTCAAATCTTGTACTAACCAGATCTGTGTCAAAAAATTAGACATAATAAATGTAATTCTACCAAACTTACAAAAAAAAATAATTACTCTTCATATTTAACGGTCACCCTTTCTTCATATTTAACGGTCACCCTTACTTCATTAGTTCTCACTTCCTTCATGGCCATAGACACAGTCGCCCCTTAACCTGCATTAATCTTTCGAGAACCATTTCCACACCTTTGCTGTGCTCGTCCACAAATGCGTGCCCAGAAAAAAGTCTTCTCTCCATTTCGGAACTTTAATGAACTTGTTATCAGAATTTACTCAGGGCCTCTCACTTTCGATCATATTCAATATTTTTGGGCACCATCATGGAGTGTATGCTCCATTACTCACACCTCGTTGCAACTTTCCATTAGCGTAACGCAATTCGTCCGAGAAAATTTTGGGTTCACGCTGTCACTGTTGGTCACAATTCCGATTTCGTGTGCAGGCATTTGCTTGCTCAAGGATTATTACTCGTTCGAGCATTTCTCAGAGTGGCTTTAAAGCCCTGAGCGTTATCGACGTGGTAAAACCTTTCGCACATTTTCAAGGGATTATTTTTCATTTTAAGTTTCTGTTTTTATTTTATGAGAACTGGAAAATTATAAATTTTAGTAATCTAAAATAATTTTTTTAAATAAATTCAATATATCCAAAAGTATTAAACAAACTTTTTTAAATAGGCCAAAATAACTCCATGAAAAGTTAAATCAAATAAAAATATTAAAAAAATCCTTAAGTCAAACTGCATTGCACTACTTTTAAAAATATAGCAAAAAAAATCCCAAAGTCAAACTGCACTGCACTCTAGATCAAATTAACTCCATCAAAAGTTAAATAAAAGAAAATTGCAACATCCACTGCAAGCACCATGCTGTACCGTATTTTCAAACAAAACCATTACAAATTTGTTTTATTTTCGAATTATAACCATTTAATGTGTATGGCACGGTACTGTATTTTCAAACAGTAACTATTACATATTTGCATTACGTTTAAAGGTCTAATGTTGTGCCAATAAATCTACCATTACAGGTTTGCATTATATTTAAGGATTGCCATTACATCTAGAGAAATGTATTATGTTTAGGGATTGTCATTATAAAGTTTGATGTATTGCAGGTGCATTTAACAATTTAGCATTTAACAATTTAGCATGTAGAGCCTTAATATATAGTTCTCATACCATTCACTTGGCTAGACATTCTTTATCTCAGAAACTGTTAGTAGTGTTGGCTGTTAGAAAATGGGCCTAATTATTATGGAGTCATTAGAGCTAAATAGGACAGAAACTGTTAGTAGTGTTCGCGGTTAGAAAATGGGCCTAATTATTATGGAGTCATTAGAGCTAAATAGGATAGGTGCAGTTTTCAATGGTTTATAATAATAATTATTAAAAATTAATATTATATTTAAAGTTATTTTGGAATATGGTTTTTTATTTTATTTAATTATTGATAATTGATGTGAATGGTAGAGATTTAATTTAATGGAATATATATAATTTTTGTAATAGTATATAAATGGAAATTGAGATTATGTCATTTTTTTCTTTTTAATTAAATTGATTAACTAGCTCATATAAATAGAGTTTTGGTTTTTTGGGCATGTGGCATTGATAAACCATAGTATTTATAATAAAACTATTTATAAATTAAAAATCTCAAAAAAAATCTTTATGGTTAAGAATCTTGTTCCATGTTTAAAAAAATTTCTTTTTTTTTGCAAAGTGTCTTAATACTTATTATAGATTGATGTTTATCTACATTATCCACTCATTTAATGTATATGATTTCTCTAATAATTATTAAATCTTGAAAACTTTAATAGTTTAATATAAAAAATATGTATAATTTTTTTAGAATTTAATCTAAAGTTGAGAAATGATCTTTAAAATTAAAGATGATATATTTAATTCTTATCAATTTTAAAAAACAACTTTTTCCATGTCGACCAAATGACTATGCCTCCAAACAGGGTGAGAAAATCCTTCACGCAGTACTTGTTCCAAATACTCGGCCTGTTACACCATTAAACATGAGATTCACGGAGAGTTTAGTTTATTGAATTGAGAAATTTTGGACAACAAAGCTTTCTTACCTGTATAGTTTGATTCACGTCGTTGTCAATATCGACTCTGTTAGCCAAGTTGGCAAGACCCAAAGACCGCAATTTGTCCAATACAGATCTCATTAATGGTAGGCTGGGCTTTGGAAAATGGGATTCCAACATATTCCTTCAATCAGCCCTAGTCGACTAATGTCATGCAGTTTCTGCACAATGCATCGGGTATGGCGGCCATGTCATTGCAGGTCTCGATTGTATTGTAGTTGTTCATGAAAATTGGAGTAGAGGGATCTAATTGTTTTAATCTTATCAATTTTACAAAAACAACTTTTTCCCGTGTTAACATCATAACTATGCTGTTTTATGTTTAACTATGTAATTTATGTTTAACATGTACACTAATGAGGTAAATAAAATGGAAGACAATAACTTTTAGTCATTAATTATATTAAAAATATTATTACATTTAAATTCAAGAGAAAGTGTAATGTTATAAAAAAATTAGAGAATAAGATAAAATTAAAATATTATAAGGATGAGACCAACAAATACACCTCAACTATGCCTGACTATGATTAACTATTTCATGTACAAGAATGAGGTAAATAACATGGAAGACCATAAATAGTATTACATTTAAATTTAAGGAGAAAATGTAATGTTATAAAAAATTGGAGGATAAGAGAAAATTGAAATATTATAAGGAGAAAATCAACATTGCTAAAATAAGGACAAACTTTCATGAACTTCGGAGTGAAATAGAGTCTTATAAAATGTTTTCCAAACACACACATTAAATATCAACTTCAAAATATTTGTTACAGTATCAACCTTTGTAACATTTCAAGTCACCACAAATAATGCTTCTCTCAAAGATTTTCAACATAGAAATAAAGTTCTAAAAGACACCAATTTTTTTGTGTTTTCCTAAATTTTAATGAATAAAAGTTAGTCTCAGTAGACATGAATAACCAACACCGTCATTATCCATAACAAAAAAATCATATATCAATATTAATGACAAATAAAAATATTGACATTAAGTAAAATATTTCAATATATACTTTATGTTATTCATTTTTTAAAATAAATAGAAGTAAAATAATTTATTTATATAATACTAAATAAAAATTAAAATCTATAATAAGTAAAATATTTTATTTATTGATTTGACACAAAATATTTCAATATTTCCCATGGGGTGTGTAGAATAGATTGTGACAAGGTGTTTTGTTAAGGTACTCTATGGTGTAAAGGTCACTAGCTCGAA